>OW388306.1:24451605-24841605 GCA_936450465.1 Gibbula magus
TCGAGTTATAACTAGCTGGTGAAGTTTATCATGTATATAATCGTTTAACTTAGTCAGTGATCGACCAGCTCGAGTTATAACTAGCTGATGAAGTTGATCATCTATATAATCGTTTAACTTAGCCAGTGATGGACTAGCTCTAGATATAACTAGCTGGTGAAGTTGATCATCTATATAATCGTTTCCACAGAGGAGCTGTATGCCAGATGTCTAGTCTCTACTGCTCTAGTCCCATACTAGTCGTTGACAACCTCTACCCGAGCGACAAACTCATTGCTATCGTCCATCTGATTGAGGTCAGTATTACGCCTTGTCGGACCCTGGGTCAAGAGTTTCGAAGCTCAATAGCGCTAGGATGTAATACTCTATTTAAGGGACATAAAGTACGTTGTTGGAATTACCTTAAGCCAAATGTAAGAAATGTTTTCTTATCTTGATGAACTGACTGTTGCTGAATATTACAATTTTATATATATTAATATATAAAAGTGAGTTTCGCGATTTGTGATCGAAAATCGGACAATGTACTGGCATCAATTACTCAAACGTAATTTTGGAAACTTGTCTATTTCAGACCAACATGACTTGCTTTTGGCTTAATATTATTAACTAGGTAATTTCACTACTAGATACTGTGCTTGTAAATGAGACGTGTAATTTCGGTTGTTGCACATGTATATGGCCGTTGCTAGATTTTAATTGAAAACAAGTATTTTTAAAAGTATATTTGGCGATTTGGTATGGATATGCATGTCGAGAGATACTATTTGAACTTAAAACAGTACATGTTTATGTCGACACGTATATAAGCCAGAAAATATCATAAAAAATAATTTGATGTCACTTTAATGATCAGACAACTTCGAAAATCTAGGTTCATGCCCTTATACATGTACCTTGCCTGTCACGAACGACTCTTTGGCGTCAAGCCTATGTATATCGTACGATTAAAGTGTCACAGTAACCTCTGTTGCTTGTCTTTTAGACAGACAGAGCATTCTAGCATGTAAGACTTCACGTTGCTGATGGGCGTTAGCTTTTGTAAATTGCTGAATTGCATAATGGAGGTGGGCCCGAAGTAAGAAGTTTGTAATCGCTATGTTTAATTAACTGTCAGACTAACTGCATATAGGTCTTTGAAGGGCATTTAGAAGTGGTATACATAAGAACATGAAGATTTTCTGGATAACAACTTCTTTAATGTGAAAATACACGACGTTTCGGAGTACATACTCACTCCTTCATCAGGTGGAATGTAAGGAAATAACAAAATATGGTAAATTTATATAGCAAACAAAACAGTGGTGAGGAAACTATGTGTATTTTCACATTAAAGAAGTTGTTATCCAGACAATCTTCATGTTCTAACTGCATGTATTCAGTATTTACCGCCTTTATAATATGAGTCCGCAAGTGGGCAAATACAATAGAACAGGGCCAATACGAGACTAACTGGGCTAACATGATTCTGAGCATGCGCAGTCTAACATTTGACCGGTGCTATCAGTTCACAAATCTTATTCAAAATTGTGATTTTAACGGAACTGGGATATTTATTATTGCGTAAAAGAATGGAAAGAGGTAATTAATGAAGCATTTCCTTATACCGCCTTTACAATATGAGCCCGCAATTGGGGAAATACATTTGTTTTGTCCTCGACTTGGTCTCGTGCCACTGTTACTGGGACAATAGGGAACTACTCAATGTATAAACATCCTAGAACAATTATGCGATTAAATAGGTATATATGATGTCTTCATCCAAAAAGAAATTAGATTTATTATGTTATATACTCTTGATTTGTTAACTTCGAGCATTAAAGGCGCTGTAGCACGTTTTTTGCATATAATGTTTCCTCAAATTTGCCAATTATTATTAATGTTTACACAATATATTTCTATATTATTGGGTAAAAAAACTCATTTGACGACCCGATAAGATGTATCCATAGAAAACGGTTATCTGTATTCGAAGAAAATGGTGCTACGTATAAAGCGACAGTGGTATGGAACTCTTCAGTGTGAGAGGTAGATGTGTAGGTTTCATGAGAATTTGAGAGGTCTGACAGCAAGATGGTTGACCACTCCATCTTTGTACCTATTTAAAACTCTACTCTGAGTGTTTGGGTATCACTACATCAGTCACACTAGTTGAACAACTTTCAACTAGTGAACACATTAAAATTGTCGCTCAATGGGAAAGTGATTCGTATATTGCTTAACCGAACCATGTGCATTCGTTTTAGAACTCTTTATGCATTTATGTAACGCCTAATATCAAGCGGAATTGTTCTTCGTTTGTACATTCCAACATGTCAACATTACAATGATTGCTGCCTCAAGGCGCATGTTGGGACTATGCAACTGATACCGATGAACTGTCTTCTCTTTGTCAGCTGGTTAATGACTATTTGGTATCCACCAACACTTCCTTCAATCTGGAACCGACATATGACAACCATCATAGCGTTTCACTCCACATGTCTAATGTAATAAACACTATTACAGGTAAGAAATCAACCCAGGTATGTTGATATACTGAAATCCGAAAGAAGTTTATTGTTAGTTCAAATACATTTAAGGTGCTGAATGGCTTTTTCTTTTGAGGGTTTGGCCAGAATGTAAAAGAAATATTTATAAAATGTAGAATGTATATTGCGTAATGTAGTTAAAGCTGTTGCCGAAATAAATAACCTTCTTTGACTCTAATGTATTGACAGCATTACTGTAGGACGTTATAGATACGAAACAGGTCCCCTTTCACTCACCTATCTCGTCCAGTTAAGGAAATTCTAAGTCTTTATGAACTACGAATAGATAATATTTAAAAACTTCAAAGTTAACTTAGTTGGCTTTTAAAGACACGGTACACGTGTACCTGTTTCAGTCCCATCACTTGTCGATTCAAATATCTTGCAATGTGTATGGTGTAGTTTCCTTTGCTGTTCAGTGTATGTCATTGTCGCTGACATTTAAATGCATTTCTCAGATCGAACAGCCTATGGATTCTACATAACGCTTTCTGTGGATGGGACCACGTTCTCGAAACCATTTAAGTATGTGGTGTCGGACGACAAGTGTCAGCAATGCAGTGTAGATAAAAATGTTTGCTACCCTAAGGTTAGTGTTTCCTTTTTGAAGAACCTTTCAACATATCGAAATTATAGAGATGACCATTCCTTGAAAGACAGTTAACTTTATATAAAGCAACTTCCCCCCACAGGTCATAACAAGCGCCAGTCTCCATCACTGGCTAATTTAAGACTTGCAGCAGTTCATCGCCTTTCCTGTACTAGATATTTCTTATTGCACTACCAGGTCCAGGGGTAGCGCTCTGCTATGTTGGTACATAATAGCTTACGAAATGCAGCAAGGCTTAAATTACTGACTGGTAGAGACTGGAACAAGTTATTCCTTGCGGAGTAAGTTGTATATACTGACGTTCCAAAGAAACGTTCAACTCAATTTGTGAAATAAACACAGTTTCAAAATCAATGGAATAAAATATTTCATGTACTTATTTTCGATCATACAAAGAGCCAAGCACATCATATCAGAAAACAAATAAGTAAAAGAAGTTTTGAAGATATGCCGGATCGTAACAGACAATTTTTAAAAATCATATCAATAGCCCCTTTAAAAAAAAATAGAAGTTTCTTTTGAACGTCGATATATATTACTTAAATGTAATAGGGCCTGATAGCGCGGTTGATCTTCATGGCAAGTAATCTTTACTAATTGAACACGCTTTCTATTTCGTTTATCTGATAAACCGACTCGTCATGGCCATTTTAATGCAATTTGTCAAACAGAATTGACGTCGAAATATCACCCCTAATTTAACTATTGTGAAATAAATATCTAAAACATGTTAGCACTTTGCTCCCTTCCAACTAACCCGTAAATCAATGATTATTGGTGCTATTTTCCTAACTTGATGTCAGGAATTTCAAGAGCACTATTTTCTAAAAATTCTTAATTAGGTCTTCAGACTTTAGTCTGAAAGACCTATTGTTATTATCCGATTTTCCTTATTATTATTTTTTGTACCGATTTTGTGTTAGGTCTTCAGACTTTAGTCTGAAAGACCTATTGTTATTATCCGATTTTCCTTATTATTATTTTTTGTACCGATTTTGTGTCGACTGTACAGCCTAAACTACTCATGCAAATTCCATGACACTTTCAGGGATGATAGCCTCTGGGCTGAAATTGATACATATCACACAAAATCCTGACTTCCGGCTTCTGTTTTTGTGTTACAGCCCCTTTAAATTTCTAATTTTAACATGGGAATTTTTTCAAAATGCACCTAGAGACTTTCAACTTTTTCTAAAAGATGCGCAATCATCCTCTTAGCAAAAAAGTAAATCATGAAAAAGTCGTATGTCACGTGACTTTGACGCCATTTTGTTTTTAGTGCATTTTTTCCCATTTTCAGCCTCTGCGATCGCACCAATCTTAAAAAATCTTCTCCTCTGAACATACTGGTACTACAAAGCTGAAACTTTCACAGAATGTAGCTGATGTACTGAACTAAAAACGATACTGAACAGCAAATGTGTAATGTTAATACTTTTGTCACAGTGACCATTATAAGTTGTCTGAAAATGCGAAAATATGAAAAATCGCAAACTTCAAGGGCAGATAATTCGAATATTTAAAAAGCGAACTTTATCAGTTTTTCAGAGAAGGCGAAAACATATGTCATCTACAAAAATCATTAATAACATTTCTTGCGTACAGTCATTTACCGTCTGTAGAAATGTGGAAAAATTGTCATTTTTCAAAATTAAAATTTTTAACATGGGCAAAATTTTCAAAATAGAACTAGCGGCTTGCAACTTAGTTTAAACGATAGCTAATGTCCTTGTGACAAAAAAAGTCAATCAAGACGAAATCGTAGGTCACGTGGTTTCTATATTATTGCGCATTTCCTATGTTTCCCTTCGAAGGTCTGCTTTTGGCGGAATGCTCCTTGGCAAGAGGTTGCGGGAACCTTGCATCTTTTCACTATTTTCATTGTATCTTTTTTACATATGCACTTAGAGACTTGCAACTTGTTTTAAAAGATGCACAATAACCTTGCCTGCAAATACTTAAGGCGTATAATATTCGTAGCAGGGTTAAAAAAATTTACAATTCAACATTTTCATCGTTCTACAGCCTGGTCTGCTTTTGGCGACATGCACCTTCTCAGGAGCTAGCGGAAGTCTCTGATTTCTTCAACATTATGTAAAACGTGGACAAGAAGGAAAGATTGCTCTGGCTACAATGCAGCAGTCTGAAGACCGTCAGTACTGCCATGGCAGTCCTAGTTTCTAATTTGTTTTACTCTGTAACAATGTACCAATGCCAAGATCTCAAGACACAGGGAATGAACTTTTTTGAATAAATTTCATTTTTCTAATATTTCCCTCCCGTATTTTAAAGTACAAGTGGAGAAATAGCAAATGCTCAAGGACACTATTCACAAAAAGACATCATGTGGTTACATGTTTTACCAAAAATATAATCGAAACTGGCACGTTACATTCTTTATATAACATTTCATTCCTGTAACTATTACGGGGTGTCAACCATTTTTACCATTGGTATACAATTTATTATTGTATTGTATTAAACGAGTTATTGATATGGTATGAAACGAGCGAATACAAGATTATACTAAATCACCGACGAGTTTTAAAAAAACTCAATGAAGTAGTTTTGTGGTTGAAAGAACATACATATATCTATGTTAAGACACTGCACAAAGGGTGATGAAACATAGCTTTTCTGTAGGTCAAGAAAGATTAAGATTATGATGTAATAATTGTGCGAATAATGACCTTAGTAATAATGTTTAACGTCAATACGCCTCCCCCTCCCCAAAAAGCAATATACATACATACATTTTAATTTTTGGTATATTAAATTGATTCCAAATATGCGTCACAGGGGTCATACCTAAAAAGCTATTTTCATCTTCTTCTCCAGTATGAAAAGCTCCAGAAAGCTGAACGATTTTGTACACAGTCATTGACCAAGCGGATTTAAAATTGTAGATTTTGTGACCATGTGACCTCAAATATGGGTCACAGGGGTCATAACCTAAAAAGCTGTTTTCATCTTGTTCACATCCGTACAAAAAAACTCTTAAATATGAAATGTTATCTACATACTTTCTGGGCCAATGGGGATTCTAATATCAGATCTGGTGACCCTATGATTCCAAATATGGGTCACAGGGGTCATGACCTTAACAGCTTTTCCCATCTTCTTCCCCAGTAAAGAGAGCTCTAGAAAACATGGGTTGCAATGGCGCCATCAACGTTTAACGTATTTGACTACGAATCGCACGACAGTCTTTCATGTCGCTTCAATAATTGTTTCCTATCTTGGTGATCTAATTTATGTAAGAGTTGTTTCAGACACGGCAAACCCTACAGTTGCACCACAGGTAATTGGCTGAAATACTTTAAAATTCAATGTTTATTGTTTGCTGTTTACATTGCTTCTGTCAATAAAACTGAAATGTTACGTACGTCTGTGTATGTTTTCTTGATATCAAGTAACCATGGCAAATATCATCAGTTGTGAATAACATTCCAAGGTATTAACAATTCAGTTATCAAGGAGATTCCTTACCAATTTAAAACATCTTAAGAAATTGCTAACATTTCACTGAATACAACAAAAACATCTGCTTATTCCATTTATGTTTCTGTTTCTGGGAGTGCGCAAAAACAATTACATTTTCCACTGTCATTTCACATTACACCATGCTAAAATAATAAACATATTTCATAATAATGGCCTTTTTTTTAATAAAAGGGTTATGGTTACACATTTATGCAAGATGGAAATTCAATTTTGTTGTTATTTTGAAGCTTTTTACATAAAATTAATTTTTCCAAATTGTTATTTTTTTAAGTTTTCT
Source organism: Gibbula magus (assembly GCA_936450465.1). Classification (NCBI taxonomy): domain Eukaryota; kingdom Metazoa; phylum Mollusca; class Gastropoda; order Trochida; family Trochidae; genus Gibbula; species Gibbula magus. The sequence goes on from OW388306.1 coordinate 24,458,528, forward strand.
GTTAAACATTAATATTTATGTCAACTCATCTCAAGATTTGCTGGAAGACATTTGATAGAAATACAATTCAACAACAAATTTAACCCCTACAAATCATATATATCCTGGTTAACTTGAATAATAATTTGAAAAAAAAAAACCTTTGATAAATTGTAAATTTTCAGTTGCAAGGGAGATATAACTCTTACTCAATATGCACGACCGTTTACCCTTGAATTATATTATAAAGCAAAATAACAAAATATATCTCTTTCTCAAAACTGTGACTGAAAGTGTACACTAAGGCTACAAGGCTATGTGGCTACAAGCCCTATCTCAATCTGCAGTGATAAGTAATAAGTGATGTATTCGTGTTATTGACATTGTAACTGTAGATAAATATCAAATAAGAGGGGGAATCTACACGACTTAACTGCTGCCTGAATAATATGTTTTAAATTGCAAATCAAACAACATATTTTAAGGATTCTTATATACCTCGTCGCAATGTTATATATAATATTGTAAAATATATTAAGTGTATTGCAATAACTGCTTGAGGGACATTCTATAGAAGTTGGTGTGATGAAGAAGGCACAGATTTTATGGATGATCAACTTCTTTATTAACAATAGCGACGTTTCGGTATAGATCCTTATACCGTTATCAATCATATGGGAGAGATGATGTGTCACTACCCCAGGACAAATTGTTAGCTATGATGTTGTGGATCTCTTTACTAGTGTTCCCATTAATGAAACCCTGCACATCCTCCGCCATCGCATTGACAACCTTGGTAGCCCTCTGGACACTAACCTCACTACTGACTCCATCGTACAGCTCATTTCTAACTCCATCACCTCGACCTACTTCATCTGGGGTGATGACTCTATGAGCAAATCCATGGTCTACCCATGGGGTCTCCTCTCCCTCCCAATCACTCTGAAATCTATGTGACATATATATTTTGAACAGAATGCCCTCAGCACCTCACTAATCCAACCAACCTGTTGGTTCAGGAAGGTTGACGACACCTTTGTCATACTCCCTCAAATAACGACCCCGTTGCCCTCTTCCAACACCTCAACCAACAGCACCCTCGTATCTAATTCACCTTTGAAACTGAAACCGACTCACAACTTCCCTTTCTTGACGTCCTAGTCACTCGCACCTCTAACAACACTATCCAAACCTCTGTTTATCGCAAACCCACGCACACTGACCAGTACATCCACTTTGACTCCAACCACCCACTCAGAACTAAAACCGGCATCGTCTCCACCCTAAACCCCCGTGCTATCAACCTATCCCCTGACTCCCCTGATTCCGAACTAAATCATCTCAAGCATGTCTTCACCCAACTCAACAACTACCCAACTCAACTTGGTGACCATGTCATCAACCGCACCAAAACCCCAGCACCAAAACCCCAGCACCTAAACCTACTACTAGCAAGCCTACCCCTGCCCCCATTTGCATCCCACTACCCTAAATTGGCAAAACTTCACAACACATAAGCCGCCTACTCAAGCAGCAAGTAGGTATAGATACGAGTACATACTTTTCCACGGCCACCCCCTCAAAACCATCATCAAGGCAAATGGTAGGAAACACTCCACACAACGAAACAACAGCCTAAATGCGTAGTTTATAACATCAGCTGCAACTGTGGCAGCAACTACATTGGGGAAAGGTCCAGACCACTCAACATACGCATCAAAGAACACAAAACATCCACAATCAAGTCAGACAACAAATCAGCCAAGTCGGAACACATTACCAAGTGTCCACAACACAACATCAAATGGGTCGCTGTCTGTTTCAGTGAAAATAGGGCTATATACTCTTATTGCTTGAATCTAGCAATAACAAAAGTCTCAACAACGTTTGGATTAAATTCATAATATAAGCCTTTATGGTCTCTGTACTCTGTACTCCTACAATATGCAATGGGATACGCTTTAATACCAATTGGTGACAATATGTGTGTTGTTAAAGTGTTTCCCATTGACATTGATGTGTTATGGAGTACTTTTCCGGATTTTGACACAGTGAAGCTGCGGTATGGTACTATGGTAGGCAAGTTAATATTATATTTTCGTCCATTAAGTGATATATGATCATAAGTATACACATAAGATTATCAATGCTAGCTATTTATAGCACACATGTGCTCTCTCACAGTAACACTCTAGCACTGGTGTATAGTCAGATACAGTCACTCCAACTGTGTTATCACAGAGCGCCTTCTGAAAGCAGCACCCTGTAACCGATACCTCGCCTCTTGTACCTCTGGCATCAGCCGGGAAGTAACACATTGCTCATGCTTGCCCCATCAGACAGAGGAGTTGATGTGAGACTGTTTAGCTGCTTTATAAAAAAGCAGACTAATGGCTGGAGGCAATGTTAGCAAGAAATTTCTTCCATCTTCATAATGAGGAATTAAAGTGTATAATGTTAAATGAAGGAAAAGCAAGTGGAACGATTTGAATTTTATTAAGAACAAAAAAATCTCAGTCGTCAGTAAGATTTGAATTGCAAAAGACAAATTTCTAGCTACCATCTTAAGCGACCATCGTCATTAGTAAAATCATCACGATCAGTGTATCATCAGCGTAACGATCAACATAATAGTTCAGACTTCTTTGACTGTCTTGAGAACATTACCCCTTAGGGTGTATTTTACCTGCAGTGGCAGGAGGCTTAAAGCCTGCTCCTGCAGCTGAGACATTTCCATAGTGGGGTTTCTTTAGTAAGTTGAAAATCTTCTGCTATTACACTCCCCAACTGAACTCCCTATTAGAGGGAAGTCTGGGGATCGCCTGTCACCACAAGCTGATAAGGCCTGACCCAGCGTAAACAATAAAGTCTACATGAGTGGGGCGCTGTGTGACTGTTCTGCATGGCTACCAATGGTCGCACAGCATAAGATTTACCATGACAACAACTATACCAGCATTCCCTTTGGGCATGCGCACTTAGCTGAGCCCTCCATTGGTTCATGATTATCCCGATCCATAAGTTTGTAGGTCTCATGACCTACAACCAAAAAGGACTATTAATCCTAATTGACTTTGAAAAAGCTTTCGGCACAGTTTCTAAGAAATTTATAATGATGGTATTAAATAAATTCGGATTTGGAAACAACATATTGAAATGAGTTAATATTCTAATATCGAATGCCTCATCACGTATTGTTCAGAATGGCCATCTATCAACATTGTTTGACAACGAAAGGGGATGTAGACGGGGCGATCCAATCTCCCCATACCTGTTTTTATTCGTTGCTGAGAAACTAGGAATAATAATAAGAACTAATGAAAATATAAAGGGTATTTTCCTCAACGAAATAGAACACATTATTGGAAAATATGCTGACGACATTGAACTTTTTCTATATGGTTCGAAAGCCTCTCTTAATGAAGCCATGAACACACTGATGGAATTTTAAAAATGTCCGGTCTGAAAACCAATATGGATAACATCAAAGCAGTTTGGCTTGGAACAATGGCTGGCAGCAACTTAACACTGTCTCGCGATTTTAAACTAGATTGGCATACAGAAAACTTCGATGTGTTAGGAATAAAACTAAACGCAGATTTAGAAAACCCTGGGGTTTATCAATACCAAAAAAAGACTTGAAAACATAAAGAGAAGTCTATCTAACTGGAAGAAACGAAACTTAACTGTGATAGGAAAAATAACAGTTATAAAAACTTTGGCGCTATCTACTATTGTTCATATTCTCTCCTCCTTTCCAAATCCCCCGAAAGAATTTTTAACAGCCTTGAACATTGTTTTTTTAAAATTCATATGGAATGACAAGAGGGACAAAATAAAATGTGCAAATTTAATGCGAAAATACCAAGATGGCGGCCTAAGAATGTTTGATGTCAAAACCTTCATTGATTCACTAACAATTTCTTGCTTAAAAGAGATATGCTTCAAAACCAAAACTGTATAGTCTAGCGAGTTTCCCTATAAAGCATGTCCTTCTATTAGGTGCTAATATTACAAAAAAATTAAACTTTTAAACCCATTTTGGAAGGACACCTTGGATGCCTGGCGCATATATATATATATATATATATATATATATATATATATATATATATATATATATATATATATATATATGTTTGTTGAATTTAACCAATAAATACAATATACATTTCAATGCGATGTATTGCTATGTTATTGTACCCTCGTGAATGAATAAAAAAATTCAACAAACATATATACATATAAAAATGGATGTTTACTACTTCTGACTCCATCATTTTTTATATATATATATATATATATATATATATATATATATATATATATATATATTAAAGGTTATGTTATAAATGATTTAAATATTAATGAAGTACTTATGCAACCCCTTTGGTTAAATCACCAAAGTTCAAATCCAGATTTGATAATCAATAACTGGTTCAAACAGGGTATAACCAATGTGAAAGACATTTGCAAAGATAATGAATTTTTAACTTTTGCAGAAGTTAGAGCAAAATAAGATATTAAGGGAACAGTGCTCGATCTACATCGTGCCATCCTTAGTATACCTAAAACATGGAACAATTATATTAAAGAACGTAACTGCTCAACCATGAGACATATGTCAACCTATTTTCCCTGGACAGATATGATTAAATCGACAAAAGGATCACGACTATTTTACGATAATCTTATATCCAAACTGTAGTAAATGGGAAAGTGAAACCAACTATGACGTTATAAATTGGAATTCCACATTGTTTAGATATAGACAATGTACCAAAGATACCAAGCTTCTCGAATTCCAATATAAGTTTATTCATAGAATTATTTATACTAAAAGAGAATTATTTAGAATGAAACTAATTGATAACGACTTATGTCCTTCATGAGGTTAAAGTGAGAAAATTTATCATGGTCATATTGGATGTCCATTTGTTAATCTTTTCTGGAAAGAATTCACTTCCTTTGTCAATAGATTCCATATTGAAACCGTCAAAATACAAACTCAAGTTATATTAGTTTGTGCAAATGATGACCACTTGCTTAATCATATGCTTTTATTAGCTAAACGACACATTTTCGTAATGAACATTAAAGGTAACAAGCCTTCTTTCTCGGTATTCGTAAATATCCTTAAGTACTTGAGAATGTCATTTTAATTCCTGTCAATCACTGGTTTAAGATTCAATGATAAATTTCTCTATGAAGATGAAGAATTGTTTTCTCCCAATATTTGAACGAAATAATTATGCCTTCTGTCATGTTGTACATCAAGGCATATGTATACATTTCAATGCGATGTATTGCTATGTTATTGTACCCTCGTGAATGAAATAAAAATATTCAACAAAAAAAAGTAAACAAAAAAAAAGACAAACATATTGTTGCTTCATGTATAAAACAAGAGCCTTTAAAACAGTCTAATACCTCATTCAACGAATCTAAACAAACTTTACAAACACAGTAAGGCACAGAAAGAAACATGGAGATACGCGTTTCATGTTTGGAAAACGTTTCATAGACAATTTAACAAGTATAAAGTTTGTTCAAACTGTGGTCATGATTCTTACTACTGTCCGAATTTGACATTCTATGATAAACTTAGTTTAACGACCTATATGTAATTTGACACATGATCAGATGAGACAGCATTAATTCCTGATAAGGTAATATAGGCCATAAACTCATACTGCAATAAAGGAATGTTAATTTTCAAAGCTCAGCTGTCATGCCCAATAATAAATTTCCCTATTCATTAAAAGGGGATTTCAATTTAACAATCACCCCCACTTTATATTTCCCAAATTGCCCCATAAAGTACTTAAATACGACCTTTTAAAAAACCTGCTTCTTTACCTCCGACAAACGAAGTCATTTTGTGACGTCACTATTTCAACGCGTTTTAGCACCTTTCTTATGGCAACAAACCTGGTTATAAATGTTTCTTAATGGTCAATTGCAGGTGTATATATTGTCTCGATTTTATGCTCATTTGATCCCGATATATAATGTATATGTGATTCTTTACAAACCTGCAATACAGGTGATCTTTAAATTTCACTAACTGACTAAATTGAGCACTTCTTTTTGACAGTTACCGTTTTAGTCGCCAATTTCATGTCTCATAATGATTCCATTTCTGGCTAAACAGATAAACAAAGTTTCTCGTTTTCAAAGACCTTACATCTTTTGAGTCATGAGTTATTTACACAAAGACGGTAAATTACTGTTCAAACAAATTAAAGTTTGTATTTAGATTTTATGTATTTTGAAATGTGATGACAAAGAGGTAGATTGAACTGAAGTTTAATAAGTAAATTCGGACAATTATGCCATATATCTACATTTAAAATGTTTTAAGGTGCCATTTAGATGAAAGTAGCTTTCCCCATGTTGTCATTTTTTAAAACAAATGAAGATCTTTAATTGATGTTTTCTATTAAACCATATTCTTTAATGAATAAATGATAGTGAAGAGATACACATAATGGAATCTATTACATTTTAAAAAATGCCTTTTATTCTTTTTCAACGAAAATAATATCATTACTGTTACCAGAAGGGTGTCTAATTATATATGATAAAAGTCAAACCAGTCAGACACTGTCTGTGGTCTGTAAGTCAAGGTCCTTTTTAAAAACACATGTAATATAGGATTCTTTGAATCTCAGTAAATCTTGAATAAAGTTATGGACATATTCATAATTATGCTGATTTGTTCTTTTGCTGAAACATTGATTTCCAATAGTTTATGTGTTTATCAAAACCATTTGTGTAAATCTATGTGTCTGATCTATAATCAAATCATAACAATGGCAAGAAACGAAGTAGTGAAAACAGTATCCGCATGCGCAGTTGTAGAAATATTTGGTGCAAATAATGTTACCAAATTTAACAGAAACATAGCATATTCGTAAAAGTTATAAAATTTGTTATATGCACGTATGCCCCACTTCCGGTCTCGTTGCTATGGTTTCTTTTCATTTTTTTACAAATGTAGGTGTATTAGAATATACACATATACTTTTTCTGATATACCTTTACTTGTGAGAGATATGTACCCATACTTTTTCGAGTGTATCGAATGATACATTACACTTTTCCCGTAGTAAACCTACACTTTTCTAAAATACCTACACTTTTAAACAACTCATAAATCAATAGAGTCAATTTTATAATTTTCCAAATCTAAGTTATGATACTTTATAAAATGTCAGATTATATGTGAACATATAAGACACTTACAAATATTTCATTTGAAACCTGGGATAAAACCTGTGTCCTGTTGCTTTCTGGCCGAACGAACTAACCATTACGCCACGAGGTCAGTTGAACCTTTGCAGATAACTGAATAAGGTTCTATAATGCTTGATATAATATCACAAATGTCTGTATTTCTTTGTATATAAGAATGTTATTTAATTTTTGGTGCAATATGTCTTAACATACTGAAAGTTGCTTCTGTTGAACATTATTGACATTAGCCAAGCAGTTTATGGCGTTACCTGTACATTTAGCTGGATGCACGTGCGTCCACGTTGACAATACCGTCATTGGGCCATATTAATTATATTTCGAGCCCAAAAGATGGGTAACCATACAACGCAGCACGGGTTGAGCGTACCCGGAAGTTGTCACAGATAATAATAATAATATGCATATTTATATGCGAGCCTTATCCACATCAATAGATATGCTCATGGCGCTACAAAGAGGGAATGATGATAGAGCGTATTTGGGTTGTGCGTGTCATACACAAGCTTGTTTTCAGATGTATTTGTTTAGAAATATTATTAAATAGTATCCATTTACAGGCGACTGTTAGTGGGGTATAATACAGATGAACCCATACTTTTCCTCGCGTATCAAATGATACCCTACACTTTTCCTAGTGGAACCTTACTCGGCTAGCACCATTTGATACACTCGGAAAAGTATGGGTATATCTCTCACATATACACTCAACCGCAAATGAAACATCACCAAATAAAATTGAAGATAATTTAATTCACGAGTGACAAACACGACTGCAACATAGACACCCCATGTCTTTCGAAGCCAAGTAAAGTAAACTCTTGAAACATAAAAACATTAAATTTTCATATTTCTGAGTAACACACGTTTTAAACATACTCGCAATCGTTGTTTTCGAATCTCCATATCGAGACGAGATATGAGAGTCAAAAAGGGCTTTTTGGCTTGTTTTATGTCGTCCTAAAATAAAGGCGCGTAAACAAATTTAAGTTCAAGAAGGCTATTGATGTGAACAACATAGTTTATTATTCAAACTTCTACATTTTAAAAATTTTTTTTACTGAAATGCCAAACATTCAAAAAACATTTTGAAAAAGTGATGTCAGCATCCCACGTGTATTTAAATTGACATAAAAGTAAAAGTATCACACTCTGATGCATGGAATTGTTGGTACTTTTTATTATTATTTAAGATGTGTCCATCGAAAATACATTCAAAATCTACTGTCTCTGGAAGCAGTTTTATTTTCTTTTTACACTGTTGAAAATGTGGTGATGTTTCCTTTGTGATTGAGCGTACTTGCCTGCGCCCTCCGTTCTATTGCCACAAACGTTCAGCAGTTTAGCCTTAGCCTTTCTAGCTTAAACATGATGCTTCCAAGCATGCCTTTAATGCGTTAAAAATGTTCGCACAAAAATGTGAAAATATGTAACGAATGGCTTAATCATACTTACCAATCAATTAAAAGTGTTTCAATAACGAATGTACATGTTTCGTTTAAGCCATGCGAGTCCATTTCCAATCGAGTGACCATTTTAGGGTTGGTCACATTAAAAAGGCCACTCGAAGGTACTTCAAGTGATCTGACTGATGTAGTGATACCTAAACACAACCTAGACGAGGTTTAATCATTGAGCAATTATGAAATGGTCAATTATCTTGCTGTATGAACTCTGAAAAATGCATGAGACCTACACTTCTACCTCCCACAGTGAATAGTTCTACATGATTGTCGGTTTTTACGTCGCAACATTTTCTTCCAATACAGATAACCGATACGGTTTATCAGGTCATGTAATGAGATGTCAACAATATAATGTATAAACTTTACTATTAAATGTAAATGCAAGTTTGAGTAAAAGTAACATGCAGAAAAACGCATTTAACGCCGTTAAAGGGTGTTCTTGTCTAACTTCCAGTGATTTACCAACTTCCCGTGTTAAACATTGTGGTAGTATCCATCATTGGCGAATAAGCCATGCTACATTGTGTTAATTGTTCCGTGTTGATGTAGCTGTACACTGCACCCGAACTCCATATTGCAAGCTGACAAGCGAGGACAGAACTGGAGTATGGAGTAATGGAGTATACAATGGCGTTTCCTGATCAGGATATTATGTCGTATACTGTTTTGGAAATTTGGAATTTCCTAGTCACCTTAAGAAATCACTATATGTTTTCCAGTGTTTATTAATTCGGCAAGCTTTAAATTCGCGAATTAATGGATACTGATTAAATTAGTGGGGAAGATGATGTTCTACTTACATGACAGATGTTCCTTTTGTTATCATTGGCATTAAAAGTTATGTCACAACAGCCCACGTAGAAGGTGGGAAATATTATTTTTGTCTGTTATGTATTATTTTATGTATTACAATGGTTAGATGAAATATCATTTGAAATAAAGTCAGTATTCTACATGTGTACAACACGGACATATATTTCTTATCAGAGAGAAAAACTGAGACATTTTTTTTATATGATACCACGTGAACAAGAAAGCTTCGACAGAAATCATTCTATTCATGTAATGATATAATAAATACACATATCGTTCTTGAGTTTTTCTATCTGTATTCCGTTCTTATAATTCCAGAAAGCATACATGTACAGTACTGTGCAAACGTTTCTTCACTTCATCGCCAAACGCGATCTTTAAGAAAACAGTACAACATAAGTATAACTAACAAACGAATATAGCGATCAAAATTCCCGTCAAAAGCTCTATGATTAAAAAAATACATGTATAGCGAATACCGGATAAAGTGAAATAAATTATTTGATCCCTTGGAGTTCGCTATATCCGTGTTCTACTGTAGTAGTTGATATCACCCTCCGTGGTCAATAGCCACCTACATAATCCATTGTTTTACATATTGTTTTCATATCAATACTCATGTAAATGCTTGTTAAGCCTTGTTTTTCCATTACTGTTCATTTTTGCTTGCTGAATGTTCTCTTAGTAAGTGTTTAGGTAACACTGTTATAAACAAAATAACTGGTATGTGGTCTAACCTAAACAGGACTCACAGCTGCGCTGGATCCTTAGTGTACAAACTATAGCACCATGTCACGTGACAGCGAAAGATCAAAGGACAACGCCTTATTAGGAACTGACCTATCCAGTCTTCCCTGTGACACTATGGCGGACGGCTGGTACCGTTTCGGGAGTGGTGAGATAGCCACGTCCTGTGTACCAACTCACCACTGCGGGACTACCTCAACAATATGGATGAGGGACCCCGTCCCGAAAGTTGGAGAAACTCGGGACAACGACTTCTGTGTCAATCATGAAGTTGGATCCTCTCAGGGCAATTGCTGTCTTTTCTCCTTCAAGGTCAAGGTCACCAACTGTGACGGGTTCATGGTGTACTACTTCAAGAAGGATGATGTGCTCTGTCCTTCTGTCTATTGTACAGGTACGTGTAACTGTTGCGCTGAAATAGGTGTAGTGTATCATGGTGTGTAAACAACAAAGAAATGATACCAAATTTTCAACAGCGTCATTGGGTTGGGTTGGGTTGGGTTGCTTCATTGACTCAATTAAATTTGTAAAACTTATCGTGATACACTGGGCACAGTGTGCCTCTGTCCATCCAGCAATACAGTCTTCCCCCGCCCCTTGACAAAACGCTAATCCAGATATTTAAGACCATTGATTTTGGTACCTCCCCAAAAATGTCAGTTTTGGGGATGTAGCGGTTCTTGCGAAGGCGTAAGTGTCATATGTGAACGGACGACGGCCTGTGCTGTAAGCCCACCTGGCATGTTCTGTTTTCTGGACTAAAACGGCATTGTCAAACACCAAAAAAATGACCTGGTTTTAAATCACTGGGCAAACAATAGTAATATTCAATGCTGAAAGGTTATTGATGTTGTAGTGAAGGCAATGTGACGAATAACTATTATTACTATCCAATGTTATATACACAGAGAAAAAAGTTAAGTACCCCCTGATATTTGTGATGATATCTTTTCGAAAATATTTTAAATAGTTAAACAAGGTTCATTTATGAGAAGAGTAGTGCTTCTGCGATACGTTCAAACCAGTGATGCGTGACAGTCGCGCCTACACGTTCGGGGCATGCACGTGCAACATGCTACGCTCGATGATCACAAAAACCAGTATGGCCCAACTGCATTTCGTGGTATGTAATGTTGATTTAAATAGGCTTTTAGCCATTTACGCATATCTATGGAACATGCCACGAAGATGATTGTCAATCATGAATGGATCTCAGAAATAAAATTATTGGTATGCACTCTGCAGCACAGGGGCGTGTATATTAAGTTGACCTCGAGTAGTCCTATACCGATTCCCGGGCCTTCTAGCGAGAACGTAGGCCCGGGAATCGGTATAGGACTCCTCGAGGTCAACTTAATGTCAAGGTCATGAATGGCTGACAAGGCTGTAGGTGAATTGACATTGGCGATGTTTTGAGACATAATGCCGTAGTACAGTCGGATAAAGGATATGTAGGTATTGTATTTATAATATATTAATTGTAATATTGTAAATGTAATATTGTGTTCCATCTGTAGTTTCACTCTGCGGTTCGAATCTGCCGGTTCATAGGTGCTGTCAACATTGCTGGAATTAATAAACGATTTTAAAAGGTGAGTTTTCGCTGATTTTCGTGAGCCTGGAAATTGGCTTCAAATTGGGGAGGTAGCGATATACGGACTTGTCGCATACCTTTTGAAATAATGATCGGATTGTGACCATTCATAGCTCATTTTGTAGGGAAATATCATTTACCTTACGTATCGTAGTCATTGGCTGTGCCATAAAAAGGTTTTTGATGCGAAATATGAGTTTGAATGAGCATGAGGTGGTTTGATCGTTACATCCGTTTCCTTTTATATAGTAATAGGGTAGGGTCTACATAGGTATATGTCTTTCAAACGCTGTTTCTAAGCGGTACACGCCCCTGTGCTCTGCAGGAATGTCCTTTAAGGCAATCTGGGCTACCATTACACTGTTGTTAGTCGTTTAGTCCGGAAGCATGCGCAGACAGGACGTGCAATGGACCATCCAAGGTCTGGAAGACCTACTGTCACTACACCTTGTACACCGAGAACCCTTCCTGACAAGCCCTCTGCTGAAACGTCTGTGGTTACCAAATCGAAACATCATCACCAGAACAGTCAGAAATCGCCTCAAATCGGCAGGACTAAAGGCAAGAAGGGTAATTAAACGTCCCCTGTTGAGAGACCATCATAAACGTGCACGTTTGGCATGGTGTCTGGACAGACAACACTGGAATCTGAGGACCTGGCGGAAAATCCGTTGGTCTGACGAGAGTCGATTCTTGCTCCATGTTACTGATGGGCGTGCACGTGTTTGGAGACAGAAGAATACAGCTTATACCCCCAGGAACACCAAGCCAACTGTTGTGTATTGAGGTGGCTCTGTTATGGTATGGGGATGCCTGTCTCATGACTGTAAGCTGGGAGCTCAATACATCCGGGACGTGCTACAGCCGGTCGTTGTTCCTCATTTCGATAACCATGCACTTGCTACACGACCACAGTACATGGACGACAAGGCCCAGCCTCACCGATCACGTGCCGTTGTCGATTACATGCGAGCCAACGCAGTGACAACTTTACCCTGGCGAGCAGTGAGCCCAGATCTGAACCCTCTGGAGCATGTCTGGGATATTCTAGGGCGGCGACACCAGGCTCGGAACCCTCCAGTACAGAATTTACATGAGTTGGAGGCAGCTATGCACGCTGAGTGGACGTTATTGACACAAGAACAGATCCGACGTCTGACTGGAGGCATGAGACGCAGGGTGCAGTGGGTCATCCGGGTGCGTGGCGGTCCTACCAGATACCGAGCATTCTTATTGAGCACGTACACTAGGGTCTACAAAGATTGTTTAGAAGTTACAAAACCAATGCGAATGTTTTTTGTTTCTTGGTAAAAACAGTATCTATGTAAACATGACGTCATAACTATTAAATAATGATACCAGCTACATATTGTTGCGTTTCTGTGTTGCCAGATGGCTGTTCTATCTGGAAAAAAATAATCTCAGACTAATTTAGGGTCATAGCAGAGCTTACTTGTTTCTGACATTCAGCTATATGAAAATATCAGGGGGTGCTTAACTTTTTTATTTGTGTATAGTAGGACCGGGGTACTTTTACCGAACCTCGATAGGATATATCATCAACGTTCATCATAATTACATTCCAAATGATGTTTCAAAATTACTGCGTTTATATTGCTTAAGTGCACAGATGATTTGTGTTGTTTTTGTTGATGGATAACATTCGCCGTGCTTTATAATTTCAGATGACAAGAAGCCATGTACAAATGGCGGGAGCTCTGCAACGGGCTTTGAGCCATGCATTTGTAAGTAGTGGCTACCACCTACCAGCATCATCTTTCCGGAATAACTGGTTAAACTTTATCACTGTGTATCATCGTACACCGGGTGTAGAGAGGTGTACAACGATGATATGTTTGTAGAGAGTGGTAAAATGGCAACATTTTCAGTTTTATTTGGAAATAACACCAAGGACAGATACTTATATAATTATCACAAGCAAGTTCTCCTTGAATGTTTACATTGTACGTATACATAAAGAACAACAATACACGTGGGTGATTTTATTAACGTGTTCATGTTGCTCAGTCTGGGGGTTGTATTTTGTGTGGCATGTGTTCACATATTTTAATCATTTAATGAATATATATCTTACATTCTGATTCACTTACATGAGAAATGTCTTAACTAAGCATCAAGTTTACCCATGACATTGTGCATTCTAACAATATGCTATTCAAGTTCTTTATTTCCGTCTGTAAAACATCGGTGTGGATTTTCCTTTGTGTACAGTTTAATGTAAAACCATTTGTATCATCTGTATCCTTCATTCCCTGGTATAAAATGGGCGAATATATATATATATATATATATATATATATATATATATATATATATATATATATATATATATATATATATATATATATATTAAGAACCGTGACAAGGAGGATATAGGTTTATGATAGTATCAAACATGCCATTATTGTACACCCTGAAAGAGAAATAGTGATCAGAAGAGATTGAATGGAGGCTTCAAAACAGTCAGATATAATAATATCAGAAATATGTTCTGAACGGGGAGATATATTTCAATAAAAGTAGATCAAGAATATATTCGTCTTTCCAGAGTACATTTCTCCAGTCTATGTGATATCGTTTAACAAGACTGGCACTTAACTTAACCATCTTTAACCCATGTAATAATACTCTCTGAAATAACACGCTTTAAACTTGGCCTAAACAATGTATCTATCAATCAAGGAAGAAATGGAAGCTGATGTTATATTGAAGAGAAGCGTTGATAAATGTGAGTGTAACTAAAGGCATTGCTTGTTAGTGTGATTTTCTTGGACAAGTCCATTAGGTTCTTCATAGGTAAACATAGGTAACTCTTGATTATTAATGCTTACATGAGTTTCTCCAATACAGAACCTACAGAGTGATGATTAATTAGATTTCATTAAGTTCCGAACATGTGAAGATACGTAAAATGCGCACTCGTGTGACAGAACAGTTAAATGAATATTGACAGTTACACAAATATCTGTCGTTTCATTAAATGTTGTCAGTTTACCAGTATCCGATCAGGAACATCGCTTTTTTGCTGCTTTGTAGAAGTTGTCCGCTGGTCTCAAATTATTTTGTAGAAATATTTTACAAATGTATGTATCATAGTCGTTCGTAGTTCAAACCTGGCCATCAATGAGTCATCAGCACCCGGCGGCCACAGCGTTGTTCTCTCCTTACAGTGCTGAGTGTCAAGCAAGAAAGCACCCCAATCCCATATTTAGGTTTGGCGAATTGAATCCCGATCTTCCGAGTGATGAGCGGACACTCTACTAGCTGAGCTACATCCCTGGTGACTTTGTCTGTCACCTTTCACCTTCCTAACATTCAATTACCACGTACGACGTACCCCGAATCTGACCAACATCTGCCCGATTGGACTGAAAGATCACATGTCTCCTGTCGAGCAGCACTTAAATCAATAAAGAACCGAGATCCGAATGTTACTTTCGATCTGATTTAAGTGAGATTGCGGCAGTTACGCCTTCCCGGACCTGGGAGGTTAACTGGTAATAATAAAGCATTCAAGGTATTTTTTGTGGAAACGAAATTCGAGGGCTTATTCCCGCTTACACATATATGTTATTGATACATGATTGAAACACAGTGTAGTAGAAACATGGCATTCTTGAACGTTGGTAAATTGTGTCTTTTTATTAATCATAATCAAATTCCAGATACCTCCCCGAGTATGGACGGCCCTCCCACTCTTCACCCCCCTGTTCCCACCAATAACGGTAAGGACTTCACCCAGAACTGCGTAATCAACTACAGCGGCGCTCAACCCGACGCTGTCTTTCTCGTAATGTGGCTGTTTAATGGCGGCATCTACAAAATGGCTGTTTTGGAAAATGGCGTCAAGAAAGCTACGTTAACCTCGGCAGATTGGAAAGGTCGCATAGGTCAAACAGTAAGAAGATATATATTATTTTAAAGGGGCATTCGGTGTGTTTCATAATGTTTTATTTGGCTCTGATAGTGCAAACATACCAACTATTTGCTGATTTCAGTTCACTTAATCCATTGTGATGACGTCACTCTATTGTGTTAACAGTGGATTATTTTTAAGAATCTACTGGTCATTGACTTATCCAGTCAGGAGGGGTGTCAGGTTTTGATATTTCGTAATTTGTTCAAGAATGATGTATTTTGTCCTAGTATATCTGATTAGAATCTTAAAATATCTGATTATTTTTGTTATGTCTGACCCGGGAATCGAACATGTAACCCTTCGTCTGTTACGCAGCGCCCTAACCTATTCGACTACCAGGCCTGCTGGTAATCATTTGATTGTTTGTCAGTAAGATCCTTGCATTCTAAACAAGACTGGTAAAGTGTGAAACGCATGGGGATCGTGCTGAAACACATGAAATGCAGGAGTTCGGCTGTCAGTCAAATCGCTTTGCGTTGAAGATTTGCGCCATGCACGTGCGTGGAAGAATCCATTTCATTAGGATCGAAGATACGTGTATCATATCCGATGAATGGGCACCGAAATTTGCAAAATAATATTTTTTAGGTTACATAATTGAAATGTATTGTCTATAATGCTAGATAGTCACATATGTATGTTTCGTGACGTCATACATGGATTAAGATGGAGAATGCATTCGGAGCCGTGGATTCGTTAAAAATAATCAACTCGCCCCTTCGGGGCTCGTTGATTATGTTTAACGAATCCACGGCTCCTCATGCATTCTCCATTACATAACTTCACTTAACTTTCCTAATCATCACCATCGCCAAATATATGATAATTATTTGTTTCTATGAACGTTGACCAACATATTTATACATGTGCAGAAACCGAAACTACACGCCCATACACAGAAGTCATATGCCCTTTTCACATTACCAACCCAAATTAGTATTTTTGTATGTTGTAGATACATTTCCAAAATTACATTTGACTAATTGAGACGCGGTTTTCGATCATTTGGAATCGTGCCACTGTCACAAGCATTTCTACTTGAATGTTCTATATTAAATTTTATTTTACAATAGAAGTCGTATCTTTAATTATAAAATAGGTCTTGCAATTATGCAATATTTTACTGGTATGGTCCTATACCCTGCAGCACTCTGTTTCGATTTATACAGTCGTAACAGTACAATGCTTAGCAGACATAACACAATTGAGATTTTCGGCTCGTCACGCTTCGAAGATTAATATTGTGTGGATTGTTTCCATCGACTCCATAGCTCCGCACAGACTCGCTATAATGTCCATATGTATGCTACTGAAACTTCAATTTTATTTGTAGTTGAAGTGCATTGCCGAATCTTACTTCGCTTCCCAGGGTAAGGCGAACCACAGTCATCTTCTGGAGAGCACCACCTTCTACGGGGGTCTTCAGGTGATATAAAACACTGTTAATAGAACATTACTATGTATTATGCAACAGTTACAATTCCGCTGCAGAGGCACGAGACGAAGTTGACGGCCAATATAAAACGGAACACGGATTTGTATCTTTAGCCATTTGTTAACTTCATTTATGTACCCTAAGCAGTATAGTTAATTTGAAGTTTTTGGCGCATTTTTAGGATATTACAACAATGATTTTCGTGTTAGGGAATGAGAGCCCGCTATGCATTTCTAGTGCAGCGCTCCGCTATCTTAGCACGAACAAGTGAAGGAAATACTGCAAGGCTTAACTCAACCGGTGATGGAGACTGGCGCGAGTTATGCATTGCGTAAGAAAGTTGTATTATAAACGAACGTGCTTCATTTCAAGGAAAATCTGAACATGTTTCTGAAAGATTTCAAATAGTTCATGAAGGGCAATCCGAATTGTTTCTGAAATGTTCTCATATTTGAATGCTTAAGGATCTAAAGACTGTTTCAAGGAGGCATCAGAATTGGGTTGTGGAATTTTGCCATAATTGTCCGCCTCAAAAGTGTTAACAAGTATATCATGGAAACAATCAAGTTCTAATAAACTCAACTGACGGGCAGAAGAAAGTATATCACTCAGTTGTATTCATCATATATATAACTTTCAATGTCAAATTTCTCGAGTTTTTGACGTCGTATTCAAAACCTGAATAGTTAATGAAGTGAAATTAGTACCAAAAAATCAGTCAAAGAATACGTCTACATGTACGTGTTTTTAAATTAAAAATTTAAAAAAAATAAAAATTATGAAATTTAAAATTCCACAAAACTTTCTAAAACACAGCTGTTCATAGACATTTGACTCATACTCTATGTGAAAATCAATGAACGTACCTCGATCTGCACACATTTACAACATTTGAACATGGTAGGGGTTTTGTTGGTGTAAATTTCATGACTTACCCCTGTCAGCTTTAAAAAATGATATTTTAATTAAAAAATAAAACAGTCACCAATTAAGTCATTCAAACTACTGCCGAAAGGTGTTATTGTATAGCGCCATAATCAAATTTATCTCATTTCTTTAAAATATTGAATTAATCGAAAACAAGTGAGGTGTGTACTTCCTTTTGCGGTTATGCCCGTTAGTTTAGTAAAGTACAGTTGCATGCCGAAAGTTTGTTCACTTACTTGTGTATTTCAGTTCAAATATCATGTAATTTGTAAAATGTCTTCGAAGCATCGTATCAATGCGTAAACTTGACCGATCACTTTGCACCTTTACAATTTTAGGGTTCCATAACATACTGTGATTTGATACCTCATATTAATCAGTTACGGTTTTGACAGCTCTTTGAAATGACCAGGGGTCAATCTTTTCAAAACTACGTTTTTTATTTTCTTCTGTGAAATATTCAATAAGTGATCAACTAGTTCAAACATACATCACATATATCCCCTTGTACTCATTCAATGTATTTGTGGTGAAATTGTTCCCATTTAGTAGTCGATATGAAATGTTTTATTTGAAAATAAAATAAATTTGAATTTTCAAATTTTGACCCCCCTTCTGTCTATTCATTATGCCAAATTTCATAAACATGTACCACTGACCTGACGACCACAGGATATGTTTGAGAGATTATTTTACACATAGATGAATAATGATTCATTGTCATTGTATGTGATGTAATTCTATTGACGTTACATTGAACGCCAGTTTACGTAATATTAGCACTAAGACACACATGTAGGTGAACAAACTTTCGGTATGCAGCTGTAGATATATATATGGATATATATCTCGTTGTAGGTCAGTCCCACAAATACCGTGATCAACGAAGGGATTTCTCAGAATGTTAGAATCATATCGACTCTTCCTATTCTGTGTGACAACCTAACCCCAGAAAGATGCTATTTGAGTTTTGACATGTCCGTCACACCCGGGAGCACTGGTCAGTAATTTGTACATTCGACTTCCAGCATGTTTACATTCTTAAACCCGCATTTGTGTGGGGAATTTACTTTGAGATTCTAGTAAACGACTTAACTAATAATAATGAGGATATTTATATCTAGCCAAATCCACAACACAAACGACCGTGCTCATTATTACCATGCTAAAGGACAAACATCATTCCTTTTCATTCTCAACGCCCCTTGGAGTATGCAACCTGAGCTACCAATTAAGGCGCTCGAAGGTTATCTGTCACATTGACTTCACTTCCAAACCAGGTACTCAATTGTACTACTGGGTCAACAGAGGCACATTTTGAGTAGGATCCTTGCCAAAGGTGACACCACAAGCCTTGCAACTGTTGGGCAGTTTTATCCAGCAATGAGGCGGGTAACCCACCCATCCAGCGAGCCACGCCCGTTGTTGCTGAACTTCACTGATATCGGTCGACTGAGCTATGCACAGGACCACGTGCCACCACTACGCTATCGATAGTTAGCGATGCTATCGATACTATCAATGGTTTTAGAAATTACTATCGATAAAGTACTAACGGCACAGCAACTATCACCTCAAAGGGGGTAAGCACTGTTCATGCTAAACCGGAAGTTAAATATGATGATTGAGGACCTGTATCAAAGTTGTAGCATTCACGGATAAATTGAAACCGAGGTATTTGCCAAATTAAAAACTGGATACATTGATGGTAGTTGCTCCTGTTGACAAACACACTGTTCAGGTTGTTGAAAATTGACTATACGGGCAGCTCAAAAGAAAGTAAACAATCTGAATAATTTGTTAATACCTAGATTATATATATATATATATATATATATATATATATATATATATATATATATATATATATATATATATATTATATATATATATATATATATATATATATATATATATATATATATATATGTTTTCATTGACAGGAAGTGGAGTATAGTGAAAATGTTCATGCAACACGTGATTTTACCGAAAACGACGTCAAGTCTCATCCCATGTAATACACGTGCAAATCACATGATGAAACACATGACACTGCACTTCAAGAAGGACTCTTAACAATGATTACTCCCTAACATTGTGTAATACAAAGCGCTCCCTGTAACGCGCATGAGTGAGCTAGCACATGTATCATGGCCGCCGCTATTCAAAGTCACGTATCCAATAAATAACATGGAACTTTCACCTTGTGTGATCATTCCGAAACATGGTGTCAGAATGGACAATCGTAAAAAGCCACGCCGATGGGCATGTTTCAATAAGAGATCACAATAACCTGGTGGATCCGTTGAAGCATTTATTCGTCACTTATATGAACTTGCAGAATACTGTGATTTTGGGGACAAAAAGGGCGAATACATACGTGATCGAATTGTCACAGGGATTCAAGACCAGGAATTAGCACAGAGATTACAAATGGAAGCTAAACTGGATCTAGAAACAACTATTCAGATGGCACGAAATTCGGAAATGATCAAAAGTCAGGGTGCAGATCGTGGTGCAACTAACTTAGATGAAGTTAGAGGAGCCAAACCAAAACGCCATAACAACTTCAGATCAGGCTATAATCAGAACAGTTACCATGGACACAGGGGTCGCAGACAAGGTGGATCACGGAGTAGTGTGTCACATGCCCAGCAGCAAGGACATAACAACTCATCGACACCGAACTGCGGTAGGTATGGACACCCAAAACACACAGATGGAGCCAAATGCCCAGCAAGATTTAAACGATGTCTAAAATGCCACAAGATAGGACATTTTCAACACGTGTGTCGCACTAGAGACGTCAATGAAGTGGCTGACAAAACAGATTGTGAAGCATCTGTTACATGTGAGGAGACAGACGCTTGGCATGTCAGCCTTGCAGTTGGAGGAAAGCCTGTCACATTCAAAATTGATACGGTTGCGGACTTATCAGTGATCTATGAAGATACATATGATAGTCTTCCAAACAAGCCAAAGTTGTGTGCCACTTCGAGACAACTGGATAGTCCGGGGGAGACTTGTCATGCATTGGGGAATTCGAAGCAGACACATTTAGGCCTACAGTTTCCGTGTGAGTGTTATCAGCGGACATGGAAGTAATCTTCTGAGCAGAGGTGTCGCATCTGCAATGGGACTAGTAACACATAACTGTATATCGCATGTCACAGAGATACATAACGACGTCTTCGGTGACATAGGACTACTACAATGTGAACCTGTCAAAATTGCATTGAAGAAGGATGCTGTTCCATATAGTTTGTCTACTGTCAGAAGAGTGCCATTTCCACTTCTACCAAAAGTAGAAGCAGAGTTGAAGCGAATAGCGAAAGATGGTATCATAGAGGAAGTGACACAACCCACAGAGTGGTGCACACCGATGGTTCCCGTGGTTAAACGCAACAACAAAATATGCATATGTGTGGACTTGAAAAAGTTGAATGTTGCTGTGAAACGTGAAAGGTATATTCTCCCAACCTTCGAGGACATAATTCCAAAACTGAATGGGCCTGGATTCTGTCGGACGTTTCTGTTTTAAGCGGGTACCCTTCGGAATAACGTCCGCCCCTGAGATTTTTCAGAGGAAAATGTGTGAAGTTCTTAAAGGACTTGATGGCTAAGAAGCCATTATGGATGACGTCCTAATCTGGGGCCGAACTGCCAAGGAGCATGACGATAGATTGACCAGTGTTCTTGAACGAGTTAAAAGCTCTAGGCTGAAACTTAACCGGGAGAAGTGTGAAATCCGGAAATCGTCCATCACTTACTTTGGACATGTCATCAGCGAACTTGGGGTCAGACCCGACCCAGCGAAAACTCAAGCCATCAGGGACCTATCAGCACCAACAGACATCACTGAGCTCCGGAGAGCCATGGGCATGATAAACTATCTGGGACGATTTTTGCCAGACCTGTTGTCGGTACTTCGTCCAATGAGTGACCTACTGAAGAGTGACGCAATGTGGATATGGGGTCGGGCCCAAGATGCAGCATTTTTGAAAGTCAAAGAAATGCTAACTAGTCCACCAGTCTTACAGTTCTACGATCTGGAGAAACCCACAGTTGTAAGCGCTGACGCAAGCAGCTACGGCTTAGGAGCAACACTCCTACAACAGCATGGTGATAAACTTTTGCCAGTAGCATTTTGTTCTCGCACTTTGACCGCTGCTGAGGCCAGGTACTCTTAGATCGAGAAGGAGTGCTTAGCGAGTGTTTGGGCTTGCGAAAGGTTTGCAAGATACCTGTATGGACTGGAGTCATTCCGTCTACTGACCGACCATAAGCCACTGGTTCCCTTAATCAACAAATCAGATCTGGATAGAGCACCTCTCAGATGCACACGTCTCCTAATGCGTCTGATGCGATTCAACCCAGTAGCAGAATACGTGGCAGGAAAGAACATGGTGGTCGCAGACATGCTCTCCAGGGCACCACTAACCTCAGAGAAGAGCCCAGTACAGCCCAGTTCAGAGCCTGATAGAGGAAGTAGATGCATATGCAAAGTCCGTCATCGAGACCAAGCCTATGTCTGACCACAAGCTCAAGGAGATTCAGGATGCCACGACACAGGACAAGACTCTTCAACTAGTCATGTCACTGACGAGTAACGGATGGCCAGCGACATACAGGGACGTACCCTTGTCAGCACGAGTCTACTTCTCAGTCAGAGGTGAACTGTCCGTGTCCAGAAACCTACTGCTGTACAGAGACAGGATGGTTGTACCTGAAGTGATGCGAGCCAAAATTCTCAATAGGATTCATGAGGGACACCAGGGACTGACAAAATGTCGGGAACGTGCAGGACTGAGCGTATGGTGGCATGGGCTCAATCAACACATTCAAGAGAAAGTGTCTACGTGTGTGTTCTGCCAAACCAACCAGTCAAAACAGGAAGGAACCACTACAGCCGACTGCACTACCTGATCGACCATGGCAGAGAGTCGCGGCAGATCTGTGTGATTGCAAGGGACAACAGTACCTTGTGGTAATCGACTACTTTTCTCGTTTCCTTGAAGTGGTACTTCTGAAGGACACTACTTCAAAAGGCATCATCGGCAAGCTTTAGTGCATATTCTCATATACCGGAGGAGCTTGTTACAGATAACGGGCCGCAATTTGTGTCACATGTGTTTGTACAATTCAAGACTGAGTACGGATTCAAACACACAACCTCCTCACCTCACTTTCCGCAAGCTAACGGCATGGCCGAAGCCGGTGTGAAGATAGCCAAACATGCTCTGAAGCAGGCTGATCCATTTCTAGCTCTGTTAAGTTACAGAAGCACCCCACTTCAGTCAACAGGGAAAAGTCCAGCAAAGCTGATAATGGGGAGATAACCCCGTGGGACCATCCCAACATTGGAGAAGGTGTTGCAGCCTAAATGGCCAGATTTCAGTGCAGTGAGATCCAGTGATAAATTTCACAAGGAATCGTCAAGGAAGTTCTTGTACCAACACAACTGTGTAAAATCTCTCCCAGTGTTAAAACCCGGTGACGAGGTGCGTCTCCAGGTTGATGGGGAGAAAGGCTGGAATACGCCAGGTGTTGTTCAGGGAAGTGCCTCAACGCCGAGATCATATGTGATTAAGACCCCAAGGGGCAATCTTAGGCGTAATCGCAGACACCTGCAGTTAGTGCCACCAGGGAGTGTAGATATCACTCCTGAGAGTAATGTGTATCTGCCTTTCCAGAAATCCAATATAGACACATCAGAGAGTGTCGATCAAAGTGTCCGGTGTGAACAGCCGGTACCGCTAGCAACTGCTAGTCCGCCAGTGTCGAAGACATCAGTGGTAGAATCGTGAGGAAGCCACAACGTTTCAATGACTATGTTTAATTGTTTAGTGATGAAAACATAGGGTTATGATATCAACCTAGTATTCATTTTATTCAAAGACTTTAAATTTGTTAAAGTTTATATCAGAAATCAGGAAGAGTATTCCATTGATTTTGAATAAGCATCTCAGTAAATTGTTTTCTGTTAAATTACAGTTAGTACTGAAGGAATACAGTTGATTTAATGTTGAATTTCAGTTTAAACATTTGCAGGCTTCAGTGTAAGGCCAAAGTAATAAGTAATGTATTTACCTACCAGAGGTATTTTTAGTGTCTGTCGCAGAGTTTACTGTTAACCAGTTTCTTTATTAGAATGTTAACATGTTAGAGATATATCTCAAAGAAAGGGAGATGTATGGACTCTTAACAATGATTACTCCCTAACATTGTGTAATACAAAGCGGTCCCTGTAACGCGCATGAGTGAGCTAGCACATGTATCATGGCCGCCGCCATTCAAAGTCACGTATCCAATAAATAACATGGAACGTTCACCTTGTGTGTTCATTACGAAACAGAAGGCAGCAACAAAAGGCACATAAAAGAAATGCCGAGGTTAACGGCAATGCACTGAAAAAGAGAGAACCATTGGCATGGTCCAGCAAGGAGCCAAGCATGACGCCATTCCCAGAACGTTTGGGTGCACGCGTGTTTGCATTTACCGGTTAATGCATCAATTTCGTCAGACAGGCCTAGACGCCCGTGGAAGACCGTCACAACCGGGTTATTCACCTGAGAAACCGCTTCATCACCGCGACGGAAAACGGCACCGACGGCATTGGGACATCGGATCAGTAGACACACAGCGTACCGCAGATTGGGTCAGCATGTTTTTCGAGCACGTGGCTACCGTTGTGTGACGTTTACGCGTCGACATAGAATTAACAGATTGATAGGGGCCCGACGAGTTCGGCGTTGGCAAGTGCGAAATTGGAGCCATGGTCTGTTCTCGGACTTGTGGGACCACCTTGACCGTCAAGTCAGGAGACGACCAGCACAACCGGACAATATTCAAGCCTTAGAACAGTGTCTAAATGACGAAAGGCAGCAACTCCCAACGTCATTCGGCGTTTGACGTCATCGATGCGGCGGCGGGTTCTGGCCTTCATTGATGCCCAAGGTGGACATACTCGGTATTGAACACGTGTCCAAGGACTTTTCCGTTACTTACGATCTCATTTTCAGCATATACAGCATGACCCCATGTGCCTTTGTACCTTAGTAGGAGTGTAAAAGCGTCATGTATATGAAATTGCACAAGTCGTGCTTTATATTAAAGGCGCTTTAGCACGTTGTTCTTCCTGTATTAAAGTTCCCCCACGAAGATGTAAATAAATGTTACCAATGGCTGGATAATACTCCTGGATAAATAACAAGAGTCCTAAATATATTAAAGATGGTTCAATTAAACCATGCGAGTCCATTTCTACCCAGAATAGAGTTGAAATATGGCACTATGATGGAATGATCAACCATCTATGTGAAATCTAAATCGCCCGAGACCTACGAATCGACGTCTCACACTGAAGAGGTCAACAAAA
Source organism: Gibbula magus (assembly GCA_936450465.1). Taxonomy (NCBI): domain Eukaryota; kingdom Metazoa; phylum Mollusca; class Gastropoda; order Trochida; family Trochidae; genus Gibbula; species Gibbula magus. Next base: position 24,484,064 of record OW388306.1, read on the forward strand.
TTGTATCTGTACAAGTCGAATCTTTTCTTCCAATTCGGAAAACCGTTTTCAATGGATATGGCATATCGGGTCATGTAATGCGGTTTTTTTACCGTCGAGCGTTCCATTAAACGATATTAAATTTGATAATGAATGGCAAAATGTTTAGAAAAATAGTATGCAAACAAACGTGCTATAGAGCCTTTAAATGATAGATATGGTGCAAACTTCATTGTGTTTATAAGAATATGACCTTGATCATCATGCCAGCCACATGATTGAAACTAATTAGTCCTAAGTTGTAAAATTCGATCCTTCTGAAATACCATTAATCCAACCAAGAATCACAAAATGTAAATTGGTTGTGCATGTTTAAAACCGACTAGAACGGTTAGGTTAATTAGTTAGAGATATCATTTGATCGATTATGATCGAAATCAAATCAATCATCTCTTTAAACACTTGGACAGAATTATATAAAATGTGAATCTCTTTCAGACGGCATATTTGCTGATCGGGGCTGTACATATAGACTTAGAGGGAGTGACTGGGATTTGAGCAGCAAAAGAGCGGAAGTAGTGACACAGTTATCTACCCTTGTGGACACAGTTGTGAAATCTGATAAAAACTACTCATTGTCCTTTTACATTCAACCTTCCAGCACTGCTGATAGCCGGTTCAAGAATCACACTGGCCTTGAAGTCAATGTAAGAACCAGAATTATTGGTAAAAATAGTTACAATTGTAAGAGGTGCAATTTTTCCCCAATCAAGTTGAAATATATATATGCTTATTTCTCATGAAGGGAATTGTACCGGGTTCTAATGTGTCATACTATGTCCTGGGAGCAATTATTACATTGTCATGGTGATGTTATGACATAATAAATGACGTCACTTTTCCTCCATGACGTTACGGTCTAAAGGTAGCTGGTCAACCTGTTCGTGAAAGTATTTCTCTCTAGTGTTTTCCTTAATTACACGACATACACAACAACGCCCGTGCAAGCATGCTTTGCGTGAAAATTTCAGGGAAATAGACATGGATTTGCATTACTTAAGTGGAGATAAGGTGTTTTAAAAACATATTCCTCGTAACTTTAAATTGTCTGTTGGTACAGCGAGGTTTTTTGTCAACTAGTATTTTACGTTGGAGAAACAACGAGAAAATGTGGATTCCGGGCTATGATAAACTTGACCCGTCTTCTCTAAATCCGGAATCAGCTGTTTCTCGTACTTTCTTCACTACTCTGGGAAATATATTAAGTGACCAAATAAATAATATATGTTACAGGTGACAACGAGAGATCATCGTCACCACGTGTGTATAGTGGTCGGGGAAAGTCATGTGACTGGATTCAACTTACCTAAGTAATTCATTCAAGCAACATTGTTTGAATCAAAATCTACAAAATGGCCATAGGCTAAAACTACATGCTTTGGGTGTTAAAAGACATATGATAAAACTCCCTCATTGTAAATTATGGAAAAATCGATTGGGTGTAATCAGATTTGATAAAGTGAATTTAAAATTATTTTTTTCAGAAATTTCAAGTTTGGAACCTATCAAGGAGACGTTTTACTTTTCAAGGATGGTAACAGCACCGGTAAATCAGTACAGGTAAGTCACGTGATTAGGTAGGCGTGGCATAGGGAAGGCAACGCGGACTACCAGGATGAAATGACTGTTTCAAGCTTTGATGAATATGGAGGAAATATATAATTGTAAATTCATTTCCAAACCTAATTAATTAACCCTCAATATATCAAAAACTTATAACAAATACGGTGCATCCATTGGGTTTCATAAAATTGTATTTGCCTTGAATACTTGCCAACATACAATATGTGCTGATGTCAGTTCAAATAGTTTCACTCAACTTGCATATTCATCCCCTATTGCCAAAAATATAATAATGTCTAGTTTCCAATTAAAATCGAGCAACATCATTATGCATGTGCAGAAACCGAAACTGCACGTTTCATTTACATGCACATCAGTTATATGACCTATTGAACATTATCAACCCAAATTTGTTATTTTGTCTGGTTTAAATAAGATTCCAAAATTACGTTTGACACATTGGCGCGCGCCACACGCAGTGCATTGTCCGGTTTTCGATCGGAAATTGATACTTTTACCTTCATATCAACAACATACTAAGTCGAATATCATTAGATGGTAGTTTTTGGTAAAAGTCGGTACTTCTCGATAAATAAGACTATTTATAACGTTTGGCATATTTGACCCCAACAACACAAGGGATTTAATTACCTTTAACGTTTAGCTCATCATTGGGCTAATGGTATGACTTCCAGCGACCGACCGCCCTTCCATCCGTCCGTCGGAAACTTTTCACTTTTACGATTTCTTCTTCTCCAGATCCACTGACTCTGGAAAGCTTAAATCTTGTTAACAAACTTCATGATCATCGTCTGATAAACTACAGAGCAAATGGCTGTTTTCTTATGAGGTATAATATATATACATAGTGTGACCATATCGTTTTTTTTAATTCAGGCGCTCCTTTCACAAAACAACATTTTCCAAGGTTAACCTTATCTCCCATTCTGTAACATTACACTACGGTTACCTTAGTGACTTACGATCACCTTAGTGCTTTGTGAAAGATATGTTATGAATTTCAAATAATGTCTAGGTCCAGGCCCGAACCTGGACTGCAGCCAATGGGCGAGCCGCCGTGTGCGGTGTGGCCTTCCAATATGGCGACACTCTGATCAAGGTTGAGATGTGCACATCAAGTACATCACTCGTCGCACCTGTATTAACACAAGGTGAAAATGTACCTCAAGATGTGGATGTTTACCTGTGTGATTCCAATTATGAGGTAATACCATATTAAAATGACAACAAACAAAATAAGTCCCGAAAACAGATTTGATGCTGAGGCTTTTATCAAATTCATTAGAAAGCCAGGAATCACTAACAATCTGCAGTATCGTGCAGCATCTACCAATGTTATTGTCGATTATTGTTTTTAAAGATTTAAAGAATCTTTAAACGAATTTTAATATTCGTTAAAATAATGAACCCCGGACCTGACCGACTTCAGAAATACACAGCTAAGAATGTCGTTTCGAAGCCGTCTCAAAAATACATTTAAATTTTTTTTATTTTTTTTATTTAAGCTATGACCAAAGGGCCTGTCTTAAAGAAGCATTATGGCAGTTTTGTGTTTCAGATATCTTCAAACTCCAACTAAAAACTGATAATTTGCTTCGAATTTCGTTTTCACAAAAACTATTCTTTTAAACTGTCCGGCCGGGGTTTGATTGAAGGAACTGTGAAGGAGTATATCCGTGTGTGCATGTATAAAGGCCAAAAGATACGCCTACAGGATATCTTATCAGATTTCGTAACAACTATAATGATGTCAAATTTTTTTTATATATATTTAGTATAATAGCATTATGAAGTTGCACCATTTGGGCATAAGATAGTAAAAATTCAGAAAGGTGATTGTTGAAATACGACAACAGAAAATGTTCAGTTTTCGATCAGTCCTTGATCAGAAAAAAACATTTGAAAAAGATGTTCATACAACCACGAACAACAATACAGCCACGAATTCGCATTAACGTCGTGATGACGTTACAGATGTACGTGGTTACGGTGCGCAAGTGAATCAACCGGAAATAGCGGTCTTCATTGGGCGTGGTTTTCATGAATGTTATTAACTCGAATCACAGTTTTTCCGCGATTTCAATAGACTTTCACATCAATTATTGTTTCAGCATAACATGGAGACCACCATTAATTATAAATTATTAAGAAATTATTTCATCTTTCATTTTAAGGAAAATCAAGTAGGCGTTTCCTCTGGCCGACAGTGTATACCCATTGTCAATTTGCTACTACATTTATATATCTTTCCCACGATGTCTACGGAAGACAATGTCACACTGAAAATGATAAAAAATGGTTTTGGCAAAAATGTATCAGGCATAAAATAAACACTTATTGTAGGTATTCACAATTATGCACAAGTGTGCTCTTCTTCTTGACTAGTGTTTACAAATGATTAGCAAAGTAGCTAATGAAGTCTTTGTAACGAAACTTTGTCATTTTACCCTTGTCAGCGGGATATCTCAAGAACCATTCACTGGATTCTCTTCATACCTTACATATAGCTTCTACAAGGGAAGACAAAGGGCTAATATTTGTGACTTTGACATTATTCTCAATGTCATATCAGAATTTTGAATGTTAAGCTTGTCAGGGGCATTGCTATCACAAGAACTGTTCATTGGATTCTCATCATTATCTTACACAAGTGGTTATTTTAGGGAAAAGTCAGTCCCCAGTCGATTTGCTGATCTTGGCATTATTTTCAATTTTGAAGTATTAATTTGCGGCGGGGGGATCATGTCACCTTAGTGACAATAACTACTTGTTAAATTATAATGAATAAAACACACAGTTAGTCAGTTTAACAAAACATATTTTCTTATGAGATACAAAAGAGATCTGAAATATATTCTAGAATCCATATATAAGAAATATCAGTCTAGAATCCAAGCTATATAATGCCAGTCCAATCCATATACATGTACACAGTCTTTGAAGAACAGAGACATGCATTAGAAAACTATTTTTTAAAATAACAACTTCTTTATTGTGAAGATACACGACGTTCCGGAGTTTCCCCACAATTGTTAATATTCTGTATTAATGTTTCCACCTTGTTACACTCCATATTCCAGGAGTAAGCATATATGTATGTTCGCAATAAAGAAGTTGTTATTCTGACAATATTGTTTTCTAATACATCTTACTCACAGATTGTGACATCAAATGGAGTTCACATCTTAATCAACCCATCCTACCTCCACCTGGATGTGAAGATCCATCTACCTCCCACCTACAGCTCTCTGGGGGAGGGGGCATGTGGGTACGACATCTCTCATCTCACCTGGACACCAACTGATTGGGACAGATACAGGTGATGTAGTGGAAATGGGATACGTTGCATTCTCCATATCCATTAACGCTAAAGTATTCTTATCAATGGATTTTCTTGATATGATTCATTCACTTAGTTCATTGAAGAAGAACGAATTAAAATATAAAATAAAACTTCAATGGGAAATTCAATATGAGAGCTGTTATCAGATCTTGAATAAATTGTGGTTTGTTTCATTTACCTGCACGTTGTGATTAAGTTTTATCACTAATTAATAGAGCGTCTTCAGCGTAGTACGGGTAATTCAAATTGAAAGAAGAAACGTTCACCCAACGTGTCTTGGCGTGATTTGTAAACACGCATTTGATTGGCCTATACCATAGTTTAATGATCGTGTTACTTCCTGTCTCAGAAATCCCTTCGAGTTGTCGCATAGGTCAGTTTGCATTTCTTAAAAGCTCATATATGGCCAACTTCCCAATGCAAGGCATAACTCTTGCCAGTCTCCATTCCTGGCTGATTTAGGCCTTGCAGTATTTCCTAAGAAATCTGTGCTTAGAAATCCTAGGCTACTATGCATTTCTGGTGCAGCGATTCACTATATAGGCACAACAAAGCGAGGGAAATACCGCAATGCTTAAATCAGTCAGTAATGCAGACTGGCAAGGGTTATGCCTTGCGTTTGGAAGTTGATATATGGCCCGATGCATACGGAAGATGTAATTATCACCCAAAACTGTGTTCCGGAGGAGATATCGCTTGTGTGAGATCAGGCGATATCTCCTAGGAGATATTGTTTTGGCAGTAGATTTAATTTTGCACAATGCCCTGTCAAAGTCAACTACATGACATCACAATGCTTTGACATCATTGAGTAATGACATCACAATGATATGACGTCATAAAAATGATGACGTTACAATGCTATGACATAACCGCATTGCAAGTCAAATGGCAGATCTGTGCTCAGAGATGTACACTATTTTCATTGAAACGTAATAAGAATGATTTTGGATGATAAATAGAATTTCACCCTCGTGTCTTCTGATATCACATAGATCAACACTCGTTGGTGAAAGTAAAAATATCCTAGGCAAGCCTCGGATATTTGTAACTTGTATCAACTCGTGTTGATACATTTGATATCAGAAGACACTTGGGGTGATATTCTCTCTCTATATATATTGCAAGGAGTAGTAGTATTCTATGGGAGAAAGAGCTTGCTGATACGATCACGTCAACCAATGAACGTGAAGAGGAGCGATGCAGCAATGTTTTAAGCACATTGTGATAACTATCTACAAAGTGCTTAAGCGATATAATTCCGACGATAGGTAAACTTCGATTCAGTTTATCTTAAAATGTATATTCATATTTTTTTCAAAATTCAACAATTTTAACAATTAACATAAACATTGTCAACTTTGATCACAAACATTAAGAATTATGATTCTAGCCTAAACAGCCAGGCGAGTTTGTTCGAGGAGGCAGCAGCACCGTTCCTGCAGGTTTCTGCAGCTCAACATAACCCCAACATTTATTGTCAGTGTGGGGGTTCGAATTCCATCTGCAGCCCATTTGGACTCGTGAGAGATCCCATGGTGCCGTTCACCTTCGATAGCAATGACATGGTAAGAAATGCTCGTAAAGTTGACGGTAATACATTATAAGGTCCGGATCACGTTCACAATCGACGTGCTTGTTTGGGAACCCGGCGCAATACCCGGCGTAAACGCAGCTTAAAGGATTTCACAATTGTTGTACTTGTTTGAAACCCGGCGCAATACCCGGCCTAGCAGCATAAACGGTTTCACAATGGGTAGCCTATACTTATTTGGGAACCCGGCGCAATACACGACGTACTACGTAGCATAAATGGTTTCATAATTGGTATACTTATTTGGAAACCCGGCGCAATACACGGCGTACGTAGCATACACGCTTTCATAATTGGTATACTTATTTGGGAACCCGGCGCAATACACGGCGTACGTAGCATACACGCTTTCATAATTGGTATACTTATTTGGAAACCCGGCGCAATACACGGCGTACGTAGCATACACGCTTTCATAATTGGTATACTTATTTGGGAACCCGGCGCAATACACGGCGTACGTAGCATACACGCTTTCATAATTGGTATACTTATTTGGGAACCCGTCGAAATACACGACATACGTAGCTATTGTACGTGTGCTTTTGTATATTTTGTTATGTTATCTTTAAAATTTTAATCTGTCTTTTTTAGTTAACTGCAAGACCACGCTGCTCAAAACATACTCCACATACCATAAACCCGGACTATGGTTCTCCGCAGAAAGTCACTGTACCAGGTACGTATGAATACTTAAAGGCACAGTTGCACGCCAATTGTTTCAAACTATAAATAATGCACGTATAATGTATATATCACGATAGCACAAGCGTCCTTCCCTCTGATAACGTACCATGACAGTTATCTTGAAAATATGTACATAATCATGTTTTAAAGTTACTTTAAAAAGACCGGAATTCATTAATGCAGCGTTGCATTAAATCCACATGAATTACGATATCGGCAATATTCAAATTGTACACAAAACCTGAAGATAAAAAACGCCAACCGCTGTGGTCAATGCATTACTAATGCTTACAATTGAGCATTAGAAATCGGAAAAGTTACAGATTTTTATGCCCCCGAATCGGAGATTCCGGGGGTGTATTGTTTTTCACCTGTCCGTCCGTCTGTCCGTCTGTCTGTCTGTCTGTCCGTCCGTCCGTCTGTTCGTCCGTCTGTGTGTTTGTCCACAAAAACTTTAACCTTGGCCATAACTTTGGATTGCTCAGAGCTAGGGCTTTCATATTTGGCATGTGCATACCTTGTGATAAGACCTTTCAAGTGAGGTCATCATATTTGACATTGTGACCTTGACCTTGCCGCAATGAACATTTTCAGAAAACTTTAACCTTGGCCATAACTTTAGATTTCTCAGAGCTAGGACTTTCATACTTGGCATGTGCATACCTTGTGATGAGACCTTTCAGATGGGGTCATCATATTTGACCTTCACCTTGACCTTGCCGCAGTGGACAATATTAAGAAAACTTTAACCTTGGCCATAACTTTGGATTGCTCAGAGCTACGGCTTTCATACTTGGCATGTGCGTACCTTGTGATGAGACCTTTCAGATGAGATCATCATATTTGACCTTGTGACCTTGACCTTGCCGCAGTGGACAATATTCAGGAAACTTTAACCTTTGCCATAAATTTGGTATATCCGGGGCATCCATGTTTATCAACATCTTGTTCATTCTTTGTTGTCAGTTAAAAGATTAAGGTATATTCAAAAGTTGCTCGCAAGCGGAGCTTAGCCGTTAATAGGCCCGTTATCAACACTCTATCTTTGCCATTTTGTACACAAGCGAGTCTTACGGTTTGTGTAAGCTCTTCGTGGCCGTTCCATGCTTTCATTTTCGATTGAAAGTTAACTGTAAATAAGCATCAGCATTTTATTGCATCGATAGGAATGTAAAATGTGCGTATATGCACGTCTATGACCTAGAATAGTTCAATCTAGCACGGAAAGCGTCAATTTGTGCCTGTACCTGTATCGTTAAATATCTCAAGTGAAGGATAAAACAGGAGTTGGAGGTAATTGTGAGTGAATAACGATCTTAGGATTAGGGTTGTGAAATAACGTTTGTATAACATCCTGAGTCGAGGCTAAAATCCTTTACCCTATCCCAGGGCATGATGTATTAAGTTGTAAAAGGCCAGATGGATTTATGACATCGGCCGACGTCCGACGTCCCTCTGTCATCAGGCGTCCGTCGTCCGTCGGCCGACATCCGGTGTCCGTCAATAATTGATTTCTCACTTCTCATAAACCGCTGCATCTCAAAAGATTAAATTTTTTGGAGTGGTATCTTTCACCTTGAGGATAAAAATTTGTACATTTGGCCCTGGCCCCTCGAATCTGGGCGTGACAGGCTCAATCTCTGAAAATTTTAAACGACGTCTTCTCCGAAACCGGTTGACATCATCATCCGCACGTATCGGGCTATATATGCACTTTTAGAAAATGCATATTGCCCTTGCGACAACTCGAAGGGATTTCTGAGACAGGAAGTAACAGACAAGGCTCTGGTGTAGACCAATCAAATGCGCGTTTACAAATCACGCACAGATACGTTGGGTGAACGTTTCTTCTTTTAATTTGAATTACCCGTGCTACGCTGATTACGCTCGATTAATTAGTGTTTAAACTAAATCACAACGTGCAGGTAAATGAAACAAACCAAAATTTATTCAAGATCTGATAATAGCTCTCTTGTTTGATTTTCCCATTGAAGTTAAAATCTGTTTTGAAACTGATATTATGCAAATGAGCTTAACATCCGAGATGAAAAATCCCAAAGTATTATAAGCTATTTGTGAAGCTTACGGTGCATTAGAAGCTTTTGGATCGATTGGGTTGGTAACGACCAATTTGATTGGTCAATAGAGGGGACATAACTCTCTTTGGACGACAGGTGGCGCTGACCCTGTCTCAGATATCCCTTCGAGTTGTCGCAAGGGTCAGTATGCATTTTCTAAAAGTGCATATATGACCCGATGCGTGCGGAAGATGGGTTGACATATGAAGCTCAAATTTTAAGAATAACAATTTGTTCCATGGAGAGTAAAGTTTGTTCATTTGGCCTTGATCCCCTTTCAATTAAGGGCGTGGCAGGTGGTGTACCCTTAAATCATTCAACCAGCAATGCTGAAAAGCACAAAGTTTAGCTATGTGATGTCTTGGCATATCGAGTGAAAGAAAACAGTACATCCCCATGGAAGTGTTAGGTGAGGACGGCAATGTGCAGACCAATGTTGACGACGTATTGAATACATGGAAGACAAGCTATGAACGCCTGTATAGCCGAGACAACCCTGTGTCCGTTCCGGATCCCCCGCCTCTGACGTCAGATCCGGCCGAGTCAGTGTTAGCGGACTGCTCTTCACTGAATGAACCAATCACGATTGAAGAAGTTGAAAAGGCAATTTTCCACATGAAAATGGGAAAATCGACAGGCCCGGATAATATTCCAAGTGAGGTTCTTCGAAATAGAACATGTATCCAGCTACTACACTGCATTATCAACTTCTGTTTTGAAAACAGTGTTAGCCCGGCTGCCTGGCGCACAGGCATCATTACGCCTATACCAAAGACCGGAAGTGACCCGAGAGATCCACTTGGCTACAGGGGCATCACGCTGATATCGATACCATGCAAGATCTATGCTGATATATTAAATGTTCGTATCCAGGGATGGCTGGAATGTAATGATATTTTAGCAGAGGAGCAGAATGGCTTTCGAGCTAAACGTAATTGTGAAGACCATATTTACTCATTGTACAGCATCGTCAACAACAGAAAGACAAAGAAAAAATCTACTTTTATATGCTTTGTGGACCTGCGGAAAGCTTTTGATACAGTGGACAGGAACTGTCTGTGGTATAAACTGATGCGGATGGGTATGTCAGGAAGAATTATCAACGCAGTGCAATCCTTGTATGATGACGTCAGCTGTGCTCTACGTGTCAACGATTACGTCACAGACACATTTAAAGTGGACAATGGTGTAAAACAAGGCTGTAAACTTTCCCCGACACTGTTTTCCATTTATGTCAACGACCTAGCGGAGGAGATCAAGAAACTCGACTGTGGTGTGGATATCGGCAATATGACTCTATCCCTGCTGCTATACGCAGACGACATCGCCCTAATTGCCCCGGATGAGGAATCGCTACAGAAAATGTTAGATGTTTTACAGGAATGGTGCGTGAAGTGGAGATTGGAGGTGAATTTAGGGAAGACAAATGTGATTCACTTTCGTGTACCGTCAAGGCAGAGAAGCAGCTTCGAGTTTACTTGTGGGGACGACATAGTGGAATATACTGACAGCTATCGATACCTTGGTATATGGTTAAACGAACACCTTGATATGAAGAAAACTGTGAGAGATCTGTGCAAGTCTGCAAGTAGAGCGTTATCTTCTCTTTACACCAAGTTTAATCGAGCTGGAGGAATGTCTTATGAAGTTTACACCAAGTTATACAAAAGTCTTGTTGAACCCGTGTTATTCTATGGAGCCGGAATCTGGGGAATCAATACGTACAGAGAGGTACAGACCGTATAGAACAGGGCCTGCAAGTACTTCCTGGGTACCGGACAAAATGCCTCTAACATAGCAACACGTGGAGATATGGGCTGGACGTCTTGCACAGTAAATCAGCGCACAGAGGTCTGCAGACTCCTCACAAGACTCGACACTATGGAAACTGACAGAATCGTCCGCAAAATACACGAATGGGGGAAAACACAACCGAAATCCTGGGAGAAGAGATTGTTTAAGCTGCTGGAAAATCTTGATGCTACAGATATACTTGGAGCAGATATTACAAATAAGAGGAAAGTGAACGATTTTAAAGAAGTTTTCACTCAAAGCGACCTCAACGACTGGACACGTGAACTTTGGAACGATAACAACAAGCCAAATGGAAACAAACTCAGGACCTATAGAACATTCAAGAATGACCCGACTATCAGCTGTTATGTCCAAACTGTAAAATATCGAGATCAAAGACGCATTTTATCGAAGTTTAGATGTGGTAACCTCCCCTTAGCAATTGAGACAGGAAGATACTCCAAGCCTCCTACCCCGCTGAACGATAGAGTATGCCAATTCTGCGCAGATACAAGTCCCACGGTGGAAGACGAAACGCATTTCCTTATTGATTGCAAATTTTACTCGGATTTGAGATACAAATTATTTACAGAAGCTGAACGTGACGTCCCAGGTTTTATATATATGGATAGTGCTTATAAACTTACTTATATTCTTAACCACAACCATCTACAACCACTTTTAGCTTTTACCCTTTTACAAATGTATAAAAGAAGAACCTTTTACGTATGATATAATTTACTTCTTACAAATATTTATTTTTAACAACATATATGTAAATATCATTCTTTACACTTTATGTATGCAAATATGTCTTATACCTGTATTTTACGTGTCTCATAAGCCAATGTGGCTGGGCATTTACTCTTATTCTGTGATTATACACTGTACCAATGTGATGAGTTTTATGCGTGACACGCAAATAAAATATTTATCTCTCTTTTTATCTGTCTGATGGATAGTAAATTTCAGTACCCTACTCCCAAAAATACGGGCGTGGCATGGGTGCTATTTAAAATTTTACCAGCCTGTTAAATAGTTTGGAAAGGCAGCTCGTTAAGTCATAAGGCCTGGTACGTAGGTTTCTTGTAAATTCCAAACGTCTGTACTGTATTGTCCCGCCTTTTAAATGTATTTTTTACTTCTTCCAAATACTACAAATGTCTCAAATATTATTATGAATGTGTAACCAATTTGGAGTTCACATTTTGAATGTGGTGTCTGAGCAATGCCTTATTATTTGATATGCTAATCTTTTCCTTAGAGATAACGAATAATGTAATACCTGATGAGATACAGAGCCAATGGCCAATTTTTTACTTAAGCGAGAGAGAGGCTCATTATGAAAATTGCACCGAGTCTCGCAAAAGTCATATGACACAATATATTCCTTGCCAATTTTATTGCATTTAAATCGTATGAAATAAGCCAGGATACGGCCACCTCTTGTGACTGCCAACAGCGACGCCATATACAATTGTTTTGACCTCACAGACAGTGAAATACGACTCGCGCTGAAACAATCTAGATAAAAGTGATATTGGGCATTCTCACACATGTCTGACTAAATATACTGTTTTCCGAGGAAAAAAAAATTGCAAAATAGTACATTCATCGGGATACGAAATCACACATCGTTCGAAAGTTTCCTCGCAAAACTGTCTGATAACAGCCCTTAGAGCACAGTCAAATTCTTTCGTCAAAATCATATGATTGCATTGTGCTCACGTGGAGGACAATTATATCCGATAGATGTACACTTCGTTCGGGTATCATGCTCTTGAAAGTGGTTCACAGACTTTTATTAAAAACAACATACAATGCCAACATATTGTTGTATTTGCATGGGAAATACACAATAAAACACTTATAAGTTTAAAAATTGAATTGCGGTGTTTCGTTCCCGAAAGGATAAAGTCGCTTCCGTCGAGGGGAGCTTTCATGTTCAGGACCTTGATGTTCCTAAAAGAAGAATATTAGCATGTAACTAAAGAAAGTGATGTGAAGACAACTGAGATTCTGTGAAGTGTATTTCATTTACATCACGAAATTAAGTGAAATAGTGGCATGCATCAAACCATGTTGCCAATGTTTGAACATATAATAGATTAGTTTATTTTCTGTTTCCCCCACGATATTAAAAAGTAATATTCAGAAGTAATACAGAGCGATATAAAGAATTGGGAGAAAATGACATATAATTATTTACCTTTTTGGATTTTTTGTTAGAGGATGGAGGCTGCAGGGTCGTTTCACTGAAACCTTGTAATGCACAGCGTCCGAACGATATCCAGTACGGCGTTACATACTAAATCCTTTTCAGACCATTTAGAACAATTCGTTGCTGCATGCGCAGTAACCTGAAATAGTGTATATGCAATATAGAAGTGATGCTCATAAGCATATGCAACACTAGATATTACAACTCTTAAATTAGTTAATACAACTCATCTTGTCACTTAACATGATTGAAAAATATTTGAATTACAAAAACACTGTTAAATAAACCAATTTAATATAAAAAAAAATAAATAATATTATTGACTTTTTGAAATACACTTTTAAAAAGTACGGAGTAAAAAAATAAAGTTACCTTTCCTGAATGAATGGTGTACTTATCCTTCTACTGTCCATGATGAAGCCATTGTGTGAACTGATTCATTCTAAAAATCACTCAGTCTTTATAGGCAATGACAAGACAAGACAATAGTTTATTGTATTTTAGGCCACCGGCCCATATACAAGAGAGTTTCATTCAAGGTTACATCAATAAATATAAATATGAATAAACATACACATTATAAACTTAGCAGTTGTAAATGCTAGTTGCGACGAGCAAATGCATATTTAAAATAGAGAGCTAAATTAGATTACGTAGTGTGGTTTCATTTTTAGTTGATACTATCGCGGTAAAAGCTATTAGTGATGGTTTCGATGAGTAACGTTCTGATATATATTTGCAGCGTTAATCTTCATAAAATGGGCAATTAAAGGTAAAATGGACTTCGTCTTCTACTGGAGAATTACATAAAGGACATAATCTATCATGTTTAGGAATGGACATTTTCCTGCCTCTGTTTACCATTAGGTCTAACAAGCCCATTCTATATTTGACAAAAGTGTTTCTATTGTACATGTAAGTAAATGAAAGTTTAGACAAATATAATTCGGGTTCTATTAGAGTTTTAAATGTTCTATAAATATCATAACGGGAGCTAGTTTGTGGAATGCTATTCCTGGTAAAACATAGTTATAGCTCGATCAGGGAATTCTTTTAAGAATCTATATACGTCACCAACACCCTGGCTTATCCATACAATGAAATGTATCAGTGCTTAATATATCTGAACAAAAACGTGCTTATCGTGCATGCCTGTGATTCAATCACGGCGCTTATGCTGTAGCACGACTCATACGTTTTATATAAAATGTACGCCTCATGTAACTCGGACAAATTAGGAAATTCAGTGCTCACAGTGCCGAAAATGACGTCAATGTCCCTAATTTGCATATTAAATGAGACATGTCATTGTTTGCTCGTTGTGTTCGAGACAATTCATTTGCAATATATTCATTTTAAGACATGTTGTTCACAGCTCAAGCATTTGACTGTGCCCTAGGATAGAGAACTCGTAGCAGTACATTATCGGGATATAAATGCACTGTTTTGAGAGGGTTGGACTCGGCTGTTGCCTAGCCCAACCCTCCCAAAACCGTACATTTATACCCGATAATGTACTGCTACCCGTCCTCTATCTTTTACTTACATGCAGACTCCTCAATTCAGTTAACCAATCACAGGACCTCCAACAAGGCTTTCGGCGCGAGAAGCTAGGGGCAGATAACTCCAAACAGATACCCTTTCGTCTGTTTCAATGCTTTCAAAACAGCGACCGTTTAAAAAGGTTGATATGATTGGTCAGCTATTTGACTGTTTGACCAGTTCGCATCCCGATATGAACTATTTTGCAGATTTGAATTAATTTCTCGGAACAGGGTCGATTTTAATCAGAGTGATGTGCACACAATGTGAAACAAAAGGTCAAACGGGTGGATTATTTTCTCAAGGATATCAAGATGTAACAGATAGAAATAAAAACAAACTTTACATTATGATTTGTGCAAAGATGCATACCATATATCCTCTAATAGACGCCTGGCCTCGAATTGACGCTGGGTCTCAATTAGACGCCGGGTGATAAGATTACTCAGCAAAGTTTTTAAAAAATGCAATGTATAAATGTTATTAAGGTATGCCTCTTAAAGAAAGCATTCTTCCCGTTTTATAATGAATAACTATTCACAAGAACAAATTCATATTCAAGAGGTTTGTCATGATTGCAGTTTTATATGTTTGTTAGTCGAGTGATATCATGGAAGTATGTGCCAAAAATATAATAGACGCTGGCCTCGAATAGACACCGGGTGAGGGAGGGGGATTCTGAATTATATGTTCTTATTGTGTGCCAATGTTGATAAATATTTACTCGGCATCTTCCTTAAGCATGACAGAATAATCCTTTTTAATTTAAAAATTATTGATTAAAAGGTTGCTCTTTTGTTGTGCTTTTAAGAGTTCAGAGTAGTAGTATTTTAAACAAAGACGAATTTTACTCCAGTTTCAGGAGACAAACTAGGCAAAGACCCTTCTGCGATGGTTAGAGAATGTTCCAGGGAAATACCCCGACTTGTTCCTCAATACTGTGTAGCTCATTATCAAACAGAGATGCTGAACTTCTTCCCCATCTGCTCTGAAGATCTTACGGTTAGTAGCATGTCTGAGGCGCTGTAACACGCCGTTATTACTGAACTAAAGTGATCTACCGAAAAGGTAAATAAGCGTTACCACTGGCTAGATAAAACTTCTGAATCAATAAATATAGTTAAACAACGAATATACATGGTTCGGTTAAGCCACGCGAGTCCATTTCCCTTCGAGTGGCCATTTTAATGTGTTCACATTAAAATGACCGCTCGAATGTAGTTCAAGTGATATAACTGATATAACCTAAACACTCAAAATAGAGTTTTGAATATGGTACAATGATGGAATGGTCAACCATCTTGCTGTCAGAACGCTCAAATTCGAATCAGACCTACAAATGTACCTCTCACACAGAAGAGCTCCAAACCACTGGCGTTTTATATGTTGCACAATTTTGGTCCGGTACGTATAACCATTTTCCATGGATACGGTTTATCTTTTCGTGCAATGAGATGTTTTACCCTCTTATGTAACAATGTACAATCGTATAAACTTTAATAATGAAGGACAAATTTGACCAAAAATAGTATGCAAAAAAACAAGCAAAAAAAACACAAAAAACGTGGTACAGTGCCTGTAAAGGGAACGTGGAAACGAAATCCCCGTTTCTGCTAGGGTCTCGGCAACGCTGTCTGTTGTAGAGAAGAGTTATACATGCAGTAAGGTCTGGGTGAAACTTCAGTACTACCCATAGTTCGCTAGTTCCAGCCGGTGCTCGCAGGAGTCACCGCAGTGCATAGCCACCATGGCGTTGCGCGCATAATGCTAGCAACCGTGATATAAGTGAAATACTCTTGACAATCAAATCAACTCACCTCACTCTTTTTTTGCATTTATTCTGTACAAGGGAACAGCGTGTTGTAGAGATGACTTTCCTGGAGATGTTACTGAGTGTGTACATTATTAATGCAACGTTTGAATACGACCAACTTGTTACATAATACAGTAGGTATATGCACAGCCTAGTGAAAAGAAATATCCAATCGGATACGAAACTGAAATAATCGTCTTGCGCGCAGATGAGAAGGAACAGCATGAATGCATATATTGAAATATTCTTCGATTTCCTTTCCGTGGAAAATGCCCACGTCCCTTTGTCGCTTGCATCTTTGATGTAACATTTCATTTAAAATAATTATGTCTCCTTGGGTGTTATTCTGATGAAAATTAAGGTCAACTCAAACTGTATGATTATAAGTAACATCAATGTGGTCGTGATATGTAGCCAAAAACCCTATGTGGATAAAGAATACTCCCCAATATGGGTTTTTTGGGTTGAGACCGTTGTCAATTCATGAATAGTGACGTAAGAAGAACAACACGTCATATTTGGTGGAGATGCCCAACGATCCAACAACGTGACTTTATGAATGATATATTTGAAAACTGTTGAATGACTGTCAATTCTAACATTTGAACGCCATTTCCTTTGTTTGCAACCATGGAGGAAGAGGAAAAGGAACCTAGAAAAATACTGTCCAAACTATCTCTTACACATTTAAGAGTTACGTACGAGCCATGGTTGACTGAAAAGAGTTATATGAACTGGCTATGGGAGAAACTGAACCACTTAAAGATTACATTAACTCTATAGCAAATAATCATGTACCTTGGGAAAACCGGCCGGACTCTGAGAAAATGCGGACTTTTGTCCGAGGTTTTATACCTCATCTCCGGACTTTTGTTATACAACAACAACCAACAACTTGTCAATCAAGAAGATATTCAAGCAGCAGGAATCGCGGGTGAGTCCATAACCCTCGTCGATCATGTAGCCTACACCATGAACATGAGGTCATGGACCTTCGGGACCAGCCAGGATCCGACAAAGGATCAAGTTCAACTAAATAAGCCTAAGAAAAATATCAAACAGGACCAAATGATATCTACCATGTTAGATCGTTTAAGGCCGGTTCACACTGTGCCGAATTTGACAAAAGATGGAAACACGAATTTGAAAATGTTCAAATTCGCAAAGGATCGTAAGCAATCGGGCCATTCGTAAACGCATATTAAGCATTCGTTTGGTCATCGGCGGAATTCTTCTCTGTTCGGCGGCAACATCGGGAGAGCGAGCAAACTATTTGACATGTTAGTTTCGTGGTGCATTCGTGTCCTCATCGTGCCCTTCGTATGTCTATCGAGATGACATCGTATGATTCGTATCATCATCGTATTTGCCTTCGCCTGTCCATCGGAACCATAGGGCATATTTCACAAGCGAAGGCCATACGAATGTAACACGAAGATGACCGAAGTCATAAGAAGACAACGCGACTGCGATCATACCTTGCAAGAATGCACACGGTGATTATACCATGTCGTATTGACTAGGTTACGAGGGCATTTACTACATCAAACGGTTTATGTCAATATGAGACATGTAATGATATAAATATTACATATTATAACCTGTGTAATATATGTAACAATACCTCTATATATCACAATGAGTATGAAATATATAGTACCTTATATTTACCACTTAGGTATACATGCATCTGGAAAATGTATCTGTACTATAACAAAAACTCATTACGTACATCTATAAGCATGCATTATATTAAACATGGAATGTATTCATATAGGTATCGTATATAAATACATATATGTATTATATATATATATATATATATATATATATATATATATATATATATATATGTGTGTGTGTGTGTGTGTAATGAATATATTCTTACTTAAGTTCCATCGTGATAGCATCGTAATGCTAAACGATGGTTATACGCAGGTAATCACGAGGATTGAAGATAGTCGCGTTGCCTTCTTGTGACAATCGAGGAGCAAAGTGTTTAATATTTTGGCGATGGTACCGATGGACAGACGATGAGAGTACGATAATGAAAAGAAGTAACAAGATTACATCTCGATGGTCGTGCGAAGGGAAAGATTGAGACACGGGCTGACCACGAAAATGAAGATTCGCACGCGGGTTCGGAAGTTTTTTAACACACAAAGATTTTCGAACATCCGCCGATGGTGCAACCGAAGGCGGAAAGGGTCACGTGATTTCCTGCTGTCATGGCAACTCACGCTAGACTGGTTTCAGCAACTTTATTGACTATATGTTTGCTCCATTGCTCAATAGTCATCCTAATTATATAATTAACTCATAAGCTTATCCAGAGTGGTAATTGGGTAGTGGGGATTCAGGGGTTCGACAATTTGTATTTTTCTTTTTTAAATTAGAGAAAAACATTTTAAAATTTTAAAAACTTCAAAAATGTTGTATGTAACTTTGATATGTAGCACCATGCACCAAGTTCCATATAATATAACATGTTTTAAAATGATTATCCATGGTGTATAAAGGAGTAATCAGAGTTAAAAGAGAAAAAGTGCGGTTAACTAATTTCGGCAATCTCTTGTTTTCATAGCAGTAATCAGGTTTATGCTTTCTCTGCCATACTAAAACAAAGTCTATATTACGCTGTTCCAGTATTTCCTAACATTTGAAATTAAGCTTTCCCGGGCTGACACCGAGAGGCCAACCGTCACAGCAACAGAGTTATATAATGTGGATGTCACGTGATGCTTGTATCACCAAGCTCATCTTCGTATTCTCATCGCATACTCGTCGAACTCTTCATTCGACGTCGTGTTGCCATCATGCTGTCATCGTGTTGTATTCTTACAGACTATATAACGTTAGGCCAATGCGACGATCAACCCGACATTCGCATTGCATTCGCATTGTAGTCGTGTGTTACGTCGTATTACATCGTGTTACATCGTATTGCCTTTTGACTGCATCGTACCTGCTCCGGATTTTGATTAGTTTTTAACCAAAATCGAAACCAAATTCGTGCGAAATGAGAATTTTCTAATTCGTGTTGGCATCTTTTGTCATATTCGGGACAGTGTGACCCGGCCTTTAGTGATAGCGGAAATGTGAACGAACAATTACAAACAAAGGATTTTGAGGACAATTCGGACAGGTCAGATTACTTTGAAATAGAGAAGATTCTCTCTAAGAAATACCAACATGGTCATTGGTACTATCATGTCAAATGGTTGTCATTCGACCAGTCCTATAACTCTTGGATATCTTACAGTGACCTCTCCCCAGACTGTAAACAGATGGTGAACACAAAACATGATAAGTTCAGAACTGATCAAAGAAGCCATCGAAAACGCTTACTTTCGAAGTCAGTCTGCTTTGTGAATGAAATAGAAAGATACTCTGATTGAATTATGTTAAAGGATACTCTGACTGTGTATTATTTCTTCTAGTCAATGATACTTGTCCTTGTTTTATGTTGCAATACATTATTTGATGGTCTAGTATTTGCTTAAAGATTTAAATATATGGTAAAGTTTTACTACAAAATTAATTTAATTTAAACGTTCTTGATGTGACGACAGAACTTTATTCTGGAAAAGTGAACTATATCTTGTGAAACTTAAACATGTGAACTTATCTTGTGAAACTTGAACTTGTGAACTATTTCTTGTGAAACGTGAAAATGTGAAAACTGCAGTTGTGAACTTGGTGAACCTTTTGTGACTACGGTACTATGTCTAACTCTGAACAACTCCTTTGCGTCGACAATGATTCTGGTTTTGTTTACATTGTTTGATATTTTACTCATTTTGTTTGTAAATAGATTCTAAGCACGAGACACTGTCTCAGGAATTTAGACAAGTTTCATATTAATTTTGTTTTGTCAAATGGATTCCGTCCACGAGTTTTATCTCAGGTTTCCGGCAATATCACTTATCAGCATATATATATTTTATCTTTTTACCATTTAATATCATTACTTATTATCATATGTGTTACTATTCAGCATTATTCATGTATCTCATGTATCACATGTAATCATATTTTGTTTAAGGCATACTTTTCTAGTCATTAGTTACAAGGTTATATATTTCATCTATATATCCCAATCATTTCTATATTGTAATTGTAGATAGTCATATATCACATTTGGTTCATTTAAATTTTTGTTTTGGCTCCATAGTAATTGACTAGCGGATCCAGGGGGGGTCCAGGGGGGGTCCAGGGGGTCCGGACCCCCCCCCCCCCCCCCCTGATTGGAACAAACATATTTTGGGACCCCCCCCCCCCCCCCCCCCCCATACTTTTGTTGGATTGTTATCGTACATGATTCTTAAATGAAAATTCTTTTTCAGTATGCGTTCTTTAGGGGGAGGGTGATGTGACGGCTGTGTCAGACAGACAGTCAGGCTCTTATCTTTTCGTGTTTCGTCCGGTTAAGAGTGCTTATCTTTCTCCTCCCGTTTTTATAGTGAAGGGACGTAATTCTAATCTAGAGTCCCTCTCGGTCATGTGGTCGTGATATGTAGACAAAAACCCTATGTGAATAAAGAAGCTATTTACTCCCCAATTTGGGTTGAGGCTGTTGTTTATGATAATTGTACAAACGTGACTTACCTAGCTTTCTATAGTGTGTTTATATAACTGACGTAGTATCTTGTAGGAGTCACATATGTCAAACGAAAAGTTATGAATGATGTTATTTTATAATGAAGTGTAGTCTGTCATCCAGACCCCTTAAATTTAAGGAGCCGAGGCAAGTCTACAACGAGGCAAGTCTACAGAGCTCTGTGTAAGGAAAATTAACACATCTCAGAGACTCCTTTTTATTTTATTTTATTTTTTTCAAAGTTTGAAATTTGAAATCTAAATGTTTGACTACATGAAGTACTGAACTGCTGAAACGACTGATCATCTATTTCAGTTATGCCACCAACTTGCGCTTTACTTTGCCTGTTTATAAGACACATGTTCAAAGAACATTATTTCCACAAGCTCGCTTTTTTAATTTATTAGATTCCTCCAAGAATTATGTTTTGCTGCTACAGGATACGGGAATGAAGATGTTCTTCACCAGCGGAGCCCTGGCCTTCCAATGGTGGTGTCAGGAACACGCCTTCATTGAAGAAACAACTTACACAAAAAGCGGGGACCAATTGATTCCCCCTGCCGCACTCACAACAGAGATTTGTCCAAACTTTTGTAACATGGCCGGCCGGTGTGATCGCGGTACCTGTGTTTGTACGGGCCATCAGGGGTACGATTGCCAGGTGCCTTCATTCAAGTACTTCAAGCCTATCATTCGTGGGATTAAAGGGTAATGACTTTAAAGTGGCTGTAGCACTTTTTTTTCAAATTTTATTTTTTCAAATTTTCCATTTATAATGATAATTTATTTCGGAATAGCAGGTTTGTCTCTATTTCCTTGTGTTAAAATCGTTAGCGATGCCTCGAGCTCCTATAACTAAATAAAGATTATATTTGTTCAAATCAAGTGTCCCCCGTTAAACCAATTATCCGTAGTGATTATAACGGTGTTGCGTATAAAGCAAACATTGCATGTCGGCCATTTTAATATGAACACATTTTATTATTTCGAATTACAAAAAACATTCCCGTGACTTTACCGAGCCAAGTACACTCAATTTTTAACTTAATTGTCCGAAGAGAGAAGGTTTTTTTTACTATTGGTGACATTATTTTTCAATTACATTTCATCAACTTATTTTAGCGAAACAAAACGTGCTCCTGCCCCTTTAAATAAAATATATTTAGCTTATGTTCTGACTTTTAGTTTAAATGTTGAAAGACGTATTTTTGTCATTTATATGTCAATCAAACGTAACTTTGTTTTGTTATGAGTTAGGGCGAAACATACGAATGAGTTTCACTAATTAAAACATTTATTGTACCTGATATATATTCAAGAAATTCAAGTACGAGTCTTTCCTGTCAACACGAGGATATAAATTGGTGACACGTGGTGGAGCAGGGTGTTCTTCTCATCTGATTCTCCTTCTCATGCATGCTCAACCTCTTCCCACAGATGCTACTCCAGTGAGTTCTTCCATACTAACCTCTGTTGCACGCGGGATACTTACTGGGCTAGAAATAGAGAATCCTCATTGATTGCATCATAGATTGTTTGAAACTAAGCTTTCGTAACTAAATTACTAGGGTTGTTTTACCTGTGCGATGCACGGTTTAAAGACAGAAGTTGGTCGCAGATGTAAAACGACAAAAATAAAGACGTTACCCATGTCGCAAACTTACACCGCTAGGGGATATTGCGAGAATCGTGAAATGTGGTCTGTATGCAACAGATGTTATGGTGGAAGAACTGAGCAGAATAATCTCTGTGGGAAGAGAACGCCTCTTCCTCCTCATCCTTGATATTTCATTATTTCTTCATCTGTTTCTGGTCAGTGGTGAAGTGTGTCAGATGTCCAGTGGTCGCTGCTCCCGGCCTATCCTTGTAACAGAGAATATCTTCCCGAGTGATAACATCTCTGTTGTTGTCGAACTTATTAAGGTAGGCGACTATACTTACCTTATAATAATCATATCGTAATGTTAATCTAATAAATTGTAGGAAAGGGCATGCTGATAAAACCAAGGTACATAACATGAACAATAATCAGAAACAAATATAACCTCTCATCACCTCTCTGTTGATGCATTGAGGTAGATATATATATATATATGTACCTCAATTTATAAAAATTATAATAGTAAGTCTTATGTCAACGCAAAAGATTATTTAAAAAATCGGCTGTCTAATAATTCTAACGTACATAAAATGGCCAAGTTAATAAAAAAAACAGATGAAATAGATTTCACCATTGAACAATTCCACCAAGCAAACACATATTAAACCCCTATAGAATAACAGTTACATTACA
The DNA here is from genome assembly GCA_936450465.1 of Gibbula magus. NCBI lineage: Eukaryota > Metazoa > Mollusca > Gastropoda > Trochida > Trochidae > Gibbula > Gibbula magus. The sequence continues at coordinate 24,507,652 of OW388306.1, forward strand.
CGTTCACTTAATTTGTTATTCCTTGTTACAGCTAAATCTTATGTTCAAAAACGTTCCTCGTGATATTACACTTTGCACAGAGATTGCAGATAACTTAATTTATCATTATTATTTAATTTTGTTAACATAAATATGTGTCAATATTTATAAAACTGTTGATCTATATTTTAGACTATGGGCTCTGACATGTGCATGCATGTCCAAGGAGTTAAATTATAAAGAGGCAACGATACAGTTGAGGTGAATTTGGAATTAACGTCGCTTCTAGTAATACGACTGCTAGTATCATTGCAGGGAGAAAGTCCGCAATACTCTATTGGAAATGTATTGCGGTGAAACCTGCGAGCATCGCCTGGAAGAACGGTGCCATGGGTGGAACTCCGGTTAAGTACATTGTAGCATTCGCTGCACCCCAAAGCAGACAAAACCGTACGAAAACGCGTTAACCAGGGAGCCATCCCGCCCCAGCCAATGGTACATATTTCATTGCTAATGTCCGGTTATCTTTCTTGCAGCTGACCAATGACTTGTTTCACAACACAACAACCCAGTATCACGTGGATGCAGTGTACGAGAACAAATACAGCGTGTCTCTCTCGCTGTCTCACATCATGCAATCCTTCACAGGTAGGTGACAGGCCCGTAGCAACAGGGGGGCTAGGGGGGGCTCAGTCCCCCAACAAATTTTAGGGAGAAATTTTGTTTTTGGTCTCTATTCCAAAGTGTTTTTCAACCTGAAAGACATTGCAAACAACTTTGTGAGAGAAAAAAAATAATTTTCACTTATAGAAAATTCTGATTATGTACGTAACGTTTGCATATAAGGTACAAGTATCGTGTCTGACGTATCTAAATAGACAATGACAATATACACAACTGGCTCTATGTACTTTGTAAGAAGTGAAGAAAATTCTGATAGTGCAAGTGGATGTTTGAGTATAAACACATACTGCAAGTATACAAGTACAAGTGATGCAAAGGAAAGGAAGATGAGGTGAGGGGGTTTGTTTTTTAACGCTGCTTTCAAGAGTGTTTCACTTTTATTATATAATTTGAAGCGAGATACTCAGTCTGTTCTATTAGATAATCAGACCATTTATCAAGATTTGATGGCGATAACCTTTTCTTATTAGAATATCTGTTTTTCCTTGACAAATAACATGTTTATCTCATCTCGTGAGGTAGGAAAGTTTATATTTTACGAGTGGTTGCGCCACTCTAGATATCCTCTATATAATCACGGCTGATAGTAATGCAGGGAGAAAGTCCGCGACAGCATTGTGGTTATGCAATGTGATGGAATTTGCGGTACATTGATTGTGTTAAGAAATATCAGCATCTCAAATGTATGACTAAACATATTGCTACGCATTGGGGATTAACTAGTAACATTTTTGGTGATTTCTCACCCAAATAATCGAAGTCTATCATTTATACTTCTTGGTAGAGTTTTCTGAAATAATTTCCTTGACCTACACTACATTGTTATCCCCGCCGCGCGTTTAGCGCGAAGCGGGGGATATAGTATTCGGCTGCGTCCGTCCGCACGTCCGCGTACGAAATGGAATAACTCAAATACTATTCACTCAGTCTGGATTTGTTTTATAATTTGCATATGGGTTCATCATAGGGAGAGTAATGCTCCTACATAGGTTTGTGACCTTGACCTTCATTTCAAGGTCACAACGAGACTTTTTCATTTTACCCTTGTCAGCGGGATATCTCAGGAACCATTCAATGGAAGACAAGGGCTGATTAGATTTTGGTGACCTTGACATTATTCTCAAGGTCATACGTCATACCGATTCTCGTAAAAGTCATTTGACACAATTTCGAGTGCAATAATATATTCCCTACCCATTTTATTGCATTGAAATCGTATGAAAATAGACAGCTGCAGGAAACGACCATCTCTTGTGACTGCAAACAGCGACACCATAAACAATGGTTTTGAATTCACAGACTCGACTCGCGCTGAAACAATCGTTGCTAGATAAAAGCGAAATTTGGGCATGTGCACACCAACCTGATTAAAATAGACTGTTTTCCGAGGAATACAAGCTGCAAATTTATTTGGATACGAACTCATTCGCATCGTGATATTTCGATTATACATTCTCAATTACACTGAAATGTCTTACACACGTCTGTAAACATTGAAACCGCAATGTCTGTGGCACCTTTTCCTTTCGGATTTCCTTTAGCTAGAACTTCTTGTAATTAGATTTCCTATAAAAATGACTTCCTGTAATTTGAAGCTTCTGAAACTTGAACTTCCTGTTACTCAAACCTTCTGTTACTTGAACTTCCTGTTACTCAAACGTCCTGTAACTCGACTTTCCCCCCAACTCGGACTTGCTGAAACAAGGATTTGCTTTAACTCAAACTTTCTGTAACTAGAACTTCCTGTTTCTCGATCATCATGTTACTGAAAACATTCTGTAACCCGAACTTCATGTAACTCGAACTTCCTATAACTACAATTTCCTGTAACTCGACTTCCCCGCAACCCGGACTTCCTGAAACTATGATCTGCTCTCTCCTCAGATAAAACAGCGTTTGGATTCTACATATCCCTGTCACCAGATGGTACTACCTTCTCCGATCCCTTCAGATACATCGTTTATGATGACAAATGTCTGGACTGCGATGTCACTCGTAACGAATGCTATCAAAAGGTGGGAAGCAACTGAGCATTTCCTCGTTTATTTTTTATTTCATTTTGTTAGTCTGACAGTGAAAACACAATTCCCGATCATGTTATTTGTGTCCGCATGACTTCAACATTCTCCTGATTGTGAACGAATATTTTCCCTCGTATCCCCTAAGGTTGGTTACTATAATATTATATAGAAAAATGTTTCAGCTAATGAAATGTCGTTATTTGAAATTTGATTGTCACTCATCGGTCTTATCATCCTGGCACTGCCAATATTGCTCGATTTAAAGTATTTTTATTGAACGGTTATTAATAGCCCGTTATTAGGCGAAAGCTTGTTACATAATCAGGGGATTGTTTGCCTGATGCGAATATAATACCCTTAAAGAACAGAATTAGAATACATGGTTATTAGAACATAGCAAAAGTAAGTGTTTTCCCGTTATTAACATAAATCTCTTCAAATTTGCCTATTTGGGACGTTGCAAAGAAGCTTAAAACTCTTCAAACCGCAGCAAGGTAGAACATTAAGCTTGTCACCTGACTTGCACGTTTAACTTAAATAGCTTAATATGCACAATTTGCAAAGTGTTCCTTATATTTTGAATTCTCTTCTCACAGAGGTTACTCTCATCATATTTCCAATCGTAACCTCTGTTATATTTAGACAAATTTCTCGGCTAGAAGTGAAGAATGCTGATAAGTTTCATTAACCATTAGTTGTGCAATATTGGCGTTGTTTCAATCTGAGAATTCCTTAACGCGTCAAAATGACTAGAGTTGCTTCATCTGTGCGACGCGCACATATTGTTTACGAGACAGAATTCAGTCGCTGATGTAAAACGATATTTGATTGGACAAAGTTAAGAACGTTTCCAGGGTCGCAAATTTTTACCACCAGGGGACTATATGTGGGTATAGTATATCGCCTAAATAAAACAGGTTCGATAGAAAATCTGAAGGGAGTAACCTCTATGGGAAGCGACTGAAAGTACCCTTGCATTAGAATTTTAACATCGGTTATACATTCGTTGCGACACGAATACAACCGAAGTTGACTAGACGAAAAAAAATCGCGTATACTTTTATTATCGCACCGGTATTTAATACCGTGGGATATAGTCGTCGCCCTGTCCGTCCGTCAGTCCGTCCGTCCGTCCGTCCGTAATCATTTCGCTTCCGGAGCTGAACTCAAAAACCGTTCATGATATCTTTCTGAAACTACCCTTGTGTATTACCCACCTACTGAAGTGGTGCCTTTTGATATTTCGAGAATTCTGAAAAGAAAAAAAATTCCGGTACCATAGAAACGTGTTGAATTTTGACTTGGTTCAGAGATAGGTCTGCTCAGGAGCAGAACTCCAAAACCCTTCATCATACCTGAAACTCAGCATGTGTATTACCCACTAACTGAAGTAGTAAATATACAATTATCTGTCAAATATGTGTTTTACAAATTATATTTATGTGGGACCGGTGGGATATGTCATCTTCTGATGACTCTTGTTTGCTTTAGTGTGTTATTACGTTTTCGTGTTGTTTTTACTATTCTGGAATCAGCAAATTAATTACTACTAGATATTTAATGTAATACCATTAACCACTGTTTCAGCCCAATACATGTACGATTAATGGATTGTGTTTCTATGCCAACGACACTAACCCCGATGACGCCGGTGAACTTTGTGACCCGAGTAAGGCTATTGTTCATTGGACGAAAAGTAAGCAACTTTTCTACGCTGAGATAATAAGAAGAAAGCTTTTTGAGATGCCCCGTTATGACGTAAGATGATAATGCGGTAAAATTTAATAACTGCGGTTAATTATAGTACACACGCGGTAAGATGTAATAATGCGGTAAATTGTAATAAAAATGCGCTAAAATATAATAGGAGGTGCGGTAAAATGTTACTAAAATGTGCGTAAATTGTAACAAAGTATGCTGTAAAATGTAATAATTTTACCTCAATCTTCTACTTTGACTGTCAATTTTAGGTCTTGTCTGCTACTTGTAATATAATAGTGTACTCTTTTAGATATTTCCAATTTGCCAATATCTTGATACTCAGTTTTCTAAGAATATATCATGTAAAAGAATGAATCTCAGGTTCATTAACACCAAACTTTGAATATTTAGTAAAAATAGAATGCTTCACTTCCTAGCTAATGCCTCTTTTACGAAAAGAAAGGTTCATAAACAGATAAACGTTATTATTATTATATTTATAAACGAAACAGTCCTCATGTTGTAAAACATTATACACAATACATTTGATATTACGTCATGTGTATGTTAATCGAGGTTAGTGAAACTTTAACAGTCTGTCTCTCTTTATATTATGCGTTGTCTTACTCATTGTTTTATTTATGTGTGTTTGTCTTTCTGTGTGCCTCTGTCTCTCACTATTTAGTAAGTAATCTCTGTTTACCCTCTCTCTCTGTGGTTGTCTCTCTGTCTGTCTGTCTGTATGTATGTATGTCTCTTTGTCTGTCTCCCTCTGTCTCAGTCTTGAATTTTATTGGTTAAAGAGGCACAGCTCCCACGACCAATGTACCAATGGAAGTATTTTATATTTATAATCTCAATTTTGCAGATGTACAATTTTTTTTTGGTTTGTCTTATAACGAGTTCCTTACAGAATTAAAATCACTGGCTGTCCAGAAGTCGAAACTTAATATTACATTATTATTACCTTTTGTGAAATATTTAAATTTCATAGCCATAGGAGTTGTGCCGTTTTGCATCTAACGGAGGGGTACTGAATGTAAAATGTAAAACTTGTTGGATTCTTGGTCATTGAATGGTCTGTGCCTGAGTGGATAAAGTATTGAGACTATATCATCGCTGGTTACTGTTGTTTGACTCTGAGGGTGTGGGTTCGCATCCTAAGTGAGATTTGTCCCAAATATACGAGAATTTTATATTTTTCATTGCATATAATATGAACTCGCATAAAACAATGCTACGCTTTAAATGACTTGCATTTGTTATGGTTTAGAATTGTTAGAGACTATCATTTATCGTGTTAAAAAACCTTTAAGGTGTTCATTAAAAGAAAAGTTCAATACATTTTGTCTTATTTTAATTTCCGGGGTTTCTGAATTTTCCAAAAATTACAAATATTTCGTACATATGTGTATTTCTCACATACGCTTTCTTGATTCTGATGTAAAATGAGGTCAGAAACATTATACTATACAAGGCCATTGTCTAATACATATTTTTATTGTCATGACTGTGTGTGTTTTTACAATCAGTAAATGATTAGTAGTTCCAGAGTATTAAAGCGAAACATATGAGGATAAACACGAAACATCTCTATTCGTAATAAATAAGTATGTATTGCGTAATATTTAAATATATGTTGCTACTAGACTCTCCATCAGTTCATCAGAACTTTTTCGTCTGATCAGTGGTCTGAGTCACTTAAAAAATTTGAAATACATCGTGATTAAACGGTGACACAAAACATAGACATTTACTTCTATGTATTAGATCAGACAAGGTATTTGTTTGTTATAATTACCAGTGAGGAAAACCATCATTCGTTCTTGATGATCGCCTAACGTGTGTCGCCAGGGAACTGTGAGAACGAAATCAGATATGTATTACCTTGGCGTACCACACGCTTCTAATATGCTCAAGCCGTGATAAGGTTATCATTTATCAATCATTATAGCAGAAAACGGCAATTTTGCAGGAGAAATATTTCAAACAAAACTAAATGCAAATTAAGTTAACCCAAATGTAGCATATGTATGTAAGACAAGTGAATACAGGATTAGTATAGGCAATAGGAGAATTTCAAAGATCTTAAGCGTGTAAGTCACAGTACTAGTGCAGCGCCAGATAAGGCGTCGTTCTATACCTATAATGTAGTCTGACATTTAGCCTCTGAAATGAATTTAAAAAAATGAAATAAAAAGAAACTTCTAAGATGTGTTACATTTTAAACTGAGCTCTGTAGCCTCGGCTCTGTAAATTTAAGGGGTCTGGATGACAGTCAGATTTTGACGGACAAAAGAAAGTACTCACCTCAGTTGGTTTCGATTACTTTAGTATTTAAAAGAAATCAGATGCATTTGACTGTGGCATGATCCGATAATACTTATCTGCAGTAGTTTGAATGAACAATTGGTGACTGTGGTTAAATTTTAGTTTAAATATCTTTGTATAATGAAGACAGGGGTAAAAAATGGAAATTACACCAACGTGACCCCTGAGTACCATATTTAAATTTTTGTAAATGTGTTCAGAATCAGGCACATGTATTAATTTTCACATAGAATATGTCTTATATGTATCATCAAACATAATTTTGGAAAATATTTAAAATGTTTGTTTTTTTTAAATGTAAAAGTATTCTGAATGTTGACTTAAGACCTGTATTTTCAGTATTAGTATATGACATAGAAAACCTGAGATATTTGCAATTGAAAATCACACATATGATAAAATCAATAGAAGTGAGTATTTTCTATTGCAGCTTATTCTGATTTTCAACGAGTGTAGTGAAGAAGATGAAATATTCACCTACCTCTGCTATTCATGAATACCGACCTACATTGTTTTAATCCGACGCTTGCACACTGTGCCCTGGAAAAACGCAATGTCTTTCCATCGACACGCCCCTTACAGAAGAGCAAATGACATTGACGGTAGAGAGCTTGTTTGTTTACATGTGTAATGCAGTGATGCAGGGATATCGTTCCTTCTTTCTCCCTTGATTTCACCAACAAACTAAACGATTTTCAATCTTTCAGAAACACATCAAACACCAAGTGTACCACTGGTCGGAAGATGAATAGAAAGTGTTTCCAATAAAATGAAATCAGTAAATTCAATCAGGTCTGTTGTCAATGATTAGGACATCGTTAGGAGGAACACATACTTAATCTGTTTAGCCCATCAATATATCAACTGACCAATCATATCGTTCGAATGGTTATCGCCTGCGGAATAACGTTCACATGAGAGGTTTTTAATTCGATGTTAGAGGTTGAGAAGCTATCAAACTTATCCTAGGGGTGACATATGGCGAAAATCAGCCGGGTTTGGCGGGGAAATCTATGTTCATCTGTGAATGTCACCAATTGTCAGCGTAAATTTTGACCTAATGTTGAATGGACCCTTAGATCGGCAATATGGCTGCACTTACTCGTTCACTCTATTTGATATAAGGTGTAGCCTTTAGGGTGTTATAACCTATGTTTTACCTGTGTCTTATTTACGATATCGAGTTCCTATCGCCCTCGGTTACCCAAGGTTTTATATGTGCTCCGTTTCTCGGTTACCCAGGGTTTTATATGTGCTCCGTTTCTCGGTTACCCAGGGTTTTATATGTGCTCCGTTTCCCTCTACTATATCACCTCTGGGAAACTCTATCAGAGAAATATGTACTAAAATTACCCGCCCTTGGCCGGCGTGATGAAGTCAGTAACCAAACAAAAATTATCAATATGATAAGACGAAAATGTCAAGGGAGATAACCGGTGACGGTTGGCTAACAAAATGACTTCGCGTGCTTTGCAACGAAGTGATATAAATTGTCATTGGCTCGCAGGTCCAAGCAGCGAAGCGGTTTGATTGGCTCACGTCGACCAAGGGCGAGTAATTTGAGTACAGATTTCTCTGATGAAGTGTGTTTCCTTACATTCCACCTGATGAAGGAGTGAGTATGTACTCCGAAACGTCGTGTATATTCACATTAAAGAAGTTGTTATCCAGAAAATCTTCATGTTCTTATGTATACCACGGCTAAATGCCCTTCAAAGACCTAAAGTTTTAATGTTTAGATTTATTTAAAGAGGTTCAACACACCTTGTTTCTGCACACTCTCAGTTGTAATTTTGAGAAGTGCATAGCCTTGTAGCTTTCAGTAACATTGTCATGCATATATTGTGGAATTTGTAATACAACTATCGGAATAGGATCATTAAATCATTTTATTATAACTAATCGAAATATACTTTATTTTATGACAAAAACCTTTTTTGTCTACAATCTATTTAAAGTGAAAAATGCTTTTTAAGTAGTACTGTCAAGCTTTGGATATATCTCCCTTTGGACAATTTAAGCTATCACCTTTGAAGATACCAGGAACAGAGTAGAAATACGGATTTAGACAATAACTAACGAGTGACGGGGAATGACAGATTATCTTTCCCGAGTCATATCAATTACGTAATTGCCGAGCCTTGCGCGAGGCAATTACTTTATTGATATGACGAGGGAAAGATAATCTGTCATTCCCCGTCACGAGTTGGTTATTGTTTATCTTACCCAAATCCGTTTTCATTCTATAAATCCGTAAAAAGAAATCAGCTGTTCCTCTATAAGGAAACCCGTAGTTGGGGAATCCCCGTATCCCTTCGCGTGTGATGAGACTAAATTTCCAGGAATTTCATCGCGTCACTACCTTTTTAAACAAATGCATTACGCGAGAACAAAAAGTTCCTTAGTATAATGTGTTATTCTTATCCTTAGATTATTGTTAGATTATGTATTCATGTAATTGTACATTAAATCGGTTTACTGAACCTAACTTCTTGCCTTTTTTTACTCATAATTGCAATTAAAACGTAATTTGTCGAACCATGTGAGGGGTACAGTCGGGTGTTCAATTTGAAGGCGAGACGTTACGTGTGACAGTCGCATCACATTGCGAGACCATCAACTTCGTCAAGATTGAAAATATAGGACTAGACAACGAACTACTCTTTCTTTATCTACAACAATTTTTTAAAATCAACTCAGACAGTGGTTTTATTTGACTGTCAACTTTTTAACAAGAAACACAAGGTGAAGAACACCGCGAACATTTGAATATTGTTCAGTGAAATCGACCGGAAGTCGTGTATGCAGTAGGCCTACTGCATGACAGGATATTTGTCAAAGTTAAGTATCTTTCAAACTGGAACGTTCTCAAGCAGTTTATTAATCAGAATCAGAGCTTGATATCTAGAATGCGTCGTCGCTTCTGACCACTCTTCCCAATATGCTTCCATCAACCTTTACGAGGTCATTCACTTTTATCGGCGATACCGCGGATGACGCCATGTTTGTTTACATCGGCAACTCATTAGCAGACGAATTATCTTACCTCATTAAACAAAGTATTTTTTTGTTTTTCTAAAATATTATCAACAAGTGTGTAGATATAATAGAAACGTCTTTATCGCTAATAAAAAATAAATGTACATTTGGTTACGTTTTCCTTGTTCTCGTGTAGAAGAGAGTTTGAGTGTAAAAAATATGAATGAACTGAAAAGATGAATGAAGTAGTTCCGGCAACCAATGAAAAAGTTTATTTTCTGTAGCAGCCAATCAAAAGCCAGGAAAAGGTGTAACTCCCGTGTGACTTACAGAAAATATATTACCCTGTGTCTTTCTTCCCATATGGGTAAGATTTAGACAATAACTAACGAGTGACGGGGAATGACAGATTATCTTTCCCGAGTTATATCATTTGAGTAATTCTCGAGCCTTGGCGAGAGAATTACACACAATTGATATAACGAGGGAAAGATAACCTGCCATTCCCCGTCACGAATGGTTATTGTTTATATTACCCATATGACAAATTAAAGTAAAAACGCGAATATTAAAAGACAATAGCTTCTCTAAAAGGACCCGAGAAGGAGATGAATCTCCATATCCATACGCGTGTGACGGGGATTCACTTCTTACGTACCTATCCTTGTTTACTCCGCATGATTAAAATGTCCCCTGCGAAAATGTATTTCACAATAAAAGAAAGATGTGGCTTTAGTTGAAAGTTTTGTATTCCTGCCAATTACTATCAATCCATGATTATACATATAAGTTATTGCAACATCCATATCAAGAGGTGTGCGAAGCTCAAAAACAAGTCGGCTCAAACCGAAAACCCCTGTGACGTTACAATCGACACTGTGACGTCATAACCGCTCGCGCCTATGACGTCATTACATTCGAACGATCGCCGTCGCTCTTGAAGCTTTCCGTGGTTATAGACCCCTTTTCGCGGGAAACGTCACGCGACGCCCAGCTCATGAATATTCAGTGGAGGCAGAAAGACCGGAAGCTCCATAGCCTGCCTCCACTCGCTTCAACATTTGCAGCGCGTAGTTTTTAAATATTTTAAAGTAAATCAGCCATATAAATGGCATTATTTGTGAGTTTTGGTCGTAAATAAACCATATTTGAAGGAATTTTCACCCGACTGGTGTGAAAAATATTTTTTAGACGAGTTGTGGATTGACATGTGACGCGACCCTCGTGTCTTGTTTACAAACATTGATACATCGTTTGACATGAAGAATACATGTGCAGCTTGTATAAGTCTGTCCTTTTTAATGAAATATAAATTATCCATGTTAATACACAATCTTCTGGCATGAAGATATATCTTTTGAACATAAAATCCAACTGGTATCGGCCCCATGATCAGGGTAGATTTCTACTAGACTGAGTTCAATATGTTAATTTTACAAGTAGATCGGTGGACTAGCATACGGTCAATTATGAAAAAAATCACTGTTTTTTCAACAAAAACTCAAAATCAACGACTGATAGTTACTACTGTAGTTCTCACTTTACCAAAATCGATTTCATCAACAACATTGATTTTAAATATTGTCACATGACATAATTTGGTTACACTGAGAAATAGCCAAATCATAATTAAAAAGCTATGAATATTTAGGGGAAATGTGAAAGGAAAATACTAAATTAAACACAAAATAAAAGCCAGATTTTAATTAATGAAAGGCAGTGCATAATAAGGTTAATACCAAACTAATTTTACTAAATTTGAGGCCAACTCATTATCTAAAAAAAAACTATGAATATTTAGGGGGAAAGGTGAAAAGTGAAAAGAAAATACATGCTAGGAGATAGATAATAATTAATGAAAGGTAACACATATTCAAGTGATACCTTCTCCTATTTAATTTTTACTTAAAGCAATAAAATTTAATTAATAATAACTATTCCATTGGTAAACATTCTCTCATATGGCATTAAGAAAGCCTCGGATATTAAGGTACTAGGTGATGATAACCAATGAGTGTACACTTACACTCTGAAAAGAAAAAGGAGCCTCAACAAAATCTCATTTCCCATGTCCCTTTTTAAATATTTAATGAAATGGTGATATTTGAAGTATACATAATTTGTTAGTGTTAGACTATGGAAGAAGGCTGTGAGAGAAATCCCTAGTTTGCCTTACATAGTGAGATTTTAAGTGGAAATAATGAGGGACATTTTAACATAATGATTTTTTGTAATAACTGTCTAATTGACACATTTTAAATCTCTACCAATGGAAATATTTGAAGGGAATATTAAGATTTAATAATGGGTAAATATCCATTAAATTCATGCCAAAGGTGATCCATATATTGATCCATATATTTGTTGAATGAATAGTTTTATTTTCTGTAATTAACAAATTGCCTGTTCTGAATAAATGTTGAATTTATTACCAGTTTTGTTTGTAGGGAGCCCTTTGAAGTGTTAATTTAAAAAAAATAATACTCACTTTGGACATGTTGTTCACACCTTATATAGTAACCAACCCAACCATAAATTTTATTCCATGTTTTTAGGTTAAAGTTTAAATTTAAAATGATTGTATTTACAATGTAAATGTAATTCACAACTTCAAACCCCTCTATTTATAAATATGCTCAATTGACAATCCAGATGCTGTCCAAACTATAACCATTTATACACATGCACAATGCAATGAAGTTAAGATATGCATGATAAGAGAGTCCCAGGTGTTACAAGGATCACCCTGGAGAAAATGAGATTTTTACAATTTTAAAATAATAAAGATAATTTTTAATAACTGTCTAATCAACCGTATGGGTTTGTTTGTTATTTTATTTCTTTTCAGAGAAGAATTTTTTATGGAATATGTTGATATAATAAAAGGGTAAATATCCCCAAAATCATGCCCAAAGTGATCATGTGAGTGTATTTGATGAATGCATCTACCATAATTTGTTAATTTCCTATTCTGGCTTTCTGTTGATTTTTTTTCAACCAGTTTTGTATGTAGTGAACCCTTTAAAGTTTATGATAATAAAACAAATAAATAATCACTTTGGACATATTTTTCAAACTTTTTATATATGCCAACCCAGAGCAAATAGGTTATGTATTGTATGCCCAAAAAAAATATTTTTGAAAATGAATTTCTTTTTATACTGGTAGGTAAATGTTATCAAACTTAATTTAGGGTGCTTGTACTTACATTACAAATGTTACTCAAACTTCCCACTGCTCATAAATTTGCTATGCCAAATGACAATCAATAAGTTATGCAAAACAACATGAATATACATAAAAACAAATCAATAAATCTAAGAGATTCATTCCTACAGCAATAATACCATATTACTTTCCTATTCACTATTAAATAACTGATTGTATAATACTTTATTCTGGGCTTATACTATTAGTTACACGGTGTTTTGACAGGGTGTACGGGACTGTAAGACCCTTGTATATTCCGTATTTTCCTGAGGCGCAGCCGAAGGAAATGCGGAATATACAAGGGTCTTACAGTCCCGTACACCCTGTCAAAACACCGTGTAACGAATTTATTACTCTTTAGATCTATTATAATTTTTTATGTAATTATTTCACTCATTTTTCGATAAAATATATAGGCTACATAGCTATTTTCGTTTGTGATAAAAACTCCACACAGTGTGAAACAGGAAGAACACTGTAAAGAGTGTACCGCTCAATATCAAGGGAGATAACTCTGCGGCTAAAAAATAATAGATTTTTAAATTATTATTTCCTGATGAATAATAGAGAGACACATGTTTTTTATTGAATTATTTTATTGACGCAAACAAAATAAATAATGTATATAATTTGAAATCACCGTACTTATGTTTGTTAAGGTAAGTTTCGATCCTGAAATTCCGAGTCGAGCAACCGTTTTACTTCCGCATTCCATCTAAGGTCAAGGTCATCCGTAGTCTAATCACGTGACCTGTCTCACGGGTCATACGGAGGGTAGACCCTGGCAAATCCACATACACGGTTTCGTATGCATTGGCTATTGACCAATCAGAATTCAACAAATTTATCTAAAGGGTAATAAACACATGTATCACTCTGAAAAACTGAAATGTCGCCTTGTCGGCCTTTATGCTTTGATTGATTGATTGACAAGGATTTGGAAATGTATTCAAATTCAAATGTATTCAAATGATATATCTTAACATGCTCCATTAAATCCCCTACCATGTACACCTAACATGTACAAATCAAACACAAAATCTCTCTCTTCACAGATATAGAATACAAGATTAAACCTAACCTTTTTGGGTGTTATGATGGGAAAATGGGATTTTATTCAGCTGGTTTGTATTTTTATTTTGTCTCTTGGATGCTTATAAATTGCTGCAGTTGTTTTTAGTATCCTAAACACTATTTTCCTGGATTTATTGTATGTGATATGCAAAATTCTCATGTTTTCAAACGTGATCTGACAAATTAAACAACTGTAATTCAACAAGTCGATGAAATATTTTATTTATATATATTTAAATGAAATTAAGGAATTATACATTTATGTTCAGTAAAATTAGGAAACTACCGTTACTAAGGTTAAATAAAAACAACAATGTGCAATAGTGAAGAAATTGCACATCACACCCCTGGCCAAATAATCGACCTAGAACGATCTGAAGTCTGCAGAACATAACGTTTTAAAGTAAACTGATACTCTGATTTATCATTTACACGCATCTGGACTATCATCTCCAGAACGATCTCTGTGAAAATGTGTGGCGCCCAATCTATCTCCAGTTGGACCACTTAAAGTCAACCATGACTATTTCAATGTTTACGTTGTTTTGCAGACTGAAAATCTGATTGCAAAGGATTCTACTGATTGACAGCCTTCAACCTCAAGTTTTTATTATTCTATAATCACAAAGGATATCATTCACATACATTAGAACAATATCAGCCGTTGATATTACTGCTCATTTGTAACAAAATGCTTACGAGTTGCCGCTTCGCTCGCCGCCATGTTTTGCCTCCACCTCGATCAGCTGTTATGCTAATGAGGTCAAGGTCGTATTTAAATGAGCGCGCGAAAAGGGGTCTATACAGTCAAGCAGTAATCGCTAGTTTCTTTAAATTTCGGACAATTTAACTGCTTCCTCCGACATTTGATGCGTCGGCACATGTACGAAAACGCTAATTTCAACTGCGGGAAACAAATAAAACATGTTAAAATGCAGAAGACAGTTTCTAAAGTTACTAGTCGGGAAAAGTAAGAAAGATGAATGAAGTAGTTCCGGCAACCAATGAAATTCTTATTTTTCTGTAACAGCCAATCAAAAGCCAGAAAAAGGTGTAACTCCCATGTGACTTACAGAAAATATATTACCCTGTGTCCGTCTTCCCATATGGGTAATATAAATAATATAGTTACCAGGTGTAACAAGGATCATAATATATTAAAACTTATCACAAACGCTAAATGGGATGCCAATAAAGAAAGCATTCTCTTATTGTATAAAAGCTTCATCATATCAAACTTAGAATACTGATGCCAAACTTGGAGAGAAGCGGCACCTAGCCTCCTAAACAAGCTAAACTCAATTTAATTCCAATCCCTCAAATTAGCCCTTGGTACCCTTCAGCAAACGTCACTACTACTTGCTTAAAGTGGAAAACTACCTTTAAATCATCTTTGGGAAAAAAGAACAATAGAATACACAATGAGAGTTAAAAACGAGTTATAAGGTTGAACAGGATTATGTAAATGCCAAACCGAGAAAACAAAACTCAGCTTAAAAAGGCAAGATATGTCCCAAAGAACTTCATGCAAATATCGCATGACTTACAAAATAAATTTGAATTGAGGGATTTTCAAACATAGGCATTTATTCAGAAAATCTAAAACCAAATACACACTCATACAAACTCAACAACGGGCAAGGGGTATATATTCCGCATAACTGTTAGCAATTCCTGTTGCAATGGAAACATCTCTGACATACTCAAATAAGAAAATATCAGTCATATCAGATGCACTGTATGTCATTGAAGACATCAAACATAACATGGTAAATAAGCGGCCAGATTTAATGGGTACTTTACAAAAAGTCCATATACAACACTTAGAATGTGGAAACCAAATAAATATTCTTTGGATTCCAGCTCATAAAAAACATAACGGGAAACACAAATGCTGATAAGGCAATGAAAAACGGATTACATTCTAATTTTATCATATACACTAAAGGAGAAAAACTTATGGCTAATAAACATATCAAATCAAAACTGTCTCAAGAATCTGCAGATATCTATAGTAAATACATTCACAGCAAACAGTAGCTTCAAGTAACAATGCCCACAATTAACCAGAAATGTATAAACTACAACACAATCGGAGCAACAGACAAAGTAATTTCTAGAATAAAACTCAGACACTGTTGTACAAATCTGTATCTTCATAAAATCAACGAAATACATAATGCAAACTGCGATTACTGTAATTTAGAAGAATCTCTCCTTCATTGCCTTATTGACTGCCCATTATACAAAGACTTAAGAGAAAAAACTGGTTTTAACCCTATCTCCATTAAAGACATAACTGAATATATGACAAATAAGGACGCCCGTAAAAAGCTCGAGCTATTCCTTCAGGAAAGCATGCTTGACAAGAAGCTGTAAACCAGCCTTTTATCCAATTTTTATATCCACATAACCCCAAAACTCCACAACATTGTGTATCTCACCACCTATCTTACCGATTTCATTTTTAATATTCTTCTTCATTTTTTAGCTCATCAGGCCTGAAAGGCCCGATGGGCTTATGGCATGGCATGGCGTCCGGCGTCCGTCCATCCGTCCGTCCATCCATCCGTCCGTAAATTTTTCGCTTTTTCGACTTCTTCTCCAGAACCAATAACTCCAGAGAGCTGAAATTTTATATGCAGACTCCTTGGCCAATGAGGATTCTAAATTGTAGATTTTGTGACCCTGTGACCCCAAATGGGGTCACAGGGGTCACATCCTTAAAAACCTATTTTCATCTTCTTCTCCAGTTCCAAAAGGTCTAGAGAGCTGAAAAGTTGTGTGCAGACTCCTTGGCCAATGGGGATTCTAAATTGTAGATTTCGTGACCCCATGACCCCAAATGGGGTCACAGGGGTCACATCCTTAAAAACCTATTTTCATCTTCTTCTCCAGTTCCAACAGGTCTAGAGAGCTGAAAAGTAGTGTGCAGACTCCTTGGCCAATGGGAATTCTAAATTGTAGAGTTCGTGACCCCGTGACCGCAAATGGGGTCACAGGGGTCACATCCTTAAAAACCTATTTTCATCTTCTTCTCCAGTTCCAACAGGTCTAGAGAGCTGAAAGGTTGTGTGCAGACTCCTTGGCCAATGGGGATTCTAAATCGTAGATTTCGTGACCCCATGACCCCACAGGGATCACATCCTTAAAAACCTATTTTCATCTACTCCAGAACAAATGTACCTCAAAGGCTGTAATATTGTGTGCAGACTCTATCAATGGGGATTCTAAATTTTAGATTTGGAGACCCTGTGGTGCCTCAAATAAGGGCCTCAAACCATGACCTTAAAATCTATTTCAGTCTTCATCATTAAACAATATAAACCCTGATGAGCTACAGAGCCCATGGCTCTATTTTTTCATTTTATTCATTTCTAACTTTTGAGTACTTTTACATTTTTTAGCATAACTTTCCGAGGTCGATACACTTTTTGATTCACCGATAACTGAAGTCTATAACTGTTTTCTTATATGATTCACGATTGAAAGTGTCAATTTCTTTTTAGAATATTCATTTTTGTTCACGAAAAAGTTTTATTTATTCTAATTTTACTTTTAAACCTAAATTCAATGACAACATACACTTTGATTTAACAACAGAAAGTGTATTAAAACTTAAAATGAACATGGAATATTTATTGCCGCATATTTGAGATACAACTAATATACGCACATAATATAAGCTCCATTTTTAGCTCCAGGTCATTGGATTGTTATGTCAACCTTGCGTGACGCTTCTCGCGGTCAACATAACGTTTGGTCATTGTCGATTACCATCCATCTCGGCCAATCAGAAATCAGAACACTGGTCCATCATATATAATGATAAGTATGAGGTCCTTAAAAATTCAGCACCCGGTCGTTCCATGTACTTGGGCGACTTCAATAGCCACCACCGAATTAGGGAGTAAACGATAAGGAAGATTCCAACGGCAAACTATTTGCCGATTTGGTCATAAATAACAATCTTGTAATCCATAACAATAATTCACCAACTAGGTTCGATGGCTACAGGGACATTATGTCCGCCATCGATTTAACAATCACTCCCCCGGACATCGCTAGCAATACCGAGTGGCAGGTTTACGATGATTCCTGGGGTAGTGATCATTTCCCCATATTTATTACCCTTAATAATAACCTATCACCAAATTATAAAAATATTCAAAATTGCCCAAAAAACCCTAAATTTCATTACAACAAGTCTGACTGGGACAAATTCAATGCACTTTGCAACCAACTTTACCCAGCAGACCTTGAAAATAAAGACCCCGAAACCTTTTCCAATAATTTCAATAATATAATAAATGCTGCCAAACAATCCATCCCCTTGTCCACCCCTAAAATTAACAAGCCCTCAGTTCCCTGGTGGACTGAGGAAATTAAAGTTGTGCGCAAACAGCGTAATGCAGCCTTTAAAAAGGCAAAGCGCAACCTCTCAAAATTACCTCAAACTAGGCAATTAAAAAACCAAGTAAACATACTCATCAAACAAACAAAAACACAACACTGGGAAAACTTCTGCGAGGAGCTTAATGGCAAGACCAATTCCAAAGAAATTTGGAACAAGCTCCTAGTCATTCGTGGCGGCAAACACAGAAGCAAAATCTCACCAATAAATAATCTTAAAAAACCTAAAGATAAAGCTAATGCAATCGCATTACACTTCGCTACTGCAAGCAGCAATACTAACAACTCACCAGAGTTTTTAAAACACAAAAACAACACTGCAAGCACCACAAAACAACCCCCAGATAACAAACTAATCAACAAAGCATTCACTATGGAGGAGGTTCAATTCGTACTAAATAATAGGAAAAAAGGAACGGCTCCAGGGTTAGACCTAACTTCCTACCAAATAATTCAGAAGCTACCCCCTCCACCCTCACCATTCTCCTAAATCTCTATAATACAATTTGGCAACAGGGCAAGCTTCCTATCAACTGGAAGGAAGCTTTATAATATCAATACCTAAACCAAATAAACCCTCCGGGGACCAAAATTCCTATAGGCCCATCTCCCTAACCTCAAACCTATGTAAAGTAATGGAATCGATGGTAAAACATCTCCTCCAAGCTCACTTAAAAAAAAAACCCCTTAAACAACGACCAGAGTCGCTTCACTCCGGGCCGCTCCACCCTAAAGAATCTTGCCCGCTTAGAGCAAGATATTAAAAAACTACAAAACAAAAAACATTATACACTTGCAATCTTCCTGGATTTTTCATAAGCTTTCGATGTGGTGTGGCATAACGGCCTCATCCAAAAATTAACTTAAAAAGGCCTCTCAGGCAACATAATTAATTACATCCGGGATTTCCTACACATAGGCAAATAACTGTCGGGGTCGAAAACCGAAAATCCGAAACTTCTTTTGGAAAATGGCACCCCACAAGGCAGCATCATTAGCCCTACCTTATTCAACATCATGGTGGATGACCTTTTCGAAGGCATCTCACAAACAATTAATATGTACCTCCAAATTTGCAGACGACGGTGCCCTATGGGCACGTTGTAAAAAGTAACGCTACTTCCTTACTCAAATCCGCACTAAATAAAGTCGACAAATGGGCCGACAAATGGGGCTTTAAAATAAATGCGGAAAAAACCATGTGAGTAGTATTTAAAAATAAAAACTCGCGCCCTATCTCCCCCGTTCCAGCCGATGCTCGCAGGTTTCACCGCAATGCATAACCACATGGCACTGCGGGCTTTCTCCCTGCCATAATACTAGCAGCCGCGATATAAGTGAAATACTCTTGAAAGCGGCGTTAAACCCCAACTCTCCTCACCTCACCTCACCTCACCTCACCTCACCTCACCTCACCTCACCTCACCTCATCTCACCTCACCTATCTCCCCCAATCTTTATCTCAAAAATACCAAAATTAAATTCCAAAAACAAACTTAATTCCCTGAGCATCTCACCTGGGAAGCTCATGTCAAAGACCTTAAACTTAGATGCTCGAACGACCTTAATGTCATGAGAGCAATCTCCGGCACAGGCTGGTGAGCAAATAGGCAAACCCTTATCCAACTCTATATCTCCCTAATAAGGTACAACTTGGACTACGGCGCTCCTATCTACAATTCCCTAAAACCTACTCTTATCAATATCCAATACCAGGCACTAAAAGTGGCCATCCGCGCTCAAAAGGATACCTCACTTGAAGCTCTCCAAGCCCTAACTGGTGAAATTCCCCTCGCAACGAGACGGAACCAACTCATCTTAAACTTCTGAGCTGGAACTTCAGAGGACCTCCTTATGAGGGACTTGCTTACCAGCAATCCCTCTAAATTCAACGCTGCAATTTTCAATAAATACCCTCTTCGCGCACCAATCTCCCACCGCATTCAATTACTTATTTCACAAGCTCAGATGGGCCGTGGCATCAAAATTATCCAATTTCGGAACAATTCGGAACTTTATTAAAGGTCCCAGTGACCCGAGTGAGAGAACAGCTCCGCTGAAAATCGCTCATTAATTCTCCGTACTCATCATCAGCACAAGGATACAAGTTAATAAGATGACTCAAGGTATTGAAGCAATCTCTATCATCTGGAATATATGTGTATTGTGAGCATTTCTTAATTAATAAAAATTATATTTAAGTGTTTACCTGAAATAAAGCCCAAATCAAAACGCCTGTTTCTTTCATTCCGGTCTGAAAACACAACGATCAATGACAAACTTACTGTCAGACTATCTCGGGGAAAAAAAAACTGCTTATCTGCTAAGATAAGAAGTCAGTGTCAGTATTTTTTAACACGTTTCTTATCGTAGCCTAAGCATGATTGAGTATAAATAAAATAAAATATACTTCAATAGTTACAATGCTAAGTATACAATGCAATTAAATGCAACACAATGCAATATGCAATATAAAAAACCAAGAGGACATAGATCATCAACATCACCCGCCAAACCCAAGAAATCGGAACAAGGGCAGTAATTCTATCAGAAATGATACCTTCAATCCACGCAAGTAATTCCTGGAACTGAGTCGAAAAAACGGAACAAGGGCAATAACACGGGAAACAAATAACTACACGCTTCTTATTTTCGAAAGCCATCAAGGTATCGATACCCTCAAGCCACAGGGGCTGGTATTGCTGAAAATAATACGTCCCAAGTCGAAAACTTCGACCTCTGACAGCTACATACGTATATATGTTGGAAGCTGTCAGAGGACGAAGTTTTTATATGTTGGAAGCTGTCAGAGGACGAAGTTTTTATATGTTGGAAGCTGTCAGAGGACGAAGTTTTTATATGTTGGAAGCTGTCAGAGGACGAAGTTTTTATATGTTGGAAGCTGTCAGAGGACGAAGTTTTTATATGTTGGAAGCTGTCAGAGGACGAAGTTTTCATATGTTGGAGCTGTCAGAGGACGAAGTTTTTATATGTTGGAAGCTGTCAGAGGACGAAGTTTTTATATGTTGGAAGCTGTCAGAGGACGAAGTTTTTATATGTTGGAAGCTGTCAGAGGACGAAGTTTTTATATGTTGGAAGCTGTCAGAGGACGAAGTTTTTATATGTTGGAAGCTGTCAGAGGACGAAGTTTTTATATGTTGGAAGCTATCAGAGGACGAAGTTTTTATATGTTGGAAGCTGTCAAAGGACGAAGTTTTTATATGTTGGAAGCTGTAAGAGGACGAAGTTTTTATATGTTGGAAGCTGTCAGAGGACGAAGTTTTTATATGTTGGAAGCTGTCAGAGGACGAAGTTTTTATATGTTGGAAGCTGTCAGAGGACGAAGTTTTTATATGTTGGAAGCTATCAGAGGACGAAGTTTTTATATGTTGGAAGCTGTCAGAGGACGAAGTTTTTATATGTTGGAAGCTGTCAGAGGACGAAGTTTTCATATGTTGGAGCTGTCAGAGGACGAAGTTTTTATATGTTGGAAACTGTCAGAGGACGAAGTTTTTATATGTTGGAAGCTGTCAGAGGACGAAGTTTTTATATGTTGGAAGCTGTCAGAGGACGAAGTTTTTATATGTTGGAAGCTGTCAGAGGACGAAGTTTTTATATGTTGGAAGCTGTCAGAGGACGAAGTTTTTATATGTTGGAAGCTATCAGAGGACGAAGTTTTTATATGTTGGAAGCTGTCAGAGGACGAAGTTTTTATATGTTGGAAGCTGTAAGAGGACGAAGTTTTTATATGTTGGAAGCTGTCAGAGGACGAAGTTTTTATATGTTGGAAGCTGTCAGAGGACGAAGTTTTTATATGTTGGAAGCTGTCAGAGGACGAAGTTTTTATATGTTGGAAGCTATCAGAGGACGAAGTTTTTATATGTTGGAAGCTGTCAGAGGACGAAGTTTTTATATGTTGGAAGCTGTCAGAGGACGAAGTTTTCATATGTTGGAGCTGTCAGAGGACGAAGTTTTTATATGTTGGAAGCTGTCAGAGGACGAAGTTTTTATATGTTGGAAGCTGTCAGAGGACGAAGAAACACATGCAAGTATTTGAGCATGGCAAGAAATTGTGAAGCTCTTATCGAGGGTTCACGAACACTTACGTTATAAATACTCCACAAATTGAAAATAGAACAAGAACATTAAACATGATTCATAGATGTACATGACTATATCGTACAGTGTATTATGATTGTAATAAAGTATAATCCCAGATAACACAGAACTGATGGACCCCTGGTGGACCACTAGTACCTACTCGGTGGCAGCCACTAGTGGCTGTTTGCTATCATACTGGTGGGCCACTTGCTACCCATCAGTGACTAGCCACTAGCTATCACACACGTGGTCCACTTGCTACCCACCAATGGCAAGCCACCAGCTATCTGCTACCAGTTGCCCACTAGCTATCACACCGGTGGGCCACTTGCTACCCACCAGTGGCAAGCCACCAGCTATCTGCCACCAGTTGCCCACTAGCTATCACACCGGTGGGCCACTTGCGACCCACCGCGGTGGCAGGCAAGTCACTAGCTATCTGTCACTAGTGGCCCATTAGGGGGTATGTTATCTAGGATGTAAACAATAGTTTCGTATTTGGTAAATACTGAAGAATTCAAAGATTACATGATTACAACAAGGATTGACGATGATGCCAATTTTCTATTTTCCATTTTCCATCTCAAACCACAATAACATTGATTTGGACTGATGGCACTCAACACTGAACAGATATATCATGAAATGCCACCCAAACATTCGAGTTGCGTAAGTTTTCTGCAGAAGCTTGTGAGGACAAACCATATCTCAAAGATCAATATTTCCAATGGAGCACCAATGGATTTTAGGCCGCCGTTGGGCATTTGATTGATCTTGGACATTAACAATTTTACATTGATACAGTTTGCATGTAGACACTAAAAATAATTTTAATATTTACGGTATTTACAATTATATATTCTTGGCGTTGCCTTGTTTTTTTATGTTTATAAAAAATATAAGTTTATGTGTACAGATATTCAATCCATACTTTAAACAATAAATTTTCATTTAAGATAATTTTTGTTTTTCACACAGATAGAGAGAGTCAATTTCGCACTATGTTTATTACTGCCCAACCCCCCTACACTTTTTATGCAAAACGTTGTAGGTGAATTGAGAGTGTAAGAGAACACCATTCAAACTATCATTTCCTCCCTAAAAGTCACAAACTCTGTTTCACATAGATAAACCCGCAAATGTTTATCTGGAGCCACTGTGGTATATGCATGGACAAGGAAATTTCAAGTGTTCGGGTTTATGTATATTACAATGGAGAATATGTGAACATGCATATTACATTTTAACAGAAACAAGCATTAATTCATTTTTCTGTGTTCAGAGCCGAACCCACCCAGGTGAACGGACAAAATCCCCAATGGACAAAATCCCCAAGGACAAAAACTCCAAGGACAAAATCCCCAGTGGACATAATCCCCAGCCCTATAACAACAAAAAGGACAAAATCCCCAAGGTGATTAAAAATGGGGATTTTGTCCATTGGGGATTTTGTCCTACGACCCCCACCCAGGTCTCGTTGAAAGAAATCAAATACTGTATATATATGCAGTATTGTTGTGGTGGGACACTGATATTTCCAGATCGGAAACGTTAATTTGAAGATTGATGTACATTTCATAATATTTGGAACATAAATTATTAAAGTTCATAGATAATTATATTTAAACTAAAACATGAGCTTATATAATGTTTTTTATTTTGTATTTTACAACTTTGAAGCGTACCTACAAAGCAACTTACTACCATTGTTGTAGAGCTCTCACATTCAGACCTCCAGCTTTACTGATTGCCATTGTTCTTGCATTATGGAAATGATATAGATATTTATTTGTTCATATCTAACAATCATTGTCAGATCTCGACTATATGACTTTGGAATTTGTAATATGATATGCCATGAGAAATACGCACATTTTCTCATTTTCAGTATATATGAGTTCTGTCAAAATTAAGCTGGACAATCACTTAATAGAGTGAACCGAGGATTCGGAAACGTTAACAACGAAACATACACACACAAGACGCACTAATATAACCTTAAGTTGATGTTGAAGAATGGTGGTTACTGTTAACCTAAAGTGAAGTTTGTATTTTAACCCGGTCGCCTGCTGGTGCATATAACTTAAAGATATTTGGTTAAATACCACGTAACTGTACTATTGAATATATTAAGGTATATGATAGAATACGATCTACCATCAAAACTATGAAGGGAGCAATCTCTGTAGGACGAGAATGTAGTAGCTGGAGAAATATTCATATAAGTGGCGCATCAATGATAAAATCATATGTCATACATATCCTTCACCATAGCACAGCACACCTCACCTCATTTCACTACACAACACAACACAACACAACACAACACAACACACCTCGCCTCGCCTCGCCTCGCCTCGCCACGCCACGCCACAACACTCCACGACACTCCACACCACACCACACCACACAACACAACACAACACCACCCCACACCTCACCTCACCTCACCTCGCCACGCCACAACACTCCACACCACACCACACCACACAACACAACACAACACCTAACCTAACCTAACCTAACCTCACCTCACCTCACCTCACCACACCACAGCGCACCACACCAGACCACACCACATCACACCACACCACCACATCTCACCTCATCACACCTCACCAAACCTCACCACAACTCACCACACCACACCACACCTCATCTCCCCTCACCTCACCACAGCGCACCACACCACACCACACCACACCACACCACACCACACCACCACACCTCACCTCATTTCCGTTTAAGATTCAAAGGAAAATAGCTATCTTGAAGGAATGAATAAGAGTTTTTTTTCGATTTTAAATGAAGGTAAAATAAAATATAAATATAAATATTTGCGCTTTGAGCATTTTACAATGGAAAACAGCGCGTTATATGCATGCTGTTATTATTATTATTAAAAACAAACGGTAATCAATTCCTTAGGCTCATGAGATATTATTGTACACTAAACGCCAAAAGAAACGTTACCCCACTTCTTTTTTTAATAACATTCAAACGCATTCGCAACATCGTTGTTGGTCGACACCCATCTGCAACATCCCCAGAGCTCTTTCTCTTTCTCCACTTGTCAATTGCGGCATGATTTCATACAGGTGTACCATACCATGCAAAGTAGGCACCTTTTATTTCCCGTAGAAGCATTCAGTTCATGCAAATGCTGCTTGAATGTTGCTACATTTAAATGATAATGCGTTTGGGTGATAAACAAAAAATGAAAACTTTTCAATTTCAAGCTAAAATGTTCACATAAATAATCGTCTGTGTTCCTAAATACTATTAATTCATTTGACAACACAGTAAACTCGTTTTCAGTAAGGTAAATTTCGAGAAAACATCTTTAATGACTAGAAAAATATATTTCATAAGATTCACACTTAAACTTACTTAATAACAGTATTTTTCATCGTTTAGGGTTTATTTTGTAAAGCATACAGCCTTTTTGTCTAGTCACAAAAGTAAAAGTTTACTTTCAACTTCTTCTGGACATCTAAATCACAATTATTGGTTACTATCAGCGTGGTCGAAAACCGGACAATTTTAAACTTCTTAAGCAAGCTGCATTTTGCCACAATATGAATCCATCAGGAATTTAAAACGTGTTATTTGGGATAAAGCTACGTTATTCAGCTTTCTTTTGAACCATTCATTTCTCAAATATATTTGATACTTAAAAAGTTATTAAAAAAAGAAGTGGGGTAACGTTTCTTTTGGCGTTTAGTTTATTTTTTAAAAATGAAAATTCCCATGAACTGAAAAGCGATTTGAGCTTTGTGTTTCTTGCATTGTTTATTCACAGTCATAATGAATTACCAGCCCTGTCTGACGTTGTGTATGCCAAAGGTTTGTTAATGAGAAACAGGTGTATTTAAATGAAAGCCTTGCCCTTTGTGATAACACATATAACTCAAGTACATTGTGCGTGAATATACTCGTCACCAGCACCATTTATATTGGCAGAATCCATTTAAATATGGGAAACAATTTTAGTTCTGTATTTGTTCGTCAGTTTCAGTGCTTAAGATCTGCGCATGCCCGGCATTATCCCTATATATACGACTGTTACTATTCCCTTGACATCACAAGTTGACTGAAGTATCAAAATGAAGATATTTTTTATACTCGTTTTTCTCTGGGCAGGATGCAATGAAAGCATCTCGCACTCACAGAATAAAGGTAGGTACTTTGAAGCTGTTCTTTTCTCTACAATTCTTTCAATATCTACTTTATCTAAGAAATTAATTAGTTAAGTATTTAAAACTTGTCAACAGCCTCAATAGTGTGAATATCTTTTATTATCAACCTACCAGCCATATAACGTGATACTTCAAACGACCTTTCTAAACCGTATCACCCGGGACGAGGGACTTACAACAGACACAGACAGTTGTACATGTAAACTCTGTTAGAAGGAATTATAATGATTGTAAACCCTGATATATTTGCTAAGATGACGACTTGAAAGTAAAGATCTGAAGAAACTAACTTAGACTAATTTTGAAAAATTTCTTAAATTTATGACAGAATATAAACAGCAAATGTTTTGCAGAAAGTGCGTCTCGAACCCGTATCCACTATCACCTGCAATAACTGAGTTAACGCCTTATGCCCCTATTTCACTACGACCCGAATTGCCACGAATCACCACGAATAGGCTGCTGCATAAATTCGTGAATATTCGTGAGCATTTGGCAAAATTCGTGAACAGCATTTACACTTGTACGAAATGTTTACGAACATTCGTAGCTTTTCATGCTAAAAACCTACGAAACATGTACGAATTCTTTACGAATTGTCTACGAATTGTACGAAATGATTAAGACACAGTCACGAATGTACTACGAATTTCCACGAATAAGATACGATATCACGAATCAAGTACGAATAGTTTACGATAGTTCGTAAATGCTTCGGGGTTAATTCGGGATGAGAACATCAAAATTATCAACCACGAATTTCCAAGAATTGTTTGCGAAGTTGTTACGAACGTCCCGAATTAAATACGAACAGTTTACGAAGCAGCTACAAATCTGAAATTCGTAGATGATTCGTGAAAATCTTTTGACAAACAAAATTTTTTCCACGAATGCCACGAATTAGAAGAATGTTGCCGAATCAACTAGGAATCATTTACGAATATCACGAATCAATTACGAATTATCTACGAATGTTCACGAAAGTGCAAATTTTCCAATTCGTGGCGATTCGTGGCAATTCGGGTCGTAGTGAAATAGGGGCATAAGTCTACTGCACCAACGGGGCAGACGAGATTTCACGGTACAAAAGAAACTCATATAGCGCGGCTGTTAACAGGCTGACATCACCCAGGGATCCTCAATTTAACGCCAGTGATCCTCAATACAACGCGATAAGAAGTAAAAAGCCTGTTTTAAACTTAAATATATAATATGGAGAAACCATTCTACCTCGGATATGGTTAGGTTGTAGACCCTGATAGTCAGGAAAAACCTCCTTATATTAATCTGCTATGCGTTGGAACATGAGATTGCTATTCATACACTGTGCAAGTGCTTAGGTGGGAAACTCTGGATGGACTACAACACTGTCAGCCAAAGCATGTTTACTATAATTTATGCATAATTGAATCTATCTCTTCTAGGATCATTTAAATATCTTACTAGTTTGGGGGGAAAAGTATTATCAATTTGGGTTTAAAAGAAAATCTTGTATCTTTGTGGTTTCAAGATTTGCGACTTCATGACTAAGTGTACCTACCTAGAGATATACAAATCCCTTTGAATACATTGTTCCCTTTCTGCGTGTTTCAATTATGTGTCACAAGTATAATTCTTACTTTATCATACTTCAAGAACTGACTTCTTATCTGGGCAAGGAATTTTCATTTCTGAAGACAGCGATGCAAAAGATTGAAGCTGCCAACGACAAGATTTTGAAAGACGGTATGCACCATAGAGATTAGAATAATTTCTATTCAGTACATTATCTTGACATTTACGAGGTACATGTGTAATGTAGTCCGTTAGGTTGTTTACATTTATTTATGTAATATACGCACAGGGGTTCGAATCGCTGTTTTGACAATATTTTATAGCGGGGATATTTATCTCAAATCTCTATTTCTTAACCGATTTTGCTCAAATTTGGAATATGAGCTCACAATATCGCATATAAACAGTATGTGCATGCAATAATCTAGATTTTTAATTTTGAAAATATTATTAAAACTGCGATTCGAACCTCTGTGAATATATGCATACGTTGATTAACTAATTTATATGCATATAGCATTTAGATACAGTGCAAACGTCCAGAGCAGTTTGAATATCGATTAAATGTTTTGATACCTGTACTGCTGCAACCTGAATAATACAAGAAATCGTTGAGCTTATACATGGCACATTGTTTAGAGTTTTCCATTTTGAGTTTTCCGTGTTTCATTTTCAGTTTTCCGTGTTTCATTTGAGTTTCTTGTGTTTTTGTTTTCGAGTTTTTATTACATTTCTCTGAGGTTTCAATGAGAAGAATACTTGGCTCTCAATGTTTTTTTTGTAATGAGTCTATGAATATTGTGAACATTGACATAACAAACAATTTTGTCATATAAATACAATTATATATTTTCAAACTTAGTTCACACCATCGTTGTAAAAGGCACTGACGAAAGAAACAAACATGTGTCGCGGAAAGATGATAAAAAAGGTGAGTATGGTTGTATATCAATCATAGATGTGATATCAAGAATGTGATATACTGCGCTTTTCACATAACCAGGTCCCCAGCTAACTGCCGGTAAAGCAGTGGGTGAACTTTAAATTGAAAATCTCTTGCCATAGATGACATTGTAGGCTAGGAAATTGGTAGGAAATTAACCTAAGATATAGTCATCCATGCTTGAAGCAACTATCTCCCCAATTCTTAACTCGCGCATGTCCTCAATCACTTGCTTATTCACAAGACATTGCTGCATTTCGTTGCATTTTTGTTTTACAAACGTAGCAGCACCCTGCGCCTGAAATTCATAGTTCACGCTGATCCGCTAGCACAGAAATATTAACGTAATGCAGCAAGCCTTGGGCGATGCACAGACTCACAGGCCACCATATCTACAAACCTGAACGGCACACTGACTCTCAAAATAAGTACATTTAGATATATCAGGATATTTTGATTTGGTTTTATCCTATTGATGCAATATTAAACGTATAATCTGCGTATCTGAGAAATTTAGATGGCTGCAATCAAATCGTATCGTAGTCGTATATATATATAGACAAAATGAGACTCGCCCTAACACAAAACGGCATTGGTTGAACCAGCGCAACTGCATGGGGTTGCTGAGGTTGTTGTCTAAACGTGAAATACTTAATAAACAAAAGAGTTTCGCGAATTTGTGAAGTAACAACTAAAATGAACATGCCAATGTAATTGTAAGAAATGTCATTGAAGTTGTTCCCCTAGCTGAGGTCACACAATTTACACTATAGCTATGTTGTAATTCGTGGTTATCAAATGCAACGTTGCACTATAAACGCTGTTCAATGTTATTCAAAGTCGAACTAAGAACAAATTTTGCGGTATCCAAAAGTTTGTTCCTGTAATAGCTTATGAAAAAATCACAGTGTCTTCTTTATAAGAGGTCTGCAGTTGTGCTTCAAAAACAAGGCAAATGTGAGTGTGGTTTGACCGCCTTCATACAGCATTAATTAATTTGAAAACATTTGTAGTCAATCATGTCAATGTATAACAATAATTTTCAAGGAACATTCTGGAGTTGTAACCCCCCAAAAAGACACAACATCACGACATAGGTAACATCCATATCAAAGCTGATATTTCCAAGTCATATAGTTTTCGGACGGACGGATACGAGGAGCGCTATATGCCCGAACTACCATATTTCCTAATGGTACGCAACTTCCAAACGCAAGGCATAACTCTTGCCAGTCTGCTTTACTGGCTGATTTAAGCCTTGCAGTAGCATATCGCTGTAGTAGGATGTCATAAAACAAGCCAGAATATTTGGATAAAAATATCCGGAATTGTTGTTAGTATCGCCAGTTTACTTTGTCCCTTGGTGTATGTTTCAGCCGGATTGCGATGAACTCTATCTCCTCTATATTTTCATACTACTTCCGCCCAAGCGCGTCTATTCGAGACCGGCGTCTATTCGAGACCGGCGTCTATTCGAGACCGGCGTCTATTAAGTTTTTGGCAATATAAATCACCAAACTAACAGACTTAAGTTCAATCATGACAAAATGTCTTGAATATGAATTTGTTATGTTGAATATTAATTCATTCATTATTGAACAGGAACAATATCTGAATTCTTTAAAAGCCATACGTGAACATGTATTTTCGTTTTTTTTCAAGTTTTCTCATCTTAGCACTCGGCCTCTATTTTAGACACAGGAACTCGATATCGGAGCGTAGGTAAAACGTAGGTTAAAACAAACCCTACACCATATATTATATAAAGTATTACTCTATGTTATATAAGGGATTTTTAACTACGTTTTATCTACGTTTAAATTACGTTATCGAGTTCCTGTGATTTTAGAAAGTGCAGGCGTTTAGTCATCAGCCAAGGAATAATTCTATGTGGTTTTAATTTTTTTGGCAAACAATAAAATTTTAAATTCATAAATCTTTCCATAATTAATTTTGATAAAACACAACTGTTCATCGACATATAAGACATCTGCTAAGTGAAAATCAACAAATGTGCCTCATTCTGCACACATTTACAGCATTATAAACATGGTAGGGGTCATGTTGGAGTAAAAATGATTTTATACCCCTTGATCCTTTCAGTGACTCTAACTCTGCATGTTTGGAAACAAACCGAGTATGATTGTTTGCCGAATCAGTCAACATTGAATATTTAATAATATCCCGGTTCTATCATATCAAATTGTTTTGTTATTCTTACTGTATACGAGTGAAACAATAGGGTGTAAAGTTTCCTTTGTACTTCAGTATATATATATATATATATATATATATATATATATATATATATATATATATATATATAGTATACATCTGTTTAATTACATATCGAATCATTTTGCATTTCAGACGATGAATGCAAAGATCGCAAACGTAAATGCAGTTATTACGTGAAGAAAGGCTATTGCCAAAAAAAGGCCCAAACAATGAAGAAGTACTGTCCAAAGTCTTGCAAAATGTGTAAGTATATATAAATATGCACGGTGTACCAAATATGAAAGCAATATTACACTACATGAAATCCATTTAAAGACGAAGTACAATTCGTCGTCACTAGCTACCTCAAGATTAACACACACATAAAAAGTACATTATGGTTTCCATATCATTCCAGGTAATGAAGAAAAAACAACCAAGGAAGACCACAAGTCCAGCGGAGTATGGAAGCGCATTGCTGCCAGCAGTGAGAACAAATTTACACAACGTCTAATTAGATGAAAAAAGATAGTTTTATCTAATTAGAGGATAGCTAAATCTAATTAGATGATAGTTTTATCTAATTAGACGATAGTTTTATCTAATTAGATGATAGTTTTATCTAATTAGACGATAGTTTCATCTAATAAAGTACTTTATTAGATGATACTTTCGTCTAATTAGATGATATTTTCGTCTAATTAGATGATTTTTTCGTTTAATTAGATGATAATTTCGTCTAATTAGATGATACTTTCGTCTAATTAGATGATACTTTCGTCTAATTAGATGATACTTTCGTCTAATTAGATGACAATTTCGTCTAATTAGATGATACTTTCGTCTAATTAGATGATACTTTCGTCTAATTAGATGATACTTTCGTCTATTTAGATGATAGTTTGTATAAAAGAACCAATCTGATGCATACCGGTTTCCCTTTCCGAGAAAACAAGGGCAAGATGCACTGCATTTCCCCTAAGTAAGTCTCTATCATCTAATTAGACGAAAGTATCATCTAATTAGACGAAAGTATCATCTAATTAGACGAAATTATCATCTAATTAGACGAAAGTATCATCTAATTAGTGCAGTATGTTTTAAATTAGGAATATTATAAACCAAGTGGGTGTCAAGAGTCGTATAAATATGCCTATGCCAAAAATACTTTTGAAAAGATAGCCATTAGTTTATTTACATTTTCTAAATTCAACCGGCGATTATTCAAGACAGGCGATTATTTATTTCGTCCCCTCTCAATATTTAGTAATTTACAACATGTAAAAACTGTGTTTACTATCATGGTATGTTCACTGTGTTTATTATGCTATGTTCACTGTGTTTATGATGGTATGTTCACTGTTTTTACGATGGTATGTTCACTGTGTTTATGATGGTATGTTCACTGTTTTTACGATGGTATGTTCATTGTGTTTATGATGGTATGTTCACTGTGTTTACTATGGTATGTTCACTGTGTTTACTATGGTATGTTCACTGTGTTTACTATGGTATGTTCACTGTGTTTACTATGGTATGTTCACTGTGTTTACTATGGTATGTTCACTGTGTTTACTATCATGGTATGTTCACTGTGTTTACTATGGTATGTTCACTGTGTTTACTATGGTATGTTCACTGTGTTTATGATGGTATGTTCACTGTGTTTACTATGGTATGTTCACTGTGTTTATGATGGTATGTTCACTGTGTTTACTATGGTATGTTCACTGTGTTTATGATGGTATGTTCACTGTGTTTACTATGGTATGTTCACTGTGTTTATGATGGTATGTTCACTGTGTTTACTATGGTATGTTCACTGTGTTTACTATCATGGTATGTTCACTGTGTTTACTATCATGGTATGTTCACTGTGTTTACTATGGTATGTTCACTGTGTTTATGATGGTATGTTCACTGTGTTTACTATCATGGTATGTTCACTGTGTTTACTATCATGGTATGTTCACTGTGTTTATGATGGTATGTTCACTGTGTTTACTATGGTATGTTCACTGTGTTTACTATCATGGTATGTTCACTGTGTTTATGATGGTATGTTCACTGTGTTTACGATGGTATGTTCTATTTTACACTCAGGTTGTAGAGACAAGACCAGGAAATGCTCTAAGTATCTAGAAAAAGGCTTTTGTCAGAACTATGTCAAGAAGATGAAGACCCACTGCTCTAAAACATGCGGCTTCTGTAAGTAAAGTTTTAACGTATTCAGGGCCCGGTTCAATCAACTAGCACACTCATTCCCAATCACCAAGTAATAGTTAAAACCTATGAACATTTATCTTCATAGGTTCTAACTGACTTAGAATTCCGCCTACTTTTGATTGACAGGTTCAATGACGTCACTGTTTGCGTGATTTCTTACGTAATCGTTTTATACGACGCAATGTCGCCAAGTAGTATGGGTGCGTTTTTATGAACTCTCACTTTTTTTAAAAAACATTTTTGATCGTAACATTTGTTATCTTAAAACTAGAGATAATCTTCCGTCTGTCTTTGAGGTGAGCTCATTTTCCTCTGTTCATTGTATTTTGAAATAGGTCATTTATAACCATGTAGAAAACGTTATGACTACATAAAATTGATGAATGTGCGAGTCATTCAAATTAACATTGTTGTTTCATTATTTAATGTAAATGGAAGTATATCTATTTAGTTATTATTAGTATCTAGTGTTTACAACAAAAATAGAATAAAACTAATTCATAATTTTATAATAACATTAAAGTAGGCTTTTTTTATTTTAGTTCGATAAAAGACTGAAAAGGTGGGTTTTTTAAAAACGACTTTAATAAGTCTGAAACAAAGTGTAGACTAATTATGCTGAATTACAGATGCATGCATGCAAAATATTTTGAAACTCATTTATCTTTATATCGCTTGTGTAGCGAAGTGTCTAGGTAGTCTTTATTTCGAGGCACATGTGGGGCACATGTTACATTTGTTTTTGACCAATCAGGCAGAATGTGGGCGTGTCATGAAGAGTGTTTGAGTTCTTAATCATTACGAGTCTATTTTGTCAGGAAAATACGACCGTCTGGATGAGAAAGTAGGTTGAGTTCTAAATTTAGCATAAATACTAGTTTCCCATTAAAGTTGAGCAACATTGTTATACAGAAACCTAAAACTGTATGTCCCATTACATACACAGTAGTTATAAGATATATTTAACATTATAAATCCAAATTTGTCTGTTTTTCTGATGTAAATAAGTTTCTAAAATATGTTAGACTAATTGACGCGCGTCAATCGTGATGCATTGTCAGGTTTTAGATCAGAAATTTCTTCTGTTACGTTTATATAAATATAGTCACTATACTATCTATCGTCGACTATCATCAAACTGATATATTTACGGCAACAGTTAGTACTATTTAAAAACGTAATTTTTTATTATTAGACTCCAACAACAAAATGTAATTTTTTATTATTAGACTCCAACAACAAAATGAATGCACCTTTAAATCATAACGGACCGTTAATTAGTATTTATGAATATACATGTATTTTTATTGGATCTTATTCTATAGATACACGGTTGAAGAAGACGTTAGATTATCCAATTCTGGTAACCACTCCTGGGTACTAGTAGTTATCACGTGTATATAGGACAACACAAGTTTAAGAGAGAAATAAGTCTGAGAAACGAATGGTACAAGATACATGTATGTTTAGAGTTGGAATAAAATCAAAATAAACATGATTTACTGCAATCAAGAGAAAAACTTAATTACTATTGTTTACTGACTGTTCAACTGCTAAGAAATTGTCTGATTTTGCAAACAGATCGAGGTTCTTGCTGCCAGTTTGTTACGTACACCATGTGCATCAAAGTGTTTTAGTTAAATTCAGACCGTTCTTTCTGTATCCATTGAATAAACGCATTCAAAGATGAAATGGAATAACATAACCTAATACCCTCACATATGTAGACCCCTACTCTAGATATGAATATCACAAATATTCTTTAAATAAATAACTCCATAATAAGCGCCATAAAAGAGTTTATATGGCGCCAGTTCAGAATCAGGGTCACATGCATTCTCTTTCCATAGAGGTTAAAAAGGAGTCTATCAAAAATAACGTTACAAAGCGAACGGTGCCAGGACGTTGATTTTGTAACTTTACAAAACTAACGTTGCCAGGACGTAACGTTAAAAAATAACGTTAGAATCACCTAAAAAGGAATCTACAAATAACGTCCAAATAACGTTTCAAAACTAACGTCGCCAGGACGTTTGTTTTGTAATGTTTCAAAATAACGTTAGACTTATGTAGGGAGGAATCTACAAATATATTTTACGACTATTTTAAAACTAGTTTATGCAAAATCCCCTTGGCAGTTGCACTGGTATCGTCCTTATTTTTATCCAATCAAACATTGTTTTACATCAGCGACCGACTACTACCATGTAAGAGATATGTGCGCATCGCACACATAAAGCAACTCTGGTCCTTTCGACAGTTACGGGAACAAAGTTACCATTTCACACAATGCCGCTGACTGCACAACTAACTTTAAATACAACCAATCAGGACCCTAAATCTTTAATTCTAGCCCAGAAAATGGTCAATATGCATCTGAGGCTATGATGGAAGAACTGAGTGGAGTAGCCTCTGTTGGAAGAGAATTGTGGTTAGTGGTTAGCGAGCTGGCCTCTCATGCCAGAGACCTTTGTGACCTCGGTCTTACACTGTGTTACACTGTCCTTGGGCAAGGCACTCCATCCACAATGCATTCAGTCCTTCCAGCTGTTTAAATGGATTACTGAACACGGGAAGTACCATTGTCACTGAATGAATTAGCATTTGAATGAACAGCAGCAACGTTCAGTAACATTCAGTATTCGCATAATGTCTAAAGTTTGACATGTGTAACTCAAACAAGATACATAATGTCCCTTTAGATAGTTCTGTTAATAATTGGTAACACGACACGAACAAGGAAGCAAATAATATGATTTAGCAAATAACAATTATCATATTTATAATCATCAACACAGGTACACATGAGTCCGAGGAAGGCAATACTAAAGAACGCGACGAGGAGGAGGAAAGGACCAAACCAGATGGAAATGACACGTCGAAAGATGGTAGGTGACACGTCTAAAGATGGTAGGTGACACGTCTAAAGATGGTAGGTGACACGTCTAAAGATGGTAAGTGACACGTCTAAAGATGGTAGGTGACACGTCTAAAGATGGTAAGTGACACGTCTAAAGATGGTAGGTGACACGTCTAGAGATGGTAGGTGACACGTCTAAAGATGGTAAGTGACACGTCTAAAGATGATAGGTGACACGTCTAAAGATGGTAGGTGACACGTCTAAAGATGGTAGGTGACACGTCGAAAGATGGTAGGTGACACGTCTAAACATGGTAGGTACCTTGTGATGTATTTATTCCATCAAAACTACGCCATCCCTGACATTAAATACAATTACAAATGTACGGAGTATATAATTACTCCTGCATTAGACGAATAAAACTCTTTGTGACCCGAATGCTCTTTGTCGCACGACATACTTGTAAACTTTGTTCATAATAGACAAAAATGATACTAGAAATTAAACCTTGTTTAACATTGTTCACTACAGACAAAAATGATACTTCTAAACCTTGTTTAGCATTGTTCATAATAGATAAACATACTACTAGTTAACCATGTTTAGCATTGTTCGTAATAGATAAACATAATACTAGTTAACCATGTTTAACATTGTTCATAATAGATAAACATAATACTAATTAACCATGTTTAGCATTGTTCATAATTGATAAACATAATACTAGTTAACCATGTTTAACATTGTTCATCACTGACACACACTACAATAGTGAACCTCGTTAACATTGTTCATAATAGACAAACATTATACCAGTAAAACTTGTTTAACGTTGTTCGCCATAGACAAATACTACAAACCTCGTATAGCATTGCTCAATATATTCAAACGAAACATTTGTAAACTTTGTTTAGCATTTTTCATAATAGACAAACACTGCAATATTAAACATTGTTTAACATTGTTCGTCATTGACAAAAATAATACTGGTAACATTGTTTAAAATTGTTCATTATAGACAAACATTATACTAGTAAAATCTCTTAACCTTGTTTTTAATACTAGTAGACGACAACAACACTATTCAACTTTGTTTTCACATTGTTCGTAATAGACAAAACAACACAATTAAACTTTCTTAAACATTGTTCAGAATTGACAAACATTATCTAGTAAAAAATCTTTAACATTGTTCTTAGTACTAGTAGACGACAACAACACTAGTCAACCTTGTTTAACATTGTTCATAATAAACAACATTATACTAGTAAAATTTCTTTAACATTGTTCGTCATAGACAAAATAATACTAGTCATAAACTTTGTTTAACATTGTTCATAATAGACAAACATTATACTAGTAAAATTTCTTTAACATTGTTTTTAATACTAGTAGACGATAAAAACACTAGTCAACCTTGTTTAACATTGTTCGTCATAGACAAAATAATACTAATAAACATTGTTTAACATTGTTCATAATAGACAAACATTATACTAGTAAAATTTCCTTAACATTGTTCTTAATACTAGTAGACGATAACAACACTAGTCAACCTTGTTTTACCATTGTTAACGTTGTAATACACAAAACAAAACACTAGTAAACTTTGTTTAACATTGTTCAGAATTGACAACGATAACACCATTTTTTCCCACGGAGTTTAAAGGCTAAATCCTCGGCTAGATGCTAAACGCAATTTCGAGGAAATAACATTTGTAAAGATGCCTTTTCAAATTAACTATAATGCCCCTTTGCACAGAGAAGGAAGTATCTCCGAATCAGAATCAGTGTCGTGTTTCATTTTGAGTTTCTCGTGTTTCATTTTGAGTTTATCATGTTTTATACCTGGTTTTCCGTATTTTCAGTACAGGTATCTGTGGTTCCATTGATAGAAATCCAATACTGAGACAAATAACTTATTCCCTTATGGACCGCCGTAGTAAACACATTTAACCAATCAAAAGGCGACCATGATGACAGTGTAAGAGGTCAGCATATAACACTGACTTCCTGATCACTGAACCTTAACATGTTGTTATAAGCTGTAGGCAGATTGGGACTGTAGGCAGTATGGGACGCTACCAGTGTAATGGCGTTGAATTATGACTTTTCTTGTATTAAATACAGAGTGTGTCGACGTGGATGAAAAATGCCAGTATTATCAAAACAGGGGTTACTGCCAGAAACGTGAAGAAAATATGAAGACACGATGCGCAAAAACCTGTGGTTACTGATAAGGCCGGGTCACACTGTCCCGAATATGACAAAAGATGCCAACACGAATCAGAAAATTCTCATTTCGCACGAATTTGGTTTCGATTTTGGTTAAAAACTAATCAAAATCCGGAGCAGGTACGATGCAGTCAAAAGGCAATACGATGTAACACGATGTAATACGACGTAACACACGACTACAATGCGAATGCAATGCGAATGTCGGGTTGATCGTCGCATTGGCCTAACGTTATATAGTCTGTAAGAATACAACACGATGACAGCATGATGGCAACACGACGTCGAATGAAGAGTTCGACGAGTATGCGATGAGAATACGAAGATGAGCTTGGTGATACAAGCATCACGTGACATCCACATTATATAACTCTGTTGCTGTGACGGTTGGCCTCTCGGTGTCGGCCCGGGAAAGCTTAATTTCAAATGTTAGGAAATACTGGAACAGCGTAATATAGACTTTGTTTTAGTATGGCAGAGAAAGCATAAACCTGATTACTGCTATGAAAACAAGTGATTGCCGAAATGAGTTAACCGCACTTTTTCTCTTTTAACTCTGATTACTCCTTTATACACCATGGAGAATCATTTTAAAACATGTTATATTATATGGAACTTGGTGCATGGTGCTACATATCAAAGTGACATACAACATGTTTGAAGTTTTTAAAATTTTAAAATGTTTTTCTCTAATTTAAAAAAGAAAAATACAAAATGTCGAACCCCTGAATCCCCACTACCCAATTACCACTCTGGATAAGCTTATGAGTTAATTATATAATTAGGATGACTCTTGAGCAATGGAGCAAACATATAGTCAATAAAGTTGCTGAAACCAGTCTAGCGTGAGTTGCCATGACAGCAGGAAATCACGTGACCCTTTCCGCCTTCGGTTGCACCATCGGCGGATGTTCGAAAATCTTTGTGTGTTAAAAAACTTCCGAACCCGCGTGCGAATCTTCATTTTCGTGGTCAGCCCGTGTCTCAACCTTTCCCTTCGCACGACCATCGAGATGCAATCTTGTTACTTCTTTTCATTATCGTACTCTCATCGTCTGTCAATCGGTACCATCGCCAAAATATTAAACACTTTGCTCCTCGATTGTCACAAGAAGGCAACGCGACTATCTTCAATCCTCGTGATTACCTGCGTATAACCATCGTTTAGCATTACGATGCTATCACGATGGAACTTAAGTGAGAATATATTCATTACACACACATACATATCTATATATATAATACATATATGTATTTATATACGATACCTATATGAATACATTCCATGTTTAATATAATGCATGCTTATAGATGTACGTAATGAGTTTTTTTTATAGTACAGATACATTTTCCAGATGCATGTATACCTAAGTGGTAAATATAAGGTACTATATATTTCATACTCATTGTGATATATAGAGGTATTGTTACATATATTACACAGGTTATTATATGTAATATTTATATCATTACATGTCTCATATTGACATAAACCTTTTGATGTAGTAAATGCCCTCGTAACCTAGTCAATACGACATGGTATAATCACCGTGTGCATTCTTGCAAGGTATGATCGCAGTCGCGTTGTCCTTTATGACTTCGGTCATCTTCGTGTTACATTCGTATGGCCTTCGCTTGTGAAATATGCTCTATGGTTCCGATGGACAGGCGAAGGCAAATACGATGATGATACGAATCATACGATGTCATCTCGATAGACATACGAAGGGCACGATGAGGACACGAATGCACCACGAAACTAACATGTCAAATATTTTGCTCGCTCTCCCGATGTTGCCGCCGAACAGAGAAGAATTCCGCCGATGACCAAACGAATGCTTAAGATGCGTTTACGAATGGCCCGATTGCTTACGATCCTTTGCGAATTTGAACATTTTCAAATTCGTGTTTCCATCTTTTGTCAAATTCGGCACAGTGTGAACCGGCCTTAAGTGTATCGATCTCATTATTAAAATGAAAACCGCTTACTTCTTGATGTTTTTTGCTGACGTTTGCACAATATATATATATACATAGTAAATGCCGATGTGTTTTAGTCCAGGACGAAGCCAAATTATACAGGAAAACTAACGTCAATATTGGTTTCTGTAATGTCATTATTTCAAGTGCAGCGCAGACTTTCTTTTAGTAACGTTTTTTTTTTTTCAAAAGTCACAAGTTAAGTTGTGTTAACCTTCACAGCAACAAACTAAGTAAAATTCTATGGCTAATTTACATGTTGCATAATGACGGTAATACCTATTCTAAAGCAAAGAGAAACCTTTAATGAAAGAATTGAACCCAACAGAGTCCGAATGGGTAATGGTTGTAGTTTTCTTGTCATTAGTGGTTGAAAAAAGTATGAAATTTCAACCGGTTGGTGCCATATTATATGCATGGTAAAATATGTTTAATGTGTTAAAGTCAACTTTGCAACAACATCGTTGTTGTTGACATCTAAAACCTAAAGTTTATCACGCTTTTTTGACAAAAGAAAAATCTTGCAAAAATTCAGTTTCATCATAAATTAAGTCATAGTTTTCTAAATATTTCCTCATGAATTATTTTTCTTGAAATAAATAAGTTAAAAAGTATTATCTTTCTGATGAGAGGGGTAAATTCAATTAATGTATCATCACATTCCCACAGCACTACATTTGAGTAAGAAAATGTTAATGGGGTACAACACTTTTTGTATAATTTCTCTCTAATATGTTGCTTCGCGGCGCTATCTACTTATAGAAGCATTTAGAATGTTTCAAGATGAAGGCATGGGGTGTTAATTCTTTTCCCACAGAGCTTACCCCCTTCAGATCCTAACCTCTGTTCTACTTGGGCTGGATTTCTCGACTCAGCAAAAATGTGTCTCTGATTTTGGTCTTCGATATTTATCAGCATGTTTATGATCAATTGTTTTCACAAAATTGAATAGCATATTTCGAGGAGAACGCATTTAAACGAGAAAACGTTTATCTTACGTTTATTTTAGCATTATGACGATGTTACGTTTACAACGGCGCCGTTGATTGCACAGATAGATTCAAATGTATCCAATCAATATTCCCACTTTTCTGCCGGCGAATTCAGGCCTAGTAGAACAGAGGCTAGGATCGGAAATCAAGAGAATGAACGGCACTATGATGTATTGTTTTTCAGGTAGCAATGGCGACTCGTCCCAGTGGAACGGTAACAGGTCACCCGAGGAAGGTTGGTTAATAGATTTAATTTACCTGCAACTCGGTATTTACATTTGAGAGGACGGTGCGACCTGAATGTTTTTGGGAAACTAAATTCGAATTATTGTTCGTGTATTTATCTTATTCGGAACGTGTTAATAACCTTATACCAATGAACCATGTACGTTCGTTTTAGAACTTTTTATTGATTGAGGAGTATTATTTAGCCATTCGTAACGCTTATTTACCTTTTCGCGAAAGCACTTTATTCCAGTAAGAACTGTGTGCTACAGCGCTTTTAAAGCATAAACGAACTGTTATTTTAATGATTTAAAATTTGGCTTTTTATCCCCGGCGCATCTCTCGTTATAATGGAATGGAGCGACAGGAGGGGTCCCTTAATTATGTGCTGCCTGTGGACCCTAACTCTTGATCTGAATGTATCCCTCGTTTGTCCATTGTAACCCTCGCTCTTGTTCTAAATGTATCCCTCGTTTGTCCATTGTACCCCTCGCTCTTGATCTGAATGTATCCCTCGTTTGTCCATTGTAACCCTCGCTCTTGATCTAAATGTATCCCTCGTTTGTCCATTGTAACCCTCGCTCTTGATCTAAATGTATCCCTCGTTTGCCCATTGTTCCCCTCGCTCTTGATCTGAATGTATCCCTCGTTTGTCCATTGTATCCCTCACTCTTGATCTGAATGTATCTCTCGTTTGTCCATTGTAACCCTCACTCTTGATCTGAATGTATCCCCCGTTTGTCCATTTAACCCTCACTCTTGATCTAAATGTATCCCCCGTTTGTCCATTGTAACCCTCGCTCTTGATCTGAATGCATTCCCCGTTTGTCCATTGTAACCCTCGCTCTTGATCTAAATGTATCCCCCGTTTGTCCATTGTAACCCTCGCCCTTGATCTTAAAGGATCCCCAGTTTGTCCATTGTAACCCTCACTCTTGATCTAAAATGTATCCCCGTTTGTCCATTGTAACCCTCACTCTTGATCTAAAATGTATCCCCGTTTGTCCATTGTAACCCTCGCCCTTGATCTTAAAGGATCCCCAGTTTGTCCATTGTAACCCTCACTCTTGATCTGTAATGTATCCCCGTTTGTCCATTGTAACCCTCACTCTTGATCTAAAATGTATCCCCGTTTGTCCAAAGCAACCCTCGCTCTTACACCATCCTCTGTATATCATGACATGAATTACATTTATTTTATTAATGCCATGTATTTCTGCGCGTGGAATAAATGACCCTTTTGAATTCATGTGTTTTCCTTGTAACATACGGGCAATCTTTCACTTTTTATGGATAAATGTGCCGGGTATAAAGCGGCAAAGTTTAGAATATTCAAACCGGTCCGTGTTGTTTGACCAAAGTGGTTTAGATGTTGTTTCAGGAGAAACCGTCTACACGTCAACTGAGAGTCCAGACAGCACGGAGAGCACGTGGGACATGTACACAGGTAAGAACTCCTCAGTAATACATTACCAGAGTACGAAACAACTTCCTCCATGCACACGAGATAACTCGCACCTGTCTCTATCACTGACTAATTACATTTTTGCTGCATTTAGTCGCCTTGTCTGTGCCAGAGATTGTTTCAATGCACTACCAAGTCATCGCCATGCTACGCTGACACAGAA
The DNA here is from genome assembly GCA_936450465.1 of Gibbula magus. Taxonomy (NCBI): domain Eukaryota; kingdom Metazoa; phylum Mollusca; class Gastropoda; order Trochida; family Trochidae; genus Gibbula; species Gibbula magus. Next base: position 24,551,205 of record OW388306.1, read on the forward strand.
AAGTCGACGGAATACTGCAAGACATATTACATTACCAAAAGGTTGACATTAGCTGTTGATACATACATGTGCGAGTTATGCCTCGCGGGCGAAATTGGGTACGGGTATATACATTTATTATTTCAAATTCAGAAATGTTATTTCAGGTATACAAGGGTACAAAAACAAATTTCGAATGTACACGACCATAGATTCTGTTTTATCTTTATCGGGCAAAGTTGATGCAAGCTCCAATCATACAGTGTATATCGACCCACCCACACCACCACCACCAGGATCCAAACCCCCGCTGGATCCATCACTGGACCCCTAGTAATAGTATGTTGTTTTTCTCTTCAGATTCGAAGCTGATTGTAGCGACCTCCGAAGAAATATTCGAGTACGATTTCCCGTCCGAGTCTTGGAAGAGACACGAAGTGGCGCCCACCCCCCGGGCCATCTTCTACTACAACAACACCCTCGCTTGGGTCTCCCGGTTCAAAACTGGAGTCTACTTTAAAAACTTCGAAGCAGAAACCATGATGAAATTGGAGGGTTGGTAGATATACTAGACTCAACTGTAGTCTATATAGGTCTTATTCAGACAGGTGTTTACACTAACTATTTTATAGATAATACTTTTATCTTGAATCATCATGCATGGTCCAACTCACCTGAGTAAAAATTAGATTCGAGTCTAGGCTTTAGAAGATTACCAGAACAAAGAGCTGAAATATGTCTATTGTTATTTATAACTTATTATATTAATTTAAATGATATATCTAACTTGATAATTCAAAAAACAAACAGAGTACATTTGCCATGACGGCATGATAGTATGTGAAGATTAACTATTTAAAGAATTCAAAGATTACCAGGTTGTTTTTAAAAAATCTTTTTGCCTTTTTGCTTTAGCTCCAATCGCCCCTGTAGCTATGGACAGAGACAGTGGAATTGTGTTCCTTAGAAGCTCCAGTGGTACCAAGAAAAACCTTTATGAAGTCGATCTGAAACAAAGAAACATTTTGAAAAACATCGGACTGCCTTCGTCGTTTAGCTGCTTAAACGCAATTGTTAAAGACAAGTAAGATACGAGCTGCGGATCTCCCATCTAGGCTATGTGTGGCCAAAATTAATATTAATATTAATATTATTTCACTAGAAAAAGTGTAACTCGTTTATTCTTTTGACATAGGTAAACATTACATGAGTACATGGGTTAAAAGTTGACACATTTTCAATTCATTTCATTGTAATAAATAGAAATGGGTATTTCGTGAGTAAATTGAACTGCGAATTGCAATTGATTCTTTCGGTAATTGACAGACTATTCTGTCCAATATTTATAACAATTGAAATCGCATATATTGTCACAGTCACAAACGAGTAATGGCACTTGTGCACTGATGCTATTTATCACTTTATTTATTTTTCACGATGTCGATAATATGCGTTTACTTATATACGTAATTTGGAAATCATGGTCTTATTGAGGCATTGTTCCTTGTTAATGAGGGGCGATAAAGCGCAGTGGTTGGCTTCGGACCAAGAGGTTCCGGGTTCGAATCCCACCAGGGGATCGGCAACTTTGTCTGCTGTGGAGAGTTGTTCTGCATGCCGGGAGATTTTGGTGCAAGGATGGATAGAATGTCAGTGCAGTTCCACCCATGGATCGCTAGTTCCAGCCGATGCTTGCAGATTTTACTGCAATGCATAGCCACATGGCATTGTGGGCTTTCTCCCTGCAATAATACTAGCAGTCGTGATATAAGTGAAACCCTCTGGAAAGCGGCGTTAAACACTATACATGTATTTAAAAGTTTAAATAACGGAAATGGGAAGAAAATCAGAGACATTATATATTTGTATGTGACATTTTAAGTTTCCACTGCGAAAGTATATATTTTATATACACTAAACGCCAAAAGAAACGTTACCCCACTTCTTCTTTTAATAACACTAATAATACGGTGACATTCAAACGCATTGGCAACATCGTTGTTGGTCGACACCCATCTGCAACATCCCCAGAGCTCTTTCTTTTTCTCCACAGGTGTGCAATACCATGCAAAGTAGGCACCTTTTATACCCTGTAGAAGCATTCAGTTCATACAAATTTTGCTACATTTAAGTGATAATACGTTTGGGTCATAAACACAAAATTGAAAAGTTTTCATTTTCAAGCTTAAATGTTCACATAAATAATCGTCTGTGTTCCTAAATACTATTAATTCATTTGACAACACATGTGGTAAACTCGTTTTCAGTAAGGTCGAAAACCTGGACAAAACCGGACAATTTTAAACTTCTTAAGCAAGTTGCATTTTCCCACAATATAAATCCATCAGGAATTTTAAACGTGTTATTAGCATAAAGCTACGTTATTCAGCTTTCTTTTGAACTATTCATTTCTCAAATATCTTTGATACTTAAAAAAAGAAGTGGGGTAACGTTTCTTTTGGCGTTTAGTGTAGACCTGAATATCATTTCATTCTTATCAATAAAATCAAAACAATAAGAATGGAGTGTTTATAAGGCACGAATCCAGAATTAATTGTATATATAAAGGTTATGACAGTATATTTTTTAAATAAAGGCATTTCAGACGTTCCGACTTCCAGCGAAAGTATATTCATGTAATTTCCATTGAGCTGTCACTCATTTCTTATTGATAAAGCCATAACCATGTGTTTGTCAGACTTATTCAGTACCAAGATATGTTTATTATTCTTTTCTCCGTCAGGAAACTGCATATGATTGGAACGAAGAGGGGCGGTTTAGTTGAAACAACAATGTGTTTGAAAAAATATAAAATGTATCACACGAAACTCGACATACCGATGTACAGCAATGCGACTCTAGATCCCTTTAGTGAGTATATTCTAGAAAATGAATGAATGAATGAATGAATAAGTTGAAATATCTTCTCTTTTAGTATATGAATGGACTTTTTATATATCATTATGACCTTCTATTCTATGTGTAAACTCACGTGCAAAAGAAACGTCACCATACAAAGTACGAGAGACTTCAATCCATTAGTGATATTAATGACTGAAACTGAGTCGTCAGGAGTCAACTAAACTAAATTGGAATTTTCAAAACATTATCTGTTCATATTCATATAAAAAAAATTCCTTAACAAGATGAGAAATGAGAGTCAAAATTGGCTTCTGGGCTCTTTTCAAGTAAAACTGTTGTATAAATGCCGTTTATAAGCCTATTTTTATAAATCTATTTTTTAAGTAAACTATCTGGCAAAGTAAAGTATAACCCCCCCCCCCCCCCCCCCCATTGTGTTTGCGATGCGATAAAATAGGTGCAGCACGAGAAATCGGACGTAGTGTGCGCCCAGCCTTAATTGGTTTTATCATATTTATGATTTTCAATTACAAAAATCTTGAATTTTCAAAAACTGAAAAGTGTAGTCCTTTAGTCATCATTCAAAGAATACTTTTTTGGGGACATTTTTCACCAGTCAATGCTATGACTACTACCAATGGACCATGGTACCAAATAAAACGAAATTCATCAATTTTACTTTTTTATTTTTTATTTACTATTGATTTATCAGTTTCCTTTTGTACGTTCGATGTTTATAATACCCCTGGGCTCCGTTCCATAACAATGACCGCTTATAATCGCTCATTGATCGCTCAATGTAGTGCTCAATGTAGCGCATTCTCTCCTGAACGACACGGTGCGATTCCTCGAAAAAAATGTGAGCATAAACACGATACATGTATATAATGATTATATTATCACGTGTCGCATTGTATTTTCAGAGGGCAGAAAAGTGCTGTATGTCACAGACCTGCACTTAATGGAGCACTGCATACGTACTGGTAGTAATCAGAAACTGGCCGATATTCCTGGTCCTATCGTCTCCATGCAGGTCAACAACGACTCCATCCTACTGGTCGGCTATGCGGAGTGAGTCATAGAGGATATGAGTATTTCTCGAGCGAGAGCGAGGGGTTTACCGATATTCAGACACGAGTGTCGTAGATATAGTATGATATAGACAAGAGTCACGATATTAATGAAAAAACGCTAAAATCTAATTTATTTATTTACTTTACTTTATTTAAATTTATCAAATTAAGAACGCAACGTCATGTAGAGAAAACGTGTCGTCATATTATGTATTTTTGTTTTTGAAATTATGATTCATCAGATTCTTTTCTAACTTTGAAAACATCTTCTACACATCAAGCAAGGTGACGTGCATTGCCAAATTTCAAGCGTTTTGTGAATTGGGTGTTTTTCTAATTTCTGTCATATTCCCTTGATATTCATAGATCCAGGGCCACAAACTCTGCAAGTTATAATCGCCATTATAGAGTCTGTACACAAGATTTCAGGTTCATACGGCCTTTTATTCTGGAGAACCAAAAAAAAAATACACAGAAGCTCTATGGAATCATTTCCAACGTATTCTATCCAGGCTTCTCACACAAATAAAAATAACATGAAGAGTCGGGGGTATCACATTTTTATTTTGCTTGTTTAATATGCGAAGTGATGAAAGGATGGTATTTCTCAAACTGACACTTTCTACAATGAAATTTCGTCATCGTTGTTGCTACGAGACAATGCAGTGGCGATAGTGGCCATAAATTGCCCCAAAGAGCCTACGGGGATTAATAGCTACAGTTTGAGTTGTGACAGCGATACGCTTACCTGCACACACGTGAACTGTTCCAATCAGTGTGCACTAACGCCTACATTAGAGAAGTAATAACAGAAGCTGATCCAAATAATTAGAAAAAATAACTAACTTGAAAAGATTTCTTTGTTCTAAGATAAATATTTAGATGTTAACTAGTCAGTAAATGTGATTCATAATAAGTTTTGACATTTGGAATTATTTTACAAAAACACATTTTAGGGTCAAATTAGGCAGATTTACTCTGTCCGAGGGTGACGGTCATCATATAATTGTGCACAAATGATGTATGAATGATAATAATTTAACAACTATATTCATATTACACTTATAAGTCATGATTATGCATGCTCAAACTCCATTTTAAAAAATTGGAATTAAAAATTAAAAAATCTTCACATTAAAACTTGCTTGTCCGGTGATAGTGGAATTTTATTCACTTATTTATCTTTTTTGAAAATCTAAAGAATAGCTGAGGAGTGGCAACAAAACGTCAATGATCTCTGACCTATCCAATAATTGATATGTAACCAAAACATATGAGAAGAAAGTTTTGTACACCTATTTTGTGTTATAAAAATTGAAGATACAAATTAGGACTTTAAAGATTCACGATAGGCCTAAATGTTTTTAACCCCAAGATTGATTAATTCAGTGTAATATATGTCAATACCATCTTTAAAACACTCTCCTTAAATGTGCTGAGATGACAAAAATGATAAATATGTGAAATGTGAATTATGAAATGTAACATGAATAAAATGTGACATTAAAACCTGTGTTTTGTTTTCACTGTAGGCATTAGTAGGTAACGGGTTGTAGGCATTAATGCACAAAGTAACGGGTCATTCCACTTTTATGAAAGGTTGAAGGTTGTAAAAATCAAAACCACTGGTCCATAAAGTTTTTTGTTTAAGACTGTAGGCGTTTGTCCCTGTAGGCTTTAGTAGACTCCGCCAATTTGGGACCTGAATACCATATATTACCCACACCGGAAGCATATCATACACAGAATAATTGTGAATGGTGTGTAAAATCTCTTGTGTCTCATCTCGAGGAGGGGTAAAAACCATATTTTCATCAAACTAATATATAAAGGGGGTTATTTAAGCTACTCCGACACGAATCATAAATAAAACATGAATGCAATGGTGTTTCCAAGTCAGTGATTAACACAATTTTGTTTCTATTTCTTTCAGAGTGTACATCTACAACCGCACCTCCTCAGAGGTGAAGACCTTACCAAGACCTGCAAATATGAATAACAATTTCAGATTTGGATTGATTTACAAGAAACCCAAAGACGTAACGTATTCAGGGCAGTACACGGACGAAACCGGAAGTGGTGATTGGAACGGAACATCATCCGGATATGAAAACGGTAAACACTATAGTGGAAACTATGGCGACAATGGAGACTATGTAACAACAGAACATTCAGATGGAGAAGAAGGAAATATGCGAACAGCTGTAGACCATCATAAAGAAATGAATACTAGGCAATTGGCAGGAGACAACAAGATTAACCCACGAACCAGAGACATAAAGACACCACGGAAAATATACGATAAGGCAATGGATCCCATGAAGATAAAGCCACGAACCAAAGATAGACCGAGACCTATGATGCAGAACGATCAACCAATGCCTCCCAGGTCAGACCGAAGGTCAAGGATAATGACTAAAGACGCAATTATCATGAATGGAGAAGGAACAGTTCGAGGATCATCACTAAGAAACCGGAACCGGAAGATGCGTCCTGAAGCCATGATTATGGACGGTGAAGGATTTGCAGAACAGAAGCCAATGTCCGGAAGACCAGCCGGGAATGGAGTGATGAGAATCAAAAAGAAGAGACACAGAGTGCAACGCAATAGAAAAGAGTCTTCTTACTTCAAATCTAACTATTCTAACGATATATGAAGATGTATTAAAATACATCTGATGCAAAGGTTTGATGTTTCACCTGTGCAATGGCAGAAAAGTTTAACAAGTTGTGTACCGTCTAGTATTGCATAGAAACTTTCTGATTTATTATACTAGAATTTGACTGTTCACTTGCCTGTCTCACCAGTGAGTTCGTCAGACGAGAATTTTATCATGTTTAAACTATACCGATCATTCTACTTCAGGGACCTTATCTGAAATTTTAATAAGAAGTAGTGCAAAATGTTAACACGAATTTTATCCTGAAGGCACCAAATTTGAACACAACATTTTTTTATGTTGAGATTGTGGTTGTTGTCAGCAGCATTGATGTTTCTTTCTGCCTTTTGTATCCGCTTCCAACTTTGTTGAACCTTTCTGTAAGTAATGTTGACTATCAATAAACATACCTGCATCCAGTTATTTAGTTATGTCTTTAGCCCACTCTACTACCAATAGCTGACGTGTATAAAGCCTAGTAAATTCCCTTCAATGGAGTAAACACGTTTTCCCTATCTAAATTCCAGCGTGTAAGTAATCACGTTTTATCTAACCAAGTGTTCGCATTCAAGTTATCACAATTTCCCACAATCGGCCATTTTTCGAGACGGAGGGGAAGGGGGAGGGGGAGGGGGAATCCATGAATCCGGCAGTAGCATTTGTACATGCACCCTCGGAAGATTTACGGTAACTATGCGATGCGTTCAAATGATGCAATCTTCTGTTATTTTTCATTATCAATTTTGAAAACTATTACCCAAAGATAAAATGCCATCAAACTGTCTTACATACACTGACGGGCAAAAGAAAGTATATGGCTCAGTTGTATTTATCATACTTTTCAAAGTCAAATATCTCGAGTTTTCGTCGTCGTATTAACAAAACGGACTAGTTTCTGAAATTATTCTAAAACATTAAATCAGTCAAAGAATACCTCTACGCGGTGAAATTGTTTTGATTAAAATTTAAAATTTTAATTTTGAAATTTCCCCAAATTAATTTTTATAAAACACAACTGTTCAGCGACATATAACACATACTCTGTGTGAGAATCAATAAATGTGCTTCGTCCTGCACACATTTACAACATTTTGAACATGGTAGGGGTCGTGTTGGTGTAAATTTTATTTCTTACCTCTATCTACTTTAAATATTGGTATTTTAGTTAAAAATAAAACAGTCACCAATTGAGTCATTCAAACTACGGCCGAGAGGTGTTTTTGTATCGTGCCATAATCAGTATATGTTATTGTTGTCATTAAAAAACGCTCCAGTATCTAATGCTTTTCAAAAAAGCAAACTGAAATATCGGGAATTTTTCATTTGAAGAGAAATACTTCTTTATAATCACAGTCATTACTTTCACGTTAACTGTACTGAACTTGCAAACACTTCTCATATTTGTTGGATTTTTATTTATGAATCTATGTTAATAAATAGCTTTATACATGACATGTATATGCATACAATTTTAACAACAATAACATGAAATTAAAACAAATATCTTTAAGGCGCTGTCGCACGTTTTTGGCATATTATGGTGGGTTTTTTTAATTTGCCATTTATTATTAAAATTTATACAATATATTAGTACGTTAATGAGTTGAACTTCTCATTGCTCGACCCGATAACGTCTTTGTTGATGAATGGCCTCGGATTCCACATAATTTTTCCTTATGTTTTCAAGACGTTCTTTAGCTAATGAAGTTGATTTCGATCCAGTTTCAGATGATTAAAAACATTTCCATTCCGAGGCAGCGTACATGTAATTTCTGATAATAAACATTAGAACATTTTTATCGCAATGACGTTCATCAGAATATTTTTCATAATCTTGTTCATGACACACATTTTCAAAATATGGGGTACATCCAATAGTCCTTATAACTTTGTGTTGCTCAGTATGTATTAATTATATTTTTAAAATTATAAGTGCATGCCCTTTTATGTTTTATCACCATAAGTATATAATTTAATGATTTCATTCTAAGCATTGAACATGTTAAAGGAAACAGTTATTTTTGCTAAATTCCAACCTCGCAAATGGAGTTGGTGTTTAAACAAAAAGTATACACACGAAGTCTTTGAATTAAAATCCACGTCCTCTCTAATGTATTGTTGACATTATCACTGTTATCATATGTCTGCATTTGACTGCACATACAAATAAATAATATATGTATGTAAACTTTTGCGATTTGGTAAACGAATTAATCTTAACCAAAATTAAAATTATTTCCTTTCCGAGTTTGTTCAAATTTGTTTTGTTTTAACATACATTTTTTTCTAGCAAAAAAAACATTTAGAAATGTCCAAAGTGCGATTCGAACTCGGGGTTTAAACGTCTTCGTCACTGCAGTTGTAAATTCATTCACCACAGGGGCAGATAACTCTAAATTCTTGCTGTTGTCAAAAGTAAAATAAAAACATGTAAATGTATAATAAGTACGCAAACCCTTTTCTTCTTTCAATATTGATGAAAACACTAACATATACATAAACAAAGGATTGTTAGATGTTATAACAACGAATTTGAATCCATAAGAACATTTTACCCGTCTTAAAAGATCAAACAAAGTTATTCCGAATGATTACAGGGGTCAAGGTCACTTCTCATTTAGAAAGTAGGAAGCTTGTTGAGTTCGAGCGGTCTCTTTAGAAAACAAAGGTATAGATCTATCTTAGACTGATGATCCGAAGTTAAAACTAATACGGCATTGTAAGTACATTTCTCTTGCCAAACATTTATGACTTAATTTCAATGTTGTCATTCATTTTTCGATCATACACATGCAATGAAAAATCAAAATACGTTCAGTAATTTGACGTAACCATGCATTTATGACGCAATGATGGTCATCGTTCAACGTGATTTTTTCTCTCTGAAAAACTAAATGATTGATATATTTTAATTAGTATCTAGGGAACACCATTTATATGACATTAGTACAGCATCTTTTATTAATGAATATGAATATTGATGATAAAAAGAAATGCAGACCTATATATAATGTGGGCCTTTAGATATTACTTACATTGTTATGCATAGGCCCCTAATATAGGATATTTGAACGATTGTACTGTACTTGTATATAAGCAGTAACTTTTTTAAAACAAGAATTGTTTTTTTTCCTTCAAGGTGCCCCTCACATACAGTAAATCATCATCAGCACACAATAATAACATATCAGTAAACACAAAACAGCTTATTTGACAAGAATTACAAATGATTTGATAACTTGATACTGCTTGAAAAGAGCAATTCTTGTTTTAAAAAGTTAGTTGCCTGAATTACGGAAGTTTTCCTTCAAACTGTCGACGCACGAACGCACAAAACACGGATTCAGTAAGGAGTACTAATGACAGACTTCTGTCGAAGATATTTTACTGGGGCTTCATTGAATATTCACTGAATATTCGCTGTACGGAGCTGCTCATCTATCTGGGCCATGTTCAAGAGAGGTTTCAAAGTAATCGCTCAATGAGCGATTATTTTTAAACCCCTCTTGAACGCGATTGCTCAATGTAGCGTTACGTAGCAAGGCGAGCTTCAACTTCAACTTCGAGGAATTTGCACTGTGTCGTTCAAGAGAGAATGAGCGCTACTTGAGCGATCAATGAGCTAGTATAAGCGCTCGCTGTTATGGAACGGAGCCCTGGCAGATGAAGCCCGCCATGCGTCCCGCTTCAAAAAACCTGACATGCCTTCAAATAAAGTCTTGGCTTATTAAGATTGCGTCTTTTAAAGGGGCAGTACTATAGCACGTTTTTTCGCTCGATTAAGTCGATGAAATCATTGAAATGTATTTGAAAAATAGTGTCACCAATAGTAAACACCCTTCTCTTTTCGGAAAATCAAGTTAAAAATGAGCGTACATGTATTATTCTGTAAAGCCATGGAAACCTTTTTGTATTTGTGAAGTAATTAAATGTGTTTACATTAAAATAGCCGCCATGCGATTTTTACTTTATACGCAACACTGTTAACTACGGACAATTGGTTTGTGTTTATATTGTGACATAATCTATCATTATAAATTTGAAATTTGAAAAAATAAGATTTGCTGAAAACGTGCTACAGCCACTTTATTTTATTTGACCGTCTTTGCCGTCTTTATATATCAGGGAGAGTCCATTGTCTATTGCTCTGTGATCTAGGACGTTCTCCAAATATCGTAATTATATATGCTAGTCGAAATAGAAGGCGCTTTATTATCCATATGGTTGAAACTTGAAAATAACCAAGCAAATATTTGTGAGAGGAGCACATGTGCGCAGAGCACCTTTGCTTAGCAACGATTGTTTCAGCACGAAGTCCGTTTTTCGTCATCTGTGCTAGGCATGTACATGATATAGTAAGTTATATAGTCATCGCCCTGCCCTGTCCGTCCATACAAAGGCAAAAACCCATAATCTGGTCATTATAATCCATCTGATTCCAGCAGAGCTCCAGATAGAGCGCGTATTTGCGTATTTTACGCATTGAAATAATAGTTTTCTCAATGAATAAACAATCTGAGAGTACAAGAAACGCATGATATTCACGTCAAACCCAATTTTTTTTAAATACCTTGCGTACTTTATTCAATCAATGAAATTGGCATGCGTATGATCACAATATTCGGCATTGCAAACTCTACAACAGCATTAGTGCAAGGGATGTCTATAACCACTGTACTGTATGTAATCATGCAGTCAAATGATGTACAATTTGAAAGAATTTGTTTGAAATGAATTGCAGTATAAATTGTCTAAGAATACCAAGGCCATATGCCCAGACCTCATTCCAATTGTACAGAAATTTTATATGCATGATACATATATACACATTTACACACCTAATTCACATCAATTTAAAAGGAATGTATATTAGTAAAATCAATTTGTGTTGCTTACCAAATAAGGATCAGAAACACGTAAACATACTCAATTAGTTAAATTACTGGGAGTATACAAAATACTGCTTACTCTTCAAAACCTGTAATTACTTAATTATATACAAATATATGGGAGTAAATACCCACATTGCTTGAAAATTTAAAAACTTATTTGGAGCTCTGCATCATAAATGTGACAAGTGGGATATGTCATCTCCTGACGACTCTTATTGTCCGACTCGTTAAGAACAGAATGATAAGAAAAAGATAACAAAGTAATAATGTTGGATACAAAGGCCAGGTGTGTAAGGCGAAGGCGGACGCTGGGCCAAGCGAAGGGGTAAGCCTGCTCTCCGTTGGACCCTGAACAGACGAGACAGGTAGCGGCGATTTTTATTGTGCTATTTTGACCACCCGAAGGTTGGAAGTGGCTTCTATCGGAAAATAGACAGCCTAGCAGCAGCAGCGAGGGAGCGAATTGAGGGAGCAATGGCCCCGCGTCCGCCCCAAAATTAACACCTGACGTAATTTATTACAAATTAGTATGAATGTATACACTATGGGATAAAGCTGTGGATAAAATTAGATTAATGAACAGTAGAATAATTAATATGCTTGGAATGTATGAGAGGCGGATTGAATTTGGAATACTAAAAAGGAGAGTTAATATGAATAAAAAATATTTGGCAAACAAGGGTGGGTGGGCGGGAAAATGAGTAAATATGATAAATTGAAAACGGAGGAAGAATGAAAGAACGTTAGATAAGATGGCGGAGGAATGAAAGATGTGACGAAAGAGGATGACGTGTTAGATTTTGTGATGACGTCACGTAAACGGATGTGATGAATGCACAAGTTAAATGTTTGTAAACATAAACACGTGTTTATTGTGAAATGAAGTTATTGTGTTGTGAGTAATATATGTAAATACATGTGTAATTAGAATAGGTGTAGAAAGTGTATAAATGCATTGAGCGAATAATAACAGCATTTAGCTAAATAATGCTAAATGGAATTATTGTCCGACTCGTTAAGAACAGAATGATAAGAAAAAGATAACAAAGTAATAATGTTGGATACAAAGGCCAGGTGTGTAAGGCGAAGGCGGACGCTGGGCCAAGCGAAGGGGTAAGTCTGCTCTCCGTTGGACCCTGAACAGACGAGACAGGTAGCGGCGATTTTTATTGTGCTATTTTGACCACCCGAAGGTTGGAAGTGGCTTCTATCGGAAAATAGACAGCCTAGCAGCAGCAGCGAGGGAGCGAATTGAGGGAGCAATGGCCCCGCGTCCGCCCCAAAATTGCCACCGAGCACGGAAAGTGCTGCGCCATACACACCGAATAACGATAATAAAATAAATAATTAAAAATGTTGTGTTGTGTGGGTAATATATAAGAAAGGGATAAAAAAGGAGGGAAACCACGCCATGTTTGCCACTGAAAAACCTGAAAAGATTATTTATGAATGATTTACGGCGCGTTCAATGTCATAAGAAAAAATGTTCATCCCAACGGTTGTAAGGTGGACGCCATCGGTGATGTAATGGTGTCCAGTCGGACATATGCGATCATGGCGAATGACCTCCCCATTAATATCTTTCATTAAGTTGGCCACTCTCCTATTTAGTTTCTTGCGAGCCAGTTCTACACGTTTGATGTTCCTGGCGAAACGCCAACAACATCTCGGTAGCATAGACGACCACAGCAACCTGGTGTGGGGGAGCCGGAGCCGCGTGTAGAGAAGATCCTCGTTGATCTGCTCAAACAGCTCCCGGCCGGTGGTCACCCCCAGGTTGTTAGAGCCCAGGTGTAGCAACAGCAGTTTCGGCTGACTGGCCGAGTTGGCGATGAGGTCGTCTATCGCGGGCCTGTAGTGGCGCCATGACCAGCCTCCCCTGACACGCCACTTCACCGGGCCCACACTCCCGAGGATGGCCGCCAGCTCTGGCCTCGCACGCGCCAGGTAGCTATCTCCTACTACCCACGCGCCGTGATTGGCCGCCGACTATCCTTCCTTCTAGTTGCTCTTTTAAATCCTGTGAGGGTCTTCCGCACCAGGAAATGTTGTGTTGCGTCTTGCATGTCGTGCCACTTGTGCCAGGTACCCAGCGCAGCGATGTAGGCATTGGCCGTACTTGAGGATTTTCCCTGCAAAGACAATGCTGACAAGTAATACATGATATGATCAAGCGGTGCCGGCCATGTCGGCGGGAGACCATGTGACACTCTAAACTCGTTAAAAGACTGTAGCGCTGTGTGGTAGGTCCTCCAGGTGTTGTTCGACAGTGACAGGTCCAGGAGACGGTCCGACTCCAGCTTTAGATGTCCCAGATGTCCGGTGGTAGTGGTGTGGCTGTTGCGTCTGCTTGCGGTGCTACTTTGCGGAAACGATCCCACTGAAACCTCGAAATTGCATCAGCTATAACATTGTCATGAGTGGAAATGTACCTGGAGCGGAAAAGAATATTATGATCAAGACATGAAATTACCAGCAAACGCACGAGAGACATAACCTTTGTATTCTTTGATGTTTGCCTGTTGATAATGGAAACAACAGCTTGATTGTCACACACAAACATCACCTTGTTGTTGGTAAGCTTTGGTGCCCACAATCGTAGTGCTACGACGACGGGAAACAATTCCAGGAAAGTCATGTCTGTCATGTAGCCCGCCCTCACCCAGTCGCGAGGCCATTTACCATACGCCCATCTCCCTTGGAAGTATACTCCAAAACCACCCGAACTGGCAGCGTCAGTGAACAGCTCAATTTGCGTTGACATAACCCATTCTTCGTTCTGAAACACAGATGTACCGTTATGATTGGTGAGAAATGTTTGCCACACTTTAAGATCTTCTTTCACTCCCTTAGTAATCCTGACACGATGATACGGTTTTACCTGACCCTTGATTGTGTCATACAGGCGTCTGCAGAACGCTCTGCCCACTGGGATAGCACGTGTAATGAACTGGAGTCTACCAGCCAGGGACTGTATTTCCACTACCCGTACTTTGCGTCTACTGGAGGAGAGAATTGCCTGTATCTGCCGAGTAACCTCCGATATCTTCTCGGCCGGTATCGTCACCTCCATAGCAACAGTGTCAATTGTCAGTCCCAAAAATGTGATCTCAGTGGAGGGGCCAACAGTTTTGTCATTTGCAATAGGTACACCAAACTCCTGAAACATGTCAATAGAAAGTTTAAGTAAATCTGAACATGTGTTTGTAAAAGGGTAGCCCCCTAACAAGAAATCATCAAGATAATGAATTAAAAATTGAGAGGAGGTTTTGTTGATAATACACCATTGTAGGAATGTGCTAAACTTTTCGAAAAGTGCACAGGAGATAGAACATCCAAATGGTAAACATTTGTCAAAGTAATATTTACCTTGAAAGAACATTCCCAACAGGGGAAAATCATTAGGACGGACGGGTATCAATCGAAATGCAGATTTGATATCAAATTTGGCAAGCTCTGCACCTTTACCCAACTTCTGTACCAGGGCAACAGCTTCGTCGAATTTTGTGTATGTCACGGACGAATGTTCCTGTGGGATAAAATCATTAATAGACGTACCTTCTGGGTGAGACAAGTGATGAATCAACCGGTAGTGATCGTCCGTGGGCACCGATTCGCTGTTTACTTTTTTTGCGACCAAACCTATCGGTGAAACGATCAAATCGGGAAAAGGCGGCGAATCAAACGGTCCGCATATTCTCCCCAGTTGGATTTCTTTGTTTAGTTTTTTGGCTGTCACGTCTGGAAGTTGGGTAACCGACTTGAGATTGTGCGAGAACCTTGGTCCAGTCGGCCCCGTGTACTGCAGATTGAAGCCCCCAGAAAACCCCTGAAACAACAACTGTGCATCCAACGTATTTACAGTATCATACAGCGATAGCCAAGGGGAGATATTAGAAAGATTTATTGGTACCTGAGCCAGTTGATTTAGGTGTACCTGTGCCGTTTGTACTTGTGTTTCTGTACTTGCTATGTTGCTGGGCTGTTCCTGGTGCTTGTTGGGAACGAAAAAGCGACGACTGACAGGAGCGGGCCCCGTGGTTGTAGCTCTGACACTTGGAACACCTGTGTGGGAACTTGCACACGGATCTTGTACACTGAGAACGATTGAAATCCCAACATACATTATCATGAACATTTTGTGATTTTGTAAATTGTGAATTAACATTTGGTGATTGTATTTTCTTACCTGGCAACATACACTTTAACCAAAGATCACTGTCTATCTTACCCCATGACCTAGCTGGGTCACGTGCCATTTTGTGACGAAAATGATAGTCATAGGTCGCCCATGCGTCTGCCCCGTGCTTGAATGCTGCACCCCTGATTGTGCCAGCATATGCAAGTAATTCCTGCACTCTGTCCACGTGTTTACAGACGTAAATCCCCATGAAGATGTGGAAAGCAGTCGTCCATGCGCTGATGGTCAGTGGACGCGAAGAATTTGATTCAAATGGGTTGAACAATACCTGACCGGTACTATCTGAAACAAGTCTAAGCGGGACATGGTCATCGAGGGGTTGGTTATCATTTGGGAGCAAATTGCGAAAATCAACATACTCACCATTGAATATTTTTTGTCGTACGGGTTCCTTCACATGTGAGCCTATTGGTTCAAAGGGATCTGCAAGTACCTGACCCGGGAGAGATTGAGCAGACGCCATATTTGAGTGTAGGCCTACAGACGACGGGGGAGGTGGGAAGTTACCCTGTGATGCTAGTTGTGATAACCAGGCTAGTGCACGATGGATGTCACTATCCGGCGGAATCACAGATTGAGAATTATTTTCATTTGGGTTAGGAGATAATAACAAATCCGAATCAATAGTGAGTGAGACATTACCTGAGGCTTCTTCGGTGTCGACTGGAGGAAGTGTTGGTCTTGCTGACGAGCTAGCCGTGTTTTGCTTCTTAGCCTGATTTCTTACCAGTTTATGATTGATGTACGCTTTCCTTTTAGGAGGCATTATTCTTAGATTCAAAATGAGTAAATATGATAAATTGAAAACGGAGGAAGAATGAAAGAACGTTAGATAAGATGGCGGAGGAATGAAAGATGTGACGTAAGAGGATGACGTGTTAGATTTTGTGATGACGTCACGTAAACGGATGTGATGAATGCACAAGTTAAATGTTTGTAAACATAAACACGTGTTTATTGTGAAATGAAGTTATTGTGTTGTGAGTAATATATGTAAATACATGTGTAATTAGAATAGGTGTAGAAAGTGTATAAATGCATTGAGCGAACAATAACAGCATTTAGCTAAATAATGCTAAATGGAATTAAATAAATCACTTCATCGACCTGTTTCTTTCAATCCACTGAATCCAGTAATGGAGACTGGCAAGACTGAAGAGTTATGCCTTGCATTGGGAAGTTGCAAATAGATGAGACTTTGTTTGATTCATTATTTGAGGATGAACATGTTCAAAAGATGTTCGAAGGGTGTTACCTCTGTCGGCTTAATATACAAGGGGAGGATGATCATCGCATCTTCATGTTTAATTCCTTTTGCTGTTCGATAAAAGCTTATTGGGATCTGCACATTTCACCTTTCTATACTAGTTATTGTAAAGCAGTCGAACAAATCCTTTTTTTAATCTGTCCTCTGGGGTAGTAAGTTTCCCAAATTTATAATATTATTTCCTTTAAAATCCTCATTGGTCAATGTGAGCCTATGCACTTGAAAGCTTACGCGTTACGGTAAGGGATCACCTTTCTGTTGATTAGGAGTTCCAGAGTTACCTCCCCTATGTGCACATCTTCAGCACTCCTCACATTCCTTGTCTTGGGCGGATTCAGTCTTATGTGGTCGGAACGTTAGTGTTGTAAAGTAAACTATGTAAACGAAACTACGGTATTTTATTGTAGAGTGCACGGGACTGTTATAGTAATATCTTAAATAAAATTTAAATTGCACATTTCTTTTGGCTGCGCTTCAGGGAATACTGGCTCTATAACAGTCTTATTATCCCATATATATATATATATATATATATATATGAAATAAGGAGATTGTTCAAGTGTACATTAATCATATATTGAAATGAGTTTAAAAGGAATAACTAACTCCGATTTCCTCCTACATGTTTCGTTTTACTCTTCAATGAGGTTTACATTACAGTGATACATTCTATATACATGTATCAAACCAGTAACAATAACCATAATGACATCTGCGGACAGCCAATTCCATTTCTTTTTAAGATTGTTAACGCTAACACTCTGTACCAACGACTACCAGGTCACTGAGATGTCTTCAACGCAGGAACCTGATATCGTTATTAAAACGTAGGTAAACTGTCGGTAAAAACAACATCCTATACTCTATTTAAAATATGGTGCAGATTGTTTACCTACGTTTTACATACATGTTAATTACAATACCAGGTCTCTGTGGTCTTCAAGGGGTCAAATTTCTCAAAAAAAACGTTTGGTGTACATCAACAAAACTTTGTACAGTTGGCAACCATGGTCTTCCCATCGCAGCGGCCAATATGCAGTTTTCTGGAAATTTAATCTGATGTTGTGTTATTGGAAATGACACTTTTGATTTAAATGTAAAGTGTTCAATCAAATGACAGGTAGATGAGTGAAACTATGGACTGTGTACTCTTGACTATACGTTTGAGTTCGAAAGCCAATTCCGAAATTTTATTTCTTATAGAGTTACTACATTACCCCTGAATCTGAATCTGCAGTTGTTTTGGGGCTTCAATTGGGACAAGTTTGCTCTGAAGCTGTGAATGAAATATAGCATGCAGGTAGTCCTGATGACAGTCTTGATCCCGTTTGAAAGCCTTTTTGAAATTGTAATTTTTCCAGAGTCAGGCCCATGAATCTGTTCTTAAACTTTGTATAAATACGGTTATACATGCATGGTGTGATGCATCAATGGGGAAAGTTTGCTTGTATAATAATACAATAATAATAATAATTTTAACAGAATTATGATGCTTAAGAATATGTGCAGTTAACAACTACAATGCTCATGGACACATATAGCGGATGGCCGGGTTTGTGAGCCATGCTCACATTTTTCTACTTCGACGCCCAAACGGTCACCATACTTTATTTTTTATCATGAAATATGTCTATAATCTAATTGAGCCATTTCACTCCATTAAGTTTAATATATTTCAATTACAGTATAACACAGCGTCGCCAATGGATCCCAAAGCAGAGGGAATGAAAGACGGAAGGCGAGAAACGAAGGACCTGAGCTGGGGTGTGGGGACTATTCAGATCGTGGGACCCAACCAGGGACTCAGTGGTATGTTAACTATGGTCATCGTTTTAGTCGCATTGGCTGTTATTGTAGTCAAGTCGATGTAACGAGGTCAACACCCCATTTCCGTTGAATTTTTGTTTTCAGAATGTTGTCATCATATTAATCTTCAATATTATTTACCACGTCAATGTCAAGATCTTTGTCTTTACAATAAGCCATAAAACATAAAAATCGATCGGGCATTTACAAAAATATTATTTTTAAAAAGCTTTAGATATAAACATAATAGCAAACTGAGACGTTTGCTAAGCCTTGATAAGATACATACAGTACAGAGTCCGTCGTGGGATCATTATTGCGCGATCTGATGGACCGCGTTCTGACGTTTGTAACTGGGTCACTATTAGCAGACGGGATATTAATAACAATTCAAGCCCTTTTTTAAATTTAATGGGCTTGGAAATCGGCTTAGAATGCTATTATTTAATGCATTTTCATTTATATCGCTATACGAAGCAACATTTTTGTCTGCCAAGGCAATCCGGGCATTGAAGTACATGTAGTCTTGCTGTTACAAATATGCCATGTAGGATGTGTGAACCGCGAAGAGTAATCTATTTAGATATAATCAATACTCGACATCCTGTTTGTTCTAGAATTAATTCTTTCAGAAATTTTGTTTTTGTTTGGATGACCACAAGCAATGAATGATTAACTTGTTGTAAAAAAATGTCAGTAATGTATTGATTATCAATTTTTATTTGAAATCAGTATCAAAAACACGGAATAGTCACTTTGTAAAGAGAAAGAAGTTGATACTTCATAATTCCTAATCATATATTGTCTCTAGTACACGTCAGGGCTATAATTATGTGAAATAATAATAGTGTTAAGTATTTAAGTAAAGAATCCTTGTTGCTCGTTCCGAGTTCATGCACATCGACTGGGAACAAAATTAAACGTCATTTTGCGTTCTTTAATGTGAAAAGTAGATGCAGCACTGCGAACAAAAATTAGATATCATGTATTACAACCATTCACTTCATGTCTCCACAGTTTCACCCTAAATCTTCAAATTTACGATATTAATGCTACATTCCTCTGAACACCTTTGTCCATTTGTCTGGGTTTGCACATTCTTCTTATGGTTATCTTAATGTTTCATTCCTTCTATTGCAGAGATGTATCCGCTGTATTCCATGGTTAACAATCCGGCTCAACAACAAGCCAAGTTGGATTCATCCCTGGAACCTACTACCAAAGGTCAAATTGACCATCCGGACACCAAGTCTGGAAGTTTGACAACATTAAGACAGACTAAAATCTCAAAATCAAAAGTGGAAATGAAGTCCAACCCCTCCGACGCTAAGAAATCGTCTAAAACAAAACGCGACTTGAAACGTCATTCCATTCCTGTTAAAAGAGTTACTCCCCCTGACGACCTTGACCTGTCCAGTGATAAAGTACCAAGCTCCCCAACTTATTCAACTAGAAGTTCTTGGCGGCTTGAGGGGTCAAAAGCAATTATCATACCGGACCCACTCCCCAAACCAGTCGATGATTCATTGAAAACAGAAACATATGCGCCCAAAGGCACTTTATATGAAAACCTGTGTACACAGGGAGATGTCAAACCACTTAAGAACAAGGAAGTGGCTGGGTATCATAATTCAAACACCCTCGAAGCAAAGAAAGTGAAACAAAGCTACCCATGCCAGGAATGCGACAAAACTTTCAAAACCATATCAAAGTACAAAAGACATATGCTCACACATACACATCTCCGCCCGTTCCAGTGTGAATTCTGCGGCAAGGGTTTCAAGACTACAGGTGATTTATATGGACATAGAAAAATTCACGGAAAGAAATCACACAAATGTACATTCTGTGATCTGAGCTTTGCAACATGTTTAAATCGAGACGGTCATGAGAGGACCCACACAGGTGAGAAACCGTATGTTTGCGAATTCTGTGACCGAAAGTTTGCACTGAGGTGTACCATGGTTCGACATCTTAGAGTCCATACTCGAGAAAGTCCGTATGTCTGTCAATTCTGTGGCCAAACCTTCCGTCAGCATACAGGTCTCAAGAACCACATTAAGAACTATCACTTCCATCTTCTTCCCACAGCGGAGATACATGTGAAAAAAACAGAACTTAATGTCATATATCGTTGTACCATGTGTGGCGAGGATCTCGATAATCCATATGTCCTTGAGATGCACAGACGTAAGCACTTTGCGGACCGGGACACTGTGAATCAAATGAAAACGGGACTGTCTGAAGAGAATCCCGTGATGTTTAGGGTTGTGGAAGAAGAACCTGCGGTGCTTGAGGCAGAGAGTCCCGAGACGTCAGGTCTTCCTCTCTGTACCACTGAGTCAGATTGTGAGAGCTACCAGAATTATCCATCTTACGTTGTCCCTGCTACTTGCAAAGAAAGTTTCTCAACTCGCACCACCAAAGGAATTGTAAATTCAGGACCAGACTACCCAGTTCATCTGCAGCAAGCCGAGGACACAGAGACATCTAGATCCTCCCTTTCAACTACAAGTGGTGAATACTCTAAGGAAACAAGGACTTCTTCAGCAGATGGAACCATTCTTCCAATAAGCCAAGTGTATATGGAAAGACCAGCATCTTCATCGGCTCCAAGTAAGGAACTAACCAGTCAAGATGAGGTACCATCAACATTAGCAGGTGCAAATGTACGCCAATGGGGTCGGGCGTATTGTGAAACACTAACATCATGTTACCCCTTGCAAGATAGGGAATCAAGTGTGCAAGATGCTAGGACGTCAGCAGATGCAAATCCAAGTAGCTATACTTCATTGAGAGATTCAAATTTATCTTCAGTGTATGCACATACAGTGTATGATACACAAGATACATATACAGTTGAACGTTTCACAAGTGAACAAGACTCGAGGTCTGTCCAAGAGATCAGTGCGACTGATTTTGGAACCTTTGTGGAGACCTACCAAAAAATAAACATTGACAATCCTTGTCCTGTATTTTGTGTCAAGAATGACAATTGCATTTCGAAAGACGACCCCAGTGCATCAGCCACAACGTCTGTTGGTTATGAGCATCTTCCCATTGTGTACGATACTGACGTCATGCAGCAATCATTCAGTCACGCGGATTACGAATCAAACCAGTCGCTTCTTTACAGCCGCGAGAGTCCAGCATATACTTCCGGTTCATTTCCCAACCAAGCAGGTTATATGTATGATGCCACACCCATGCCTTTGAACTACCCAAGTAGGAATGTATATCACCCCTGTGATAGTACCAACTACCTTTTTCAAGATGCTACCAACGCACTGGCCTACGACGCCCAGTATTTGAACAACTCCCAAGGTTACCTTCAACATTCTCTGTATGAAAACGACCATTATGTATACTTCCCGAATACATATGACCCGTACAGCAACCCAGCGGCCTCAGTGTACAGTGATAGTGTGTATGTCGCGGAGCAACCGTATAATATCGCCAGTGTAGAGAGTTCCGTATTGTGAGTGTTGCTTCCCACAAATGCAAAACTAGCAGAACCAGTCACGTGAAGGAAAAACCAAGTTTACTTTTCAACGTTGTCAGTTTCCAAAATATTTGCTACGTATCCTAGTTCAACACGTGATCAAGATCGATTTTGATGAATGATTTACGTTATTCAAACTTTTCTTTGTTCTATTGGCCAGTTTTGAATTTATTATTATGAATGATCAGGAGGTATGTGGTAACAGGTTAACTGCTTATTTATTGCATGCAACATGAACGCTGGATATGTTATATAATTTGAGAAAGGAATTCTGTAATTCGCTTAGGACTTTTGAGTTGTGGATAAGACATACGTTTTGTTTGGATTCGTTTAACAATTATTAAGTGAGTTTGCTATTTATATTTAGTTAGGCGAGAGAGGTATTCTTATCTTTGTCAGTCAGTGTACGGTATGAGATTAGATGCACATGCATAATACATCTTTCTTTTATACGTTTGATTGAATGTAATCATTTAAAGTACATTTAGTTTAACAGTGAACTTCAGAGAAGCACTTTACAAAATGTGAACAGTTCACACCTGCAACCGCATGAAATTAACAATAGTCTTGGTAGTAATAACAACGAAGTGCGACCTCCTCCGTTTAGTAACATTGCCACACGCCGGGGTATTTCTGTTGGAAACGTAATTCATGAAACATATGATTATATTCTGTAAATGATCATATAAGATTTTCCGTTTAGAGGTTTCAGCTGGGACGTGCTGCACCACTCATTAAGAGCATAATATCACCGATGAGAATATCTTATCTAATTTCATTCATCATGTATTAAGCCGTTGCTCGATTTTCCTTTTAAAAACACAAGTTACCCTCAAATATTTGGCTATGTTTTATATGTGGTAAACATGGAATTCGAGTAAAATGGTTTGGACGTAAATTATCACATTTGATATGTTGGCATGTATCCAATCTAAATAAATTTCAAGAAAAACGATTAAAGAGCCATCAATGAACGCATTGGAAACGTTTCCGGAACTTCAAATTCCTTCATCATATCTTCCTTGAACTTTGAATGTGTATTACCCACTAAGTGAAGTGGTGCCTTTTGATATTTTCAGATTTCTGGAGAAAATCGATTTTTACTTTGTTCAGTAATAGAGCTTCAAAACCCTTCATCATATCTTTCTGAAACTATGCACGTGTATTACCCACCTACTGTAGTGGTACTATAAATCAAGATATAAAACTATCTTTCAAAGACCGGTGGTATATGACAACTTCATTTCTGATGTCTTTTTTTTAATCGTTTTCATAATGTTTTGCATCTCAATGATAACTCACAGGTGACCGAGAGAGTGGTGCCAGATGAAATGGTTATAGTTGGTTTCGAGTGATATCCGTTGGTTTTAGTGTTTGTTGTGTTTTTGTTCGGAAAGATTTTTAAATCAATAAAAAGTGTTTACTTCCACCTCTATGTTATGTTTTATTTCAAATAATAAAATATTTAATCGGAAACTGAGCTCAGCATCATAAGAATTAGAAAACTGAGTGCCTACTGAATATGTTTTCCCTTTGGAATAGTAAACGAATATCTTATTTTCATTAAACAAAATCCTTCTAGTTCCGAATCTAATTCTATTTCAATATGACTTATTTAAGCATTGCTGCATTTCGTTAACCGTTAACTGTTCTGTGTTATAGCGTAGCAACGTACGTGCACCATGGAGTTCTGATTCAGTGCGCCGATACGCTAGCACTAAAAGGTTACGAGATGCAGCAAGGCTTAAGTTATTTACTGAATGGAGACTGGTGCGAGTATCTTGCATGGAAAATTGCATGACTGCTCAAAATCTAACAATATATATATATATATATATATATATACAACACTGTGGAACATTTCCTGTCTCTATAGGTACCAAGTAGGACTGATGGCATCTTCCCACGGCAAGGTGAAAACGTATCCATTTTTAAAATAATTTTAAATCTTTTCGTTACGCCCGTGACGTTGTGAAGATGGACTGATTGGTTGCTCAGTAATTGAGACATTACCTTTATGAATTTGATTAGTATTTAAAAAATAAATTGTAGATAAAATAAATAACTCATCTTTTGAACCTACAGTTTATTTCTCAATAGAACATAAGAATGAGGGTGTAGCGTACGTCGGTGAGCAGCTAGGTACCTGTAAATGTAAACAAACTATGTAAGGAAAAAGTTAGGACTTCTATAGTTACTAATATATATACTTATATATATATATATATTGCTAAATTAAAGGATAATTATGAGGACAGATTTATCTTCATATGGTGATTGGCATGCTTGCTAAGGTGTCACAGAGCCCCAATTTCAGTCACCGTGAAGTAAAAACAACTCGATGTAAACAGTGAAGCGAAGCTTGACTCGTAATATATTCAGCCACTCGTGTCGTAAACATAGTATGACAAAGAGTGTCATATATAATATCATCTTTGTTTAGCTATTCTATGTGGTCGGTAATACTCACAAAGATGACACGAGAGTCTACAACGTTCCTTCACATTGCCGAGCCTGCCACACAGATTCATCCGGGCAATGTTCTGGCAGTCTTTCATCGTATCTTGGCATACCGGCTTACCTGAAAACATCCGCAACTAAGACGAAACGTTTTTAAATGATCCTGACAGTTTCGAAGCTATACGTTTCTTTTAAAGTACACTCCTTTTAAACAACGATTCTAAAGCCAAATGTGATGCTTCCAAATCCTAATCAATAACATCAACTTTAACATTCTCACAGATTACACTTAAACACGATATTTAATAACAGATAATAACATTACATACAATGGGTAGAAGGAACTTCTTATAAACTCACCAGATGCATCCATTTGGTCATAACCTTGAAACAAAAAAATGTATGTTGACAAAAGTCTAAACATGGTAATTCACATCCTGTAAACATCCTAAAGACTACTTCCATCCTCTGGTTGTCTTCACAACGTATGCAATACATACCCTGAAGAAGCGGGATGGTTCAGCAATGTTCATCAACACTTGAAATTGGTTAGTTTTCAAATTTGCAACGTGTTGTCATTTTGTCAAGAAACAAATGTTGTAAAACAAGATATTTACAAACCTTTCCGAGGGAGGCGAACTCCGAGTTGAAAGACAAGCTCCCATTGTTTCCTTGCAGCAGTTTGAACACTCTCTGTGCATGACTGTAGTGCCATTACGTGAATATACCCTAAAGGCCTCCCCTCCTCCAATCAAGGGACTTTTTACTTTCACTGAGTTATACAATAACTTTTCTTGAAAAGTAAGTGCTATAATTGATAATCCCTAGCAGAGTAACTCGATATTTTAAACGTGGCCAAAATGCCTGCAGAGTAAAGCGATTTAAATGGCAAGTGTGTTTTATAGGCGGAGCTGGATTGTATACATGACTCCGTTACGACTTATTTGACTCAGGTGTTGATTTGTAAATGATTGGACTATCATTATCTTCCGCAGTCCAAAGGTATGAGTAACAAGAAAAGGTTAAAACTTTTGCAAGCAGAAATGGAAGCCTGTCACTTGATCAACACCGACTTCTATTTACGAAAGGGAAACTCCAACACGACTGCCTGCGTGAATATCGGTACCTTCTGAGCGACAGCGAGGCATGTAACGATATTCGGACACAGCTGTTTAAAACATAGCATGATATAGTATGAAAAAATGTAACATGGTATGACAGACACGAATATAATGTTCTATTTATCACCGAAGTCATGAAATTGGGTAATTTGGTAAAATCTTCTCTAAAGAATACATGTAGCTCGGCTATGGGGGTTATATAATCTTGTTTTTAAACATACTCACACAAGTTACAAGTCTTCTTGCAGAAGTTACGCGTGTAGAGGGTGGGCCTCTGACACTCCCCCATCTGTTGATGTGCTATACACAGTTGGGGCACAGCGTCAGTGCACACCTCACTCTCACCTGTATATATAAGTCGCAATGTAAGTACCATATTACCTCGAATACATTTCTATGTCCTGCATTAAACCAATTTTATTAATTAACAAATAAAATTGAAAGAGTTTTTTTTATTAGGGGGCGTGTATCATATGGAAAGTAATGTCTTTCGAGGGTTAAAGGGACCGTTAGTCTGTCATCCAGACACAAGAGCAAAATATTCAAATGACGACCAACCCAGAAAATTATAGCAAGTCTAGATTACTCAGCTCTGAAATTAAGACACCTTTAGTTCTCCATTTAGTATATCTATTTGAATTGTTTGTTAAATGTTGCTGGTAAGAAAAAAAATATTTCTGAGGCTAAATGTTAGTCTAAGGGACCGTCAACGTCAATAACTCGCCCCAATCTCTATCACTGGCATTACTTCATTTCGTCAGCTTGCCTATGCCAGGGTAGCAGCGTGCTGCAATTGAACGAGGTAATGCAATCGAACATCACAGAAGAGGCTACGAAATGCAGCAAGATGGTTGAAACCGGTGGGAGATGTGCCTTGCGGGGAGTTGATTGTATGTTGGGTTAGAGTGATGTCTGATCCGGGATATCTGATTAACGCGAGTTAGCAGTATACGTACAATAGTTGCATGTTTTGGGACACATCGCCCTCATCATCTCCGTCCTCTGTGGACTCTGACAATGCTTTTCCATTTGTTCGCAGAACCGAGCCATTACATCTTTGCATTCTGACTTACTCGTTACTGAAAGAAAATATGAGTTTCTATTATATTATTACTAACTACATTTCTCTCTTAATACAACTAATTTGAATACATATTAATACAAAACTGCATTTCATAAGTATGTCCATTTGTTACTGTGTTATTTTCAATATTGTGTATAGCATTCTGTTGCCACGTACGATATTCATCATTCCTTTTGATACAAGTGGAGAGATGGAAGAAATGACTTGAGCAGCCTGTGACTGTGTAACAAAATAAGAGCCTTTCATACAGTCTAGATCTGTATTCAGCAAATCTAGATAAATTGAATGCACATATATAAGGAACTGAAATTATTAAAAATATAAAATCAAAGGAATGTAGGTACTGTAATTATAAAAAAAAAATCTATAGACTAAGTTTAGTCTACCTCTTAGGGGAGAGGACGGGTTTGTGCCTGTAAAGCAAAACATAGCAAATATACCGCCGATATTCAGAATCTTACCAGTATGAAAGAGTAACAATACCAGTGGAATTCCTCTTTGCAACATTGCGATGTCGATTTTTTCTGACTTTAGTTCAGATGAATTCGAATTGATTTAACTCGCGGCTACTTCCAAAGAGAAACATGCATTATATGTTTACGTCTTGTCTTTGTGTACAGGTGTATTAAATATTGCATTACATATGTCATTTAGTTGATCGGTATGTTGACATTTCATATTAACTCATTAAACAAAGCAACCTTCATTAGAGTTGAACATGACTATGGAGTCTATGCGAAAACAACCTGGTGTGAATTCTCATGATATTCTTTGAGAAACTTGCATTTGTTTTTGTCTCCTATTTCAGGTAAAAGTTTTGATCACGAAAGGATGGTTTTAAAAAACCTTCCTGAATTATAAGAGGGGTGTGATTGGTTGATAATACACGTGTACTTTCAATTAAATTGTAGCAATTTGGACGATTAGTGCCTTTGAGTGCTAGAAGCCTAATTAAGAAGCGATTTCAAGAGATGAGCACCGTCACGTGTATTTATTACTTATTTATTTTTTATTACTCGTCATTTGACAAATTTGTTATTCGTAATTTGAAGATATCTGATTTCCATTAATGTGATGACATAATTGTTCTGACATAATTTAGATAAAAAAATATATATATGTCCTTTTTAGAAAAAAAAAAACCAACCCATGTTTTTTCTCATTTCGTAAGGTAGAACAAATCAATATTAGAGTGAATAAAGTTATAGAGGTAAAACAAACGTTCTACCTCGAGGAGATACACATGGTGTTTGTCTAGAAAAGACCGAAATTTAAAAAAATCATAATTTTCTTCATGACATCAAGGATGACGTCATATTATTGAAAGCGTTCTTCATGTATATAATAATATATTATTACCCATGTGGTACTGTGTAAATAGGTTTCATAACAACCTGTTATGACACATACGTGCTATACACCTTCAATTTGATTGGCTAATGATGAACATTGACACTGTCTTAACTAATTTATTCATTCATTAAAAGAATGAAAACACAACAACACTTACTATTTATCAAATTCTTCAGTTAATTCATGAAATCCGTCGGCGAATTCACAACCGGTGGAAGCAGACGTTAAACTCAATAACAACAATTCATGAACTCGTACTCACTATAATGATTGATTTTAATGTAAAACAAACAAATATATAACAACTAGAGCAGAGTTAATACAGCACAAGGTCGAGAATACGGCAAGAGTGTTGGACTGCTCTTACTCTTGCTGTTGGGAATGACAACGAAACGCCATTCTCAGTTTATCGACATCTGTAATCTTTTACTCACTAGACGATGTGTTTGTCAAGTAAAGACAGATTTATTTTTTAAAAATAATAATTTGTCTTATATATATATTTAAAGTGATATTTCAAAGATTTATATTTAATAGAATAATGTATTATTTCATTCAGTAAAGTGCGAAATTAATTTCATTGATAAATGCCGTCTTTTTCCACCGAAAAAAAATTCACTCAAGTGTTCATCATTGTAGTTGTAGAAATACTGTTGTAGAAGAAAATTAATGTTTTAAATGGTTCAAAAGATTAACTTCCTCTTATTTTAAATTTGTATTGTGAGTATTTCTTATATTTGATTAGCACGTGTATTGTCTTTCTATTAATGAAGGATTGACCATAGCTTAGCAGATACACCAAAACCTTATACTTATTTGTGAGATCTACAGATAAGATATTACAGCCAGAAAACTGTCCACAAGTGTTAATCGTGTTAACGAAGCCAAGTGTTTAATAAAGGGAAATAACTATTTCAACCATACAGGCTGTTGACAGTTCTGAGTGCGTTGCACTTGTGAGTTCTTTTGATGAAATATTATAATTTTCTTTGATTAAACCTGCCTATATATAGCTACTGCTGATCTTTGTCTTCAGGCAGCGGGAAAATGCGACACTCTGTTAATGTTAAAGAGATGAATCAAGTAATTTGCTAGACTTCCACATACATTGACGTCAGTTATGTTGTATTGTTTCACTTCCAGGTCAAACGATAGGTCTATCTATCCAAACCCTAAAAACTGGTAACCATAAACGAGTTCGCAACAAAACACCGTGTCCCGTATAGTCTCACGTTCGCCCGGTGGACTTGTTATGGAAAAATCTATTACTACCAAAAGGGATTTATATCCCATTTTTAAGATTGCGTACTTTAAACCACAACCTACCAATAGAGACTGGCCCGTGGCAGCTGGGAATTGCCAGGGAAGAACGTTTATGTAAATTATGCATTTAAAATGTAATGTGAAATGAGCTCCATTATATATCTTCAGATGCGAATCTCTTCTCCAAGCCAGAATTTTATAAATTATATTCCAATCTCATTTCACCTGTATCCTAATATAACCTCTGTAAAATTTCACACCTAAAAGAACTGAAACGTATGTCAAAATTCATTTAAAAAAATAATATTACAAAGTTTGTTAAGAAACAGTTAAGGCGCATGCAAAAATGTTTATTATTGTATTTTTGTTTTTCTGCTCTTGTACCACCGTTGAGTGAATACAGATTGATTGAGACCATAGACATCTGATGGATCACAATTGTATAGACACAATAACGACTCAGCTGCAGACGAAAATGTGGACACTATTGCACATATAACATTGAAGGTACCTAGAAAAGTTTGGTCAGTCTAAATGCCTCAAAGGTTCGTACTCCTTTTAATATGTTTTATATCTAATCTTTAAAGATAATTTTCTCAAAAGCTTGTTTTACTTGTTTATCAGTCTTCTAAATAGAACAGCGCAGTAACTGACGATATATGCAGCAGATTTTTCAGGGAAAACTGTTGTCCCCTGTCCACAACCTTACACAATGATGCACACAACTTAAAACGCAACCTGTACCTTCTGACTGATCTTGTTTTGAATTTAAATTAATTTGACGTGTCAAACAAGCTCCTTTTATAAATACATGTTTTAGAATTATACACATATCTATATCATAATCCGTTCACAGTCCCTTAAACTTAGGAAACCTATTGACACTTGATTGTTATATGAAAATAGAGTATTCTTAATATCTTAATTAGTTGATTCTAATTGATATGTACATACAGTCAAACGTCATCGTAGCAGGAATTATTTATAGCATTTCGTCTTTATTAATCTGATCTTATCCTAGACTATTTTTCCAAATTGTTATTGGTAATTATTTTGTGCACTGATATGCAAATCCACTGTGAAGCGCCCATGCAACTACGCTGTTACCATCATACGGTCCCTACATTGTGTAGATCTACTTCGGTGTTCCACCACGTTAATGACGTCGGCATGTTTGTGATGTCATTGTGAGTCATATAAATGATGATGTCAATTGAAGGCATCACGATGTCGTGAAGTTAATGATGTTGCGTAAGTCTGCAAACTCTACTGTTAAAATGATATCTCTGTGGACCACAGTGTTTATACGTTTATGGTAACCTGCTCCCGACACATAGCTTAGCTTGTCTTGTCAAGATGGTGGTTTATCCCTTGTAAACAACAGTAAACAATCACTATGTTTATGTACACTAAATCCATGCAATAAACACACTTACTCGGGGAGGTTCAAGAATGTCCATCTCGAATGACCTTCAGGATTTATAAAATCTATCGTGGTACATCAGTGTGATGCCATTTACATTCCTGTGTTAATAAATTGTGTTTAACACGGGAACTGGCTAAACGGGTAAGATCATAGGTAATGTGTTTACATGTACGCATATGATAACTATGACACGTGTGATGTTTACGGTAAGTATGTTTTTCAGGGATTTTATTCACTTCATTTTTATGCATTAATTTTTCAGGTGCAATCACCAATAAACACAAAGTATATATAAAAAAGACATACGCTGAAATTTAGTTTCATATTGAACTTGGAATAGTATAGACAGAAACTTCTGTCGCCTGAATGTTTTGTCTCGTACGCATACTAACTGTTCAATGGAGTCTCTCACTCTGGGGTAGTAGTATAAGAACGTGGACACATCGACGATATGCCAAATGTTTCACAGCGCTGATGATAATATATCGCTAAATTCATATCGCTATTTTTCGAACATAAGTAATTTTAAATTTTATATATAAATAATTTGATTTGTATTAATATTGATTTGTATATAATAAAACAAAACCTAATCATATAGTGTCTATATGTATATATGGCTTATGGCCAATAACAATAGTGTGGCCGGTAAATGGTTACAGCTGCAGCAGAATAATAATATAATATATCTATAGGGGCAGTTCATTTCTATTATTGAGAAACGCATTAATGAAATAGTTAAATGTCATCGTAAACAGTTTGATAGTTGGACATTCTACACATTGTATATATAGAGAGAGCAGATGTTCTAACTTACTGAATCGCATGACAAACATATGTAAATTCATAATTGACACATTTGGTAGTGTTATCATATTTTAATGTCTACATCTAGAAGATGTATCGTATCGACGATATGCTGATGAAAATCGATGTTGCTACGTTGATCAATTTCGGCGGCGCCAAACTCGTACTCTGTCCTCAGAAAAGTCTGGATTGAATATGAACTTATAACTAGTCGTGGTGTAACGCCAATGACGTTGCTGTCCAACGCCACCACTCCAGTATCCGTTGCTGATGCTATTTTATCACCGGGACGCAGACTAAGGGTGATCTGTTTTTACACCTCTTTCTTTGATACTAAACTAGTGTCCAAGAGAAACGCTACCAAAAAAATTTCCGAATATTATTTTACTCAATGTCGATATTCATATGGAAACATTGTATTGCGTATATATCATATCAAATACAATGTATTCGATCCGAAATACTGGGAACATGTCATCACATCCTTGGAAAAAGTGAACTTTGTGAAAAAGATGTTTTACACGTGCATATACACTGTATAATACGGTTCGACATACACGTTGTTATCACAGCAACAAAAAGCACACAAAAGAATGCCACGTTTGACAGCAATTCAGAGTGAGAGAGTCGTTGAAATGGTCAAGCAGGGAGCCTCAGACAGAAGGTTGCGCGCGCACAACAGTAAGCAGATTAATACAGTGATTACGTCACTCTGGTCCAACATCAGACAGGCCAAGAAGCAGAAGACAACACGTTATTCTTGCCGCTGAAGACATCCGGGTAAACGTATTACACCTTCGGATCAACTCCATCACAGCGACGTCAACGGCGGCTACAGCACTGGGACACACAGTCAGTCGACAGACCTGATACAGGGGACTGCTTCAACATCAGATGGTATCCGATCATGCCATCCCTACTACAGACCGCTCCTGACCCATCGACACCGGATCAACAGACTTCTATGGGCCTTGCGAGTTCGACGTTGCCAACGTGGAAACTGGGCACGAGTATTCAGGCTTTGCAATGGCCAGCATGTTCACCGGATGTGAATATCACCTTACGCTTATGGGACCATCTCGATCGAAAAATCAGAAGTCGACCTGTGCCTCCATCAAACCTCCAGGAGCTGGAACAATGCCTCCTCTGTAAAATGGCAACGCATCACCCCTGACGTCATCAGACGTTTGACGACGTCAGTCCGTCGACGTAAACTTGCTTGTATTGACTCTCGAGGTTATTAACATAAATTGGAGACGTGTGCTAAGACATCTTCCAAATCTTCTTCATAAGTATGTTAATGGAATGTTATTCAACTTCTCGTATGATCGCATCATACTATCATATCCTGCCTTACTTGTAGCCTAAGTATGCCTGTATTGCCATTTCAAAGTTAAGCCAATTCTAATTACTGACATAATCTTACACAGTTACCCTTTATACCCGACCAGGAATGAATTAACATGAAGTGTACGTTTTCCTCTTCTTCAACCTAAGCCTGTTCTAGAGGCAGACTCGCTCTGTCTGTCTATCTGTCTATCTGTCTCTCTGTCTGTGTCTGTGCCTGTGTCTCTGTGTCTCTGTGTCTGTGTTTGTCTCTCTCTCTCTCTCTCTCTCTCTGGTTATCCTTTAAAAGGCAATATTATGGGCTTGAATGACCGATTTCTTAAAGATGCAAATTAAGTTACTATACGTTTACCTACCTATCTGTCATAACATAAAGAGGGTAAAGAATGGTCGGCCATCTTGGATCCTGACACGTGACCGGCATTGGTTAAACTGGTTTCCTGGCTCAAATAATTTGTCGGATCCAATTTTCAAGATCAAGATCCAAGATTGCCGACGATTTTCCACCTTCTTTATATATTCTTTCTACGGGTAGGTATTTGTGGTCTGGCCCCTGTGGGATGTATAGATAGCCGAGATGTATACTAGATAATCTCAAAATGATCTGAGATCTTGACTATAATCGAAATGTATATAAAAACATCGTTTTTCTTCTCAAAAGTCGCAAAATGTATATATATATATATATATATATATATATATATATATATATATATATATATATATATATATATATATATCATGTGGTATTACATCATAGCAGAATCATTATCTGGCGTAAACATTGGCAGAGAGAGAAGTTAATCTTATCAAGAGAAGTAGCGATAATAAGGTACATGGGTTGTTATATAATTTCTATGTGATCGTCAACATATTTATATCGATGTTATTGAAGAGAAGAAATGATGCCCTATATATATTTCGGCTATTTTAACGTATAACACGGCTGTGACATATGCCGATAAACTTAAACGACAATTTCAACATCATTAAACTACAATCTAATAGTATGTGTGTTGTGAAAGCTGAGTATGTATAGTTAGGTCGCGCGTCTGTGGTGATCCTTCTTCACAAAATGTCGACATCTCTTGCAGCACACAATCTACTTTTGAGACTTTCCAGGAGATGGTCTTTAATGTCGGGATTTCGAAGAGATCTTATTTTTATCCCACCGGTATGTAATACCGTGGGATATAGTCATCGCTCCGTCCGTCTGTCCGTCCGTCTGTCCGTCCGCCCGTCCGTCCGTCCGTCTGTCCGTCCGTCCGTAATCATTTCGTTTCCGGAGCAGAACTCGAAAACCGTTCATTATATCTTTCTGAAACTTTCCATGTGTATTACCCACCAACTGAAGTGGTGCCTTTTGATATTTTAAGATTTCTGAAAAAAAAAAATTTTCGTTTCCATAGAAACTTGTTGAATTTGGACTTTGTTCAGAGACAGGTTTGTTTCCGGAACACAGCTCCAAAACCGTTCATCATATCTTCCTGAAACTTTGCATGTGTATTACCCACTAACTAAAGTGGTGCCTTTTGATATTTTCAGATTTCTGAATTATTTTTTTTTCCGTTTCCATAGAAACTTGTTGAATTTGGACTTTGTTCAGAGACAGGTTCGTTTCCGGAGCAGAACTCCAAAACCGTTCATCATATCTTCCTGAAACTTTGCATGTGTATTACCCACTAACTGAAGTGGTGCCTTTTGATATTTTCAGATTTGTTCTGAAAAATTAATTTTGTTCTGTTTCCATAGAAACATGAGAGGGATGTTGGTTGTTGTTGATTTTGACTGCTAAGAAGTCTAAAACCCTTAACATACCAGAAACTCAGCATCTGTAATACCCACTAACTGAAGTACGGTAGTAGATACACAAGATGTGTTTTGCAAATTTTGTGGAACCGGTGGGATATGTCATCTTCTGATGACTCTTGTTGTCCATATGTTATACATGTAGTTTGACGAACAACGCAATTTTCATATCAGAGCAAAGCCACCTAGTGCAAGCATTAAACCGGAAGAGGACATATTTACCGGAAGTGAGTGAATGCCCATTGTATTTATAGACACCGTGTAAACACTTGTGATATGTAGACTCTTGATCTAAATTCTTCATTTCTGTGTGACAATGATATAGCGTTACTGATAAATTTAGAATATGGTCACTATAACGTATTACTTATTAACTACATGTATTTATATTAACTACTAACATACTTATTAAAAGGTTTATATATAACACAAGTATATGAAAACATATAAAATAGAGCATTTGACTATGTCGCTCACCAAGTATTGCATTTTTTCATTATCTCTAAGGTTAAAACTAACATATCAAATTGCATTGGGTTTCCCAAAACAAGAAATTCTAAAAATAAATTCAACTTTAGAGTGACATGTAAACGGTCTATTAATTGAAACCTATATAAAGATTTGCCCTCAACTTGGAAATTAACAATTTGGTTTGCTACTCCTCAAGCATTTTCATGCTGTGAATAAACTGTAATGCAAACGTCAGATATTACCGTATTTCCTGAATCCTGAAGTTCGTCTTGTATTCGAGGAAATACAGTATGTCTTAAATTCATATATATGAGAGAGAGAGAGAGAGAGAGAGAGAGAGAGAGAGAGAGAGAGAGAGAGAGAGAGAGAGAGAGAGAGACAGAGACAGAGACAGAGACAGACAGAGACAGACACGCAGACACACAGACAGACACACAGACACACAGACAGACAGAGACAGACAGACACACAGACAGACAGAGTTAATTTGTATTTACCTCAGCACCATGATCCCTGGAGTTGTATTCGAGGAAATAGGGTGTCTAAAATTCGAATGTTTCGTTGCAAACTCATTAATTGATGTGATTTTTTTCAATTATCAAATGCCGATTCGTTACTTCAAATAACGATTCGATAAATAGAACAATACACATACAGTAAATACCAGAGTGGGTGATGATTAGAGTGTGTATTGTAATTTCAGCTTGAAGATAACATATGCCATCCGAAGGTCACCAGACTAGAAACGTAGTAGATATGCGTAGGAAATGCTTACATGTACGTCATTAGCGTCTGTTAGATATGTTATACGTATACACATAGACTTTGGTTTGCTGAATTGGATAATGAAGGGCTACAGAAAAGTTACATCGCCTGTAATTAAAACGTGATGTGAAATTATCAAATCAAAGTGGGGTTAATGTTCTTAAAGGGGCAGGAGCACGTTTTTTCGCTCAAATAAGTCGATGACATGTATTTGAAAAATAATGTCATAAATAATAAAACACTCTTCTCTCTTCGGAAAATTAAGTTAAAAATGAGTGTACATGGTTCGTTAAAGTCATGGTAATCGTTTTTGTAATTTGAAATATAAAATGTAGTCACAATAACATGGCCGCCATGCTAATTCTGCTTTATACTCAAATGACATAAACTATCATTATAAATGGGAAATTTGAAAAAATAAATTTTGCTAAAAACGTGCTATAGCCCCTTTAAAGCACAGGCCTGGGCCTCCTTCCACAGAGCAGCCTTTACTAAGGTTAACCTTAACTCCCATTCTTTAACATCAGTTACCTTAGTAAATTACGATCACCTTATTGCTTTGTGAAAGGAGGCCCAGATTTAAATCGAAAAACAGTAGAAACAGTAGAAATAAAAAAAATATAAAATATATATTTCAAAGTATTTTTTAAAAATCTGCAACGTCAGTAATCATCGTGTAACAGTATGAATCACAATTGTGTACCTCTTTAACCACAATATTAAGAGCATGCAACTTAGCATAACGGCAGTATTACCCCGTGATCCTAATGGGATAACTGTAGATAAGTATACCACTTATGTGCCCAAATGAGCCATAATGTTGTGGTAAATGTTTTCTCAAAGCTATTATATCAATATGCACGATTATATTAAATTGTTAATATATATATCACACATTGAGGCCATATGATTTATACCATACAGAGAAGTTTGAATTTACGACAAGTAACACTGGAAACTATTGATTTTTTTATAAAACTAAATAGTATCAATTTAAGAGACATTATAGTAATTAAATGTGACAAAAGTTATCCAAGCATTGTGTGATCTTAACTATTTATCAAGCGACATCTTCAAGGATATGCTAGAACTCTTAGAACTATCTTATCATTTTAAATTACTTATAACTTATATTCCGTTTTCGTTGATAATCTGTTTTAAAGCTGTTTTATGTGTCTCATAAGCCAATTTTGCTTGGCATTTACTCTTAAATTGTGTTATACATTGTGCAAAAATTATGTGTTTTATGCGTGACACTTTAATAAACTATTTATCTTTTTATCTCTGTTATTTGAAAATTAAACTTTCCACAGTGCCTTCAGACACCATCAACTATCAGTATGGCCTTTGTCACACGGTAGATACCGCTTGTATAATATAACTTGCATTGTAACAAGTGACATCACGTATGGTATCCTAAAGCCTTGATATACATGATATATGTTTTGATGTCAAAGTTTTGATGACGTCAGAGTGTAGTGAAAATTTTCGAACTAGTGATCACGAAATTACAAGAAACATGTTTTAAAACTACTACATAATTTAAGAGAAGAAAAACTATTGGTTTAAAGTCATGATGAACTTCTTAGGGTAGTCTGTTGACATATGCATTGGTAATTTGATTTTCAGTAAAACATTCATTAACTTTAGATTCGTTGTAATTGTATATTTGTTGACTCCAATGGTTTTGTTTTTATCAAATAAAGACACGTCTTAGCTAGTTATACACAATCAACACAATATATATGTATTTTTGTCTGCTTGACATAAGTTATGTTTGACTAATAGGTGTGTAGTACATTGTCTTCTTTTCGATTAAAAAGCTTTATTATGTTTATTTATAGTGGCACCATACTGGACCAATTAGCATGAATGAAAACATTCTGAAACAGTACTTCTTTTGAGTACTTCTCGATAAAACTAAACCAAAAGAATTTATAAACTTTGCCAAATACACCTGTATGTGTGACTCTAAAAAATAACATCATCTACAATCTTTGTCATATAAATGTGACTCCTGCAAAATAACACAATTGATAACCTGATAACACAATGTATGATGTGTCAATACGTAACCACGTATATATTTGACTCCAACACAATGTATGATGTGTCCATACGTAACCACGTATATATCTGACTCCAACACATTGTATGATGTGTCCATACGTAGCCACGTATATATTTGACTCCAACACAATGTATGATGTGTCAATACGTAGCCACGTATATATTTGACTCCAACACAATGTATGATGTGTCAATACGTAGCCACGTATATATTTGACTCCAACACATTGTATGATGTGTCCATACGTAGCCACGTATATATTTGACTCCAACACAATGTATGATGTGTCCATACGTAACCACGTATATATCTGACTCCAACACATTGTATGATGTGTCCATACGTAGCCACGTATATATCTGACCCCAACACATTGTATGATGTGTCCATACGTAGCCACGTATATATCTGACTCCAACACATTGTATGATGTGTCCATACGTAGCCACGTATATATCTGACCCCAACACATTGTATGATGTGTCCATACGTAGCCACGTATATATCTGACTCCAACACATTGTATGATGTGTCCATACGTAACCACGTATATATCTGACTCCAACACATTGTATGATGTGTCCATACGTAGCCACGTTTATATCTGACCCCAACACATTGTATGATGTGTCCATACGTAACCACGTATATATCTGATCCCAACACATTGTATGATGTGTCCATACGTAGCCACGTATATATCTGACCCCAACACATTTTATGATGTGTCCATACGTAACCACGTATATATCTGACTCCAACACATTGTATGATGTGTCAATACGTAGCCACGTATATATTCCGTGATGAAGAAGTGAGGCATCACGATTCTATACATCATCACGATTCTTTACATTGAAAAGTATAAATCCGTTAAACCATTATTTATTGTCACATGACGTTCGGGTCAACTAATTAAGTGAAACATAAAACATCCAACAATTCAGGATGAAATAATCAGAACTTT
This sequence comes from Gibbula magus, assembly GCA_936450465.1. Taxonomy (NCBI): domain Eukaryota; kingdom Metazoa; phylum Mollusca; class Gastropoda; order Trochida; family Trochidae; genus Gibbula; species Gibbula magus. The sequence goes on from OW388306.1 coordinate 24,590,391, forward strand.
TAACGTAATTCGTTTCAGACATTGAAATTGAAATTATCACTTGATTTTTTTTTAAAATCACCTGAACAGATAAACCGACAAAACTATGCAAATAACGTAGAAACAAACGTGCCTGTTCCAGAAACCGGTCATGTTCGAAACTCATAACGATACTCCGATTTGTAGCCAAATTAACTTAAACACATGATGTGTGACCAATCAGCTCGTGATTGAGGATGTGTTCATATCAAGGATCTGATAACTTTAATTAAAAATGCGTCCAATAAAAAATCATAACGCTGTGTTATGTAGACAAATTAACTGAAACACATGATGTTTGACCCAGCGTCTCGTGATTGTGGATGCGTTAATCCCAATCCTGAACATTCCACACCTCACCTGATGAATCGACTGAGCTCATTGGTAAATACACCGAGTAGGAATGTGAGTGGGTGGGCGGGCTGGTTGATCGCCCTCGCTCTCATCTATCTGTGTGGGAACAGCCTGACACAGACACGCTCTTTTTACTATTGGAAATCTTAATAGTTGGAACACAATTTCCTTACCTATATTCATATTGTTGTTTCGACAATATGGAAAGGGCCCACTACAAGGGTGTAACTGGTGTTGAGTAAGATCATGCTTTACAATAAGAACGTCACAGAGAATTGGTTTTCTGTGTAAAAGATTACTGCACCATTTGTATATTTCATTTCCCTTATTTGTGCAGAGACAAACAGGGCAGACGTCACTGTACTGTATCATTACCTAGCATTAAACAATGAAATTGTATATATATGAATATTTTATTCGTGTTGGTGATACTGTAATCACTACGATGTTCTGCTCTATCTCATATTATTGTGAGTTTATTTTGTTAGTTCAACGGTGTGGAATGCCAATCTTAGCATGTACATATTGTGACCATTTCTAGAATGCATGGAACAAACACATCACACTGGGTGGATGGTGTTGCTATATAGGAGTAGATAACTTTTAGATCCATTTACTATCAGTGATACTTGTTGTCATTACTTCTTTGTGAACCAGCCTTTCTCTCATGGTTCATTCATTCATTCAACTTTTAATTCATTCAACCTGTTATTCATTCAACCATTCATTCAACATCATCACGAATACAAAGTTGAACGTTTCAGTTCTTGCAACAGGAGCTCATACAAAAATTCGATTAAATTACAGATCTTCAAAGGATAGACACTGAAATTGGTCGTCATTTTGGATTCTAATTGTTCCTCTCATCAACGACATAGCAAATAAGTTGTCAGTCATGTTATTATTATTGCATTAGTCATGTTAATTATTGCATTAGTCACGTTATTATTATTGCATTAGTCACGTTATTATTATTGCATTAGTCACGTTATTATTATTGCATTAGTCACGTTATTATTATTGCATTAGTCACGTTATTATTATTGCATTAGTCACGTTATTATTATTGCATTAGTCACGTTATTATTATTGCATTAGACACGTTATTATTATTGCATTAGTCACGTTATTATTATTGCATTAGTCACGTTATTATTATTGCATTAGTCACGTTATTATTATTGCATTAGTCACGTTATTATTATTGCATTAGTCACGTTATTATTATTGCATTAGTCACGTTATTATTATTGCATTAGTCACGTTATTATTATTGCATTAGTCACGTTATTATTATTGCATTAGTCACGTTATTATTATTGCATTAGTCACGTTATTATTATTGCATTAGTCACGTTATTATTATTGCATTAGTCACGTTATTATCATTGCATTAGTCACGTTATTATCATTGCATTAGACATGTTATAGACACATTATTGCGCAATAAAATTGGATTGGAAACAGGCAGAAACAAATAAAAAGGATACATCAATTTAAGAGACCATATTGGATTTTCGGCTTCTGTATTTCAAAGCTAGCAAAAATGACGATAAAGTTGCAGAAACTGTAGAAACATGTAAAACAGATAAGCGTTTACAGTGGCGGCGGTTTTGAATTTGGCGGCCATTTTGGATGGAAATTAATTTGGCCCTCAGACCACATTCAATCACCAGACCATCTATTATCTTTAGCAAAGTTTAGTACTTTTCACCTTAAATGCAAATTAGGCTTGAATGTCTGCATATTTCTGCTAACTTTTATTTCATCAAAATCGATCACTTTTTTTCAAGTCTCATGCAGGTTCTGTTTCCATATTGGTTTTTTTTCTGTTATAATGTAGTCTGTCCGTTCTATGATTGTCGACAGTGTGGACTCTGGAGTCTGTACCTTGTAAATATGAAATAATTATTTGTCTCATTTGTTGACTCATTCATGTATAATTCATTCGCTCATTCATAAGAAATAAATACGGGGTATTTAAATCTTATGATTATGTTTGTAATAAAGATTTACTTAATGACCAAGGTATTAGAGAGAAGAACCGGCTCACATACTCCCAGGGCAAAAGAAACGATTCCATACAAGTAACAACTATATTGTTATTCATATATTGTATATTTCAATCTACGACCGATGCATACCACTGAAATAGGGTTACATCGTCTTCAGAAGCCATCTAAACTAAATTTCTGAGAAATACATTTAAAGAAATCGTCGATTTTTAATCTCCTTAAAGGGAAAGATCTATCACCGATATATCGGCAGCATTTGCCATCTTGGATTTGTTGCATTGTCTGAAAGGAAAGCACGCTATACTTTACTTACTTACAACTTTTTTTATAATAAAAGATATACACAGGTGGAATTTTCACATAGTAACACATAAGGTATCATAAAACTAATAAACAATATACTGTTACACCGTAGCAAGGTTTTCCCCACTCGCAGCGCCGATAAATGGCTTCAATTCTCATTGTTTTTATTTTTCAACAAATGTGCGATGGTCTTTATCAAATTGTGAAATAAAAGTCATTAAAATATAACCTTCATTGATACCTTTAAATTTGACTGTGTTTTATTTATGAATTAATAGTATATATTTGTAAACGGGAATATACTCTCGAATTTCGTTTCCACAAAAAAATACGTCGATAGAACCCTCCTTTAAACTAGACGAAATAGAAGAGTTAAAAAGCGTTTTTGTCCTTTTTTTTTGACGTCCTACAGTAAAAATGTATCAACAAATTCAAGCCCAAGAAGGTTATTTATGTCAACAACATTTTTTAGTCATTAATTGTCTTCAATGTATAAAGTTTAAACTTAAATGCCAAACATTCTGATGTATGGAATTTTGAGTTCTTCTTTATAAAACATGTTTTAATCAACTTCATTCAAATGTGCTTTCTCCGACAGCAATATATCGTTTAATACTTAAAAAATGTGGGAAAGTTTCTTTTGCACGTAACATAGTTGTTGTAGATGCTGTAAACTGTTGATTTGCTCCACGTACTTTCAGATACGTACGGAGTAGCTAATGTTATATATTCCTTAGGGTTTCTTATATATATATTTTACTTGTTATTCTTATAAATAACTACAATGTGATAGAGATCGTGTTCGTATTCCTTTCCCTCTCCATTAAACGAACCTACAATGTCATACATTGACCGATGACCCAAACCGAATAAACTATTTATTTATTAAGGATGGTACTTGTTCACTTAAACTCCAACAAGGTCACTGCACAGCATGTTGTTTAGAACAACAAGAAGAACAACCTTTGATCTGAGACAATAAACACACTACGAGCACAACACTCGGCAAATATCCTCTGTTGTTATTTCCTATTGTCCTTTATCACCGAGTTGACCTCCCCGATAAACTCACTGTGCAGGGACATATGACACGTGTATCCCTTTAATGGCGATACGCTGTTAAAGAGTGCATACAGTGATAATCGAATTTAAGTTGCAGTGTTTGTTGATTGAACTGTGTTGAAGTAAAACTGTTGCACAATGATGCACAATGATGCAGATTGGTATGAATGATGCAAAACGATGTACATTGGTATGAATGACGCAAAATGATGCACATTGGTATGAATGATGCAAAATGATGCACATTGGTATGAATGATGCAACATGAAGCACATTGGTATGAATGATGCAACATGATGCACATTGGTATGAATGATGCAAACTGATGCACATTGGTACGGATGATGCAAAATGATGCATATTTGTATGAATGATGCAAAATGATCCACATTTGTATGAATGAGGCAAACTGATGCAAACCATGCAAAACAATACACAATCTAATTAAGAGTCTTCAAAATGATGCAAATTGATGTGCAATGAATCCAAATGATGTGCAATGATTCAAGATTATTCCCAATTAATTAAAAAAGCAGAGCAGTTTCGGATTATACACACATTCTAACATGAGCTATGGTGTATTTCCCAAACTGAAGTTGTAACCAGTTTATCTACTGAATATGTACATACATAGATATATGATGCTGCCAAAACATGTTAATTTATGCGGAGAGCTTGTCGAGAGTGAAACAAAAAACTAAATCAACGTACGTAATGCTGAAATGAATCACAGATTACTGCAAAGAAAACATAACATATCTAAAAGATATATACAAACATGACGCATTGACAACAAGATTAAAATGGTTTTGAATTAAATACATGTACATTAATATTGTATGATCATTTTCACACGTTGATGCTTGATCGCATCATTCAAAACTATATTCCACCGGAGATATCAGTGGTGTCTCCTTAGATATGTTCCTGGCATTGCCAAGTACAATACTTTGTCATTTATTATGTACATGATTCATATTGCATTGACGCCATAATAATGATGACATCACAGTGCTTTGCCCCATTATACCGCTAATCTAATGGCAGTGGTCTACAGTTTTCATTTACAACTAATGAAAAGTGATTTGGGGTGATCAAATACATCTCCCTCTCGATTGGTCTGGTATTAAATATGTTAACAATCGATAAATAAAATAATAAATAAATAAATAATCGAATGATAAAAGTAAAATATCATCGGCAAGCTGTTTTAACTTTTATGAACTTTTGTTGATCGTATCAGATAGCAGATTCTCTATACACACGAGGGCAAACATATCAATGTGCATGGTCATCATATAATGCACTCGCGATCGGGCAACAGATCATGCAACTATTAACATAGTGACGTATCATCCTGAACAGTATTATGACGTCACGTTTCTTCTGTGATGTCACTTTGTACTGATGTGGCGACACTTGGTCTGTCCTACAACGGTTAATGTCCAACCAACTCTCCATTTCTTCAAAATAATACATGCAATACTCATTATTATCAAGCAATGGAGAGTTCCTAGTACGTGTACCTACTTACATTACACTCAAACTATGCTTTATTTGTCAAATTTACTTTAAAACGTTATTTTAGTGTGAGAGAAAAAAACAAACGATGGACAACTGCCCATTTCTGAAAATTAATGGGCGGAGTGAACATTAGAACATTGTTTTATATTAGGACATCCAATAATTCAGTAATAAATAGAACTTTTTATTAATGCCCCATATCGGCATTTCTCTTAATCGCGAACCACTACAGTGTAGATACTTGTGTCGTACCTAATGTGAAATCAGCATCTTTAATGTTCAGAAATTGAATAAAGTTTTGCATTAAAAATGCTGAGTTGATGCTTTACGTCTGTTTCCGCCCGTTGGGTGATGGCGTCGAAATCTTGACAAACTAACGTCAGTTTAAATATAGATGAATTGTTATTAAACTTGTCTAGTTGACTGAAGTGACACATTTTAATAAACGGGACTAACAATAGACCATGGCTGATCAACCGTGTTCCACTAACGAGATAGAAGACTTTTGTTCGAACCTTTCAGTCAAGCATGTCTAACACGTGTGGGAATTTTCCATCTAGAACTTTCCATTGGTGTGTGGCAAATGACCAAAGCTTTGGTTGACACTCGTGATTCAAATATTTCTGAAAAAGCAGGTAAAGGAGTCTTTTGAATTGTTCCCCACGTGTATCAAATATACCTATTGACTAGGTAAATGTTATCTTGTATTTATGTTGCTTATGTGCAGAGACAGATCACGTATACAAATATTAAAGAAACACCGCGTCGAAAATTAATATGAGATCAGATGTAAACAGTGAAGCGACACGTAACTCGTTAGTAGACATGCTACTAAATCCGATATAAGATCTCATTTGTATCCAAGACGCGGTGTACAAGACCGTTTAGAAAAATAAATATATATTCCAAATATAAGTATGTGTTTTCTATATATATTTATAATGTGTGTTATGATATTGTCCATTAGGTTCAGACAGAGATGAGACAATATATAGACTAGACCAAGGGGCTGAGTTTAACTATATTTAATACACTGTTGATTAAAGAGAAAACGTATTGTGGTTACCACGAAGAACGTTTTCTCATAATACATGTAGTCATATAAAAAAGTTAAATGTTTGTTAAATTCATAACTCTGTTACCATATTCGAACAAACTAATGGTGATGTTGATTTGTTATGATGGTTGGTTAAGGTATAATATATAATAATATATTTAATAACGAATAACGATTTAATCAAATAAAACATACCAGAAAATCGTATTTTCTCTCTGAAGTAGTTCTACTACATATTTACTTTTCATTGTGATATACGTATAGGTTTTTAAAATTTGAAAGTAAATATCTCATATACTACTATATGTATAATGGGACAACTTACAATAATTTTTAAAACATACAATTTCACAAAAAAAACTCCTGGATCTATGCAATATTCACCAAATCTTTATACAAATAAACCTGACCAGTGTTCAAGATTGCTAGCGCTCGATTGGTGATAAATATATGCAGCAAGTGGTAGCCCTCGCGAGAACTAGCGCTCCTGAACACAGTAACCAGGCGTGGTTATAGGTCGTGCTACTCAAACGACACAAGTGCTTTTTGACGTCACTGTACTCTACATAAATCCTCTCATGGCAGCTAACTGAGATAGAGAGGTTGGGGTCAAAAGCCGGACAACGCCGCTAGATAAGGTGGAAACTTTGTCCTACAATAACGCTTGGTGAATGGACCTATCTTAAAGGTACCTGAACTGTACCTATGGCGTACCTGTAAATTGTTTTGTAAATCTCGGCTTCGGCGTCTAAAAACAGGGCCAAACACAGGACCAGTACGTATTGGTACTATGTCGCCTACCATCATCCAGAAAGACAATTTTCAGACGCATTAGACAACATATGTAAATAGAAAGAAAATACACCTGTAAGCAATCATTGATATGATTTGATTAAGGATTTATTAAATGCTTATTTACCAAACAAACCCCCTAGATATGCTTCAATCTAAATAGGTAATGCATTAATTGCATAAATGATAAAACTGAAATACACTAGTTATAATGAAAGTTTCACTGTCTATGCATGTTACACTGTCTATGTAAGTTTCACTGTCTATGCATGTTGCACTGTTAATGTAAGTTTCACTGTCTATGCATGTTGCACTGTCAGTGTAAGTTTCACTGTCTGTGCATGTTGCACTGTCTATGTAAGTTTCACTGTCTATGCATGTTACACGGTCATTGTAAGTTTCACTGCCTATCAATGTTGCAGTGTCAATGTAAGTTTCACTGTCTATGCATGTTGCAGTGTCAATGTAAGTTTCACTGTCTATGCATGTAACATGGTCAATGTAAGTTTCACTGTCTATGCATGTTACACGGTCATTGTAAGTTTCACTGCCTATCAATGTTGCAGTGTCAATGTAAGTTTCACTGTCTATGCATGTTGCACTGTCAATGTAAGTTTCACTGTCTATGCATGTTGCACTTTCCATGTAAGTTTCACTGTCTATGCATGTTGCACTGTCTATGTAAGTTTCACTGTCTATGCATGTTTCACTTTCAATGTAAGTTTCACTGTCTATGCATGTTGCACTGTCTATGTAAGTTTCACTGTCTATGCATGTTTCACTTTCAATGTAAGTTTCACTGTCTATGCATGTTGCACTGTTAATGTAAGTTTCACTGTCTATGCATGTTGCACTGTCTTTGTAAGTTTCACTGTCTATGCATGTTTCACTTTCAATGTAAGTTTCACTGTCTATGCATGTTGCACTGTTAATGTAAGTTCCACTGTCTATGCATGTTGCACTGTCAGTGTAAGTTTCATTGTCTGTGCATGTTGCACTGTCTATGTAAGTTTCACTGTCTATGCATGTTACACGGTCAATGTAAGTTTCACTGCCCATCAATGTTGCAGTGTCAATGTAAGTTTCACTGTCTATGCATGTTGCACTGTCAATGTAAGTTTCACTGTCTATGCATGTTGCAGTGTCAAAGTAAGTTTCACTGTCTATGCATGTAACATGGTCAATGTAAGTTTCACTGCCTATCAATGTTGCAGTGTCAATGTAAGTTTCACTGTCTATGCATGTTGCACTGTCAATGTAAGTTTCACTGTCTATGCATGTTGCACTGTCTATGTAAGTTTCACTGTCTATGCATGTTTCACTTTCAATGTAAGTTTCACTGTATATGCATGTTGCACTGTCTATGTAAGTTTCACTGTCTATGCATGTTACACGGTCAATGTAAGTTTCACTGCCCATCAATGTTGCAGTGTCAATGTAAGTTTCACTGTCTATGCATGTTGCACTGTCAATGTAAGTTTCACTGTCTATGCATGTTGCAGTGTCAAAGTAAGTTTCACTGTCTATGCATGTAACATGGTCAATGTAAGTTTCACTGCCTATCAATGTTGCAGTGTCAATGTAAGTTTCACTGTCTATGCATGTTGCACTGTCAATGTAAGTTTCACTGTCTATGCATGTTGCACTGTCTATGTAAGTTTCACTGTCTATGCATGTTTCACTTTCAATGTAAGTTTCACTGTATATGCATGTTGCACTGTCTATGTAAGTTTCACTGTCTATGCATGTTTCACTTTCAATGTAAGTTTCACTGTCTATGCATGTTGCACTGTCTATGTAAGTTTCACTGTATATGCATGTTGCACTGTCTATGTAAGTTTCACTGTCTATGCATGTTTCACTTTCAATGTAAGTTTCACTGTCTATGCATGTTGCACTGTCTATGTAAGTTTCATTGTCTGTGCATGTTGCACTGTCTATGTAAGTTTCACTGTCTATGCATGTTACACGGTCAATGTAAGTTTCACTGCCCATCAATGTTGCAGTGTCAATGTAAGTTTCACTGTCTATGCATGTTGCACTGTCAATGTAAGTTTCACTGTCTATGCATGTTGCAGTGTCAAAGTAAGTTTCACTGTCTATGCATGTAACATGGTCAATGTAAGTTTCACTGCCTATCAATGTTGCAGTGTCAATGTAAGTTTCACTGTCTATGCATGTTGCACTGTCAATGTAAGTTTCACTGTCTATGCATGTTGCACTGTCTATGTAAGTTTCACTGTCTATGCATGTTTCACTTTCAATGTAAGTTTCACTGTATATGCATGTTGCACTGTCTATGTAAGTTTCACTGTCTATGCATGTTACACGGTCAATGTAAGTTTCACTGCCCATCAATGTTGCAGTGTCAATGTAAGTTTCACTGTCTATGCATGTTGCACTGTCAATGTAAGTTTCACTGTCTATGCATGTTGCAGTGTCAAAGTAAGTTTCACTGTCTATGCATGTAACATGGTCAATGTAAGTTTCACTGCCTATCAATGTTGCAGTGTCAATGTAAGTTTCACTGTCTATGCATGTTGCACTGTCAATGTAAGTTTCACTGTCTATGCATGTTGCACTGTCTATGTAAGTTTCACTGTCTATGCATGTTTCACTTTCAATGTAAGTTTCACTGTATATGCATGTTGCACTGTCTATGTAAGTTTCACTGTCTATGCATGTTTCACTTTCAATGTAAGTTTCACTGTCTATGCATGTTGCACTGTCTATGTAAGTTTCACTGTCTATGCATGTTGCACTGTCTTTGTAAGTTTCACTGTCTATGCATGTTTCACTTTCAATGTAAGTTTCACTGTCTATGCATGTTGCACTGTTAATGTAAGTTCCACTGTCTATGCATGTTGCACTGTCAGTGTAAGTTTCATTGTCTGTGCATGTTGCACTGTCTATGTAAGTTTCACTGTCTATGCATGTTACACGGTCAATGTAAGTTTCACTGCCCATCAATGTTGCAGTGTCAATGTAAGTTTCACTGTCTATGCATGTTGCACTGTCAATGTAAGTTTCACTGTCTATGCATGTTGCAGTGTCAAAGTAAGTTTCACTGTCTATGCATGTTGCACTGTCTATGTAAGTTTCACTGTCTATGCATGTTGCAGTGTCAATGTAAGTTTCACTGTCTGTGCATGTTGCACTGTAAATGTAAGTTTCACTGTCTATGCATGTTTCAGTGTCAATGTAAGTTTCACTGTCTATGCATGCTACACGATCAATGTAAGTTTCACTGTCTATGCATGTTGCAGTGTCAATGTAAGTTTCACTGTCTATGCATGCTACACGGTCAATGTAAGTTTCACTGCCTATCAATGTTGCAGTGTCAATGTAAGTTTCACTGTCTATGCATGTTGCACTGTCAATGTAAGTTTCACTGTCTATGCATGTTGCACTGTCAATGTAAGTTTCACTGTCTATGCATGTTGCAGTGTCAATGTAAGTTTCACTGTCTATGCATGTTGCACTGTCTATGTAAGTTTCACTGTCTATGCATGTTGCAGTGTCAATGTAAGTTTCACTGTCTATGCATGTTGCAGTGTCAATGTAAGTTTCACTGTCTATGCATGTTGCAGTGTCAATGTAAGTTTCACTGTCTATGCATGTTACAGTGTCAATGTAAGTTTCACTGTCTATGCATGTTGCAGTGACAATGTAAGTTTTACTGTCTATGCATGTTGCACTGTCAATGTAAGTTTCACTGTCTCTGCATGTTGCACTTACATTTATATTTCTTGTCAAGTACTGGCTATACATGTTCAAAATCCCTAAAACCATACAATTCACAAAATCCACAATTATGATGAAAATAAATTTCTTTCATGTTTGCTTACTGTGTGTTAGTGTTAATAACAGTGACCTATATATTCCTCTCTACTGTATATTCCTCTCTCAGGCCATGGATCGATTCCCTTTCTTTAAGTCAGTAAACATGAGTATCGACATGTATTATAAGTTTATAAATGTACCGAGGCCTACAGTAAGTATTGATTACAAGCGCTTACTGTTCACAACTGTCACCAATATAGCTTCCACAGTCTTGCAGGTGACAATAGTGTATATCGGTACAGGTAGTCACAACACGGCCGTGTCAATACGGTACTAAACTGACGGTATATCACTTAGTTGTATTTATCTTATGTAAAATTTCTCGAGTTTGCGACGTCTTATTAAAATCTAAATAGTGTGGGAAATAAGTCCAAAAACTAAATAGTGTGGGAAATAAGTCCAAAAACTAAATAGTGTGGGAAATAAGTCCAAAAACTAAATAGTGTGGGAAATAAGTCCAAAAACTAAATAGTGTGGGAAATAAGTCCAAAAACTAAATAGTGTGGGAAATAAGTCCAAAAACTAAATCATTCAAAGAATACTTCTACTTCTAAATTATAAAATATCGCAAAATTAAGTTTGATAAAACACAACGGTTCATTGGAAGTATTGTTAAAATTAACCAATGAAAATCAAAGTGATTATTTAATCTTTTCCTCAGTGTTTCAAATCACAGACATTACACCAGGGCCATGTTCAAGAGAGGTTTCAAAGTAATCGCTTAATGCTCAATCGCTCAATTACTTTTAAACCTCTCTTGAACGCGATTGATCAATGTAGCGCTACGTAGCAAGGAGAGCAAACTTCAAGGAATTTGCACCGTGTCGTTCAAGAAAGAGCGCTACTTGAGCGATCAATGAGCGATTATAAGCGCTTGCTGTTATGGAACGGAGCCCTGCTGTATTTGTCCTACTTATATCCAGGTAACCTACTCTAGGGTTGTTGCTCATTGTGTTTACAAAAAATGGACAATTCATTTTTTAAGAAAAGTAGTTCCTGGAAGCATTTATTCCGAAACATCCTGATTTCACATTAAAGAAGTAGTGATTCGGAAATGTTTGATGTTTGAATCATTTTGAAGTTTGAAATGGAATTACTGATAAATTTAACAATGTAAAACATGCAGATACAGTTGCTATATGACAATTAAAAAGTCTCCCGAATTATAATATTGAGTGTATTAACTTTTTAAAGTTCCAATATTCGTGTAAATATGTGTGCTCTCGCAATACACGAATTAAAACTCGTGTAAATATGTGTGCTCTCGCAAAACACAAGTTCAAACTCGTGTCAATATGTGTGCTCTCGCAAAACACAAGTTCAAACTCGTGTAAATATGTGTGCTCTCGCAATACACAAGTTCAAAATCTTGTTAATATGTGTGCTCTCGCAAAACACAAGTTCAAACTCGTGTAAATATGTGTGCTCTCGCAAAACACAAGTTCAAAATATTGTTAATATGTGTGCTCTCGCAAAACACAAATTCAAACTCGTGTAAATATATGTGTGTGCTCTCGCAAAACACAAGTTCAAACTCGTGTAAATATGTGTGCTCTCGCAATACACAAGTTCAAACTCGTGTAAATATGTGTGCTCTCGCAAAACACAAGTTCAAACACGTGTAGATATGTGTGCTCTCGCAACACACAAGTTAAAACTCGTGTAAATATGTGTACCTTCGCAATACACAAGTTCAAACTCGTATAAATTTATGTGCTCTCGCTTTGACAATACACAAGTTCAAAATTCTGTTAATATGTGTGCTCTCGCAAAACACAAGTACAAAATCGTGTAAATATATGTGTGTTCTCTCGCAAAACACAAGTTCAAAATCCTGTTAATATGTGTGATGTCGCAATACACAAGTTAAAACTCGCGTAAATTTATGTGCTTTCGCTTGGACAATACACAAGTTCAAACTATTGTCGTCAGATTCATGTCACACGTTATCTCAATCTCTGTCATTTATGGAAGAAGAAGTGGTTTTAGGCCAAAATTGACCTATTAGACACTAAAAGACATTATAAAACATGAGAATAAAACACATTAAAGATGAATTAGATGACCCAGTGAGCCAGCATATAAAGTATAAAAATAAGTGGTTTAACTATTTTATCTTATTTGGTAGAATAAATGGTAGAATACAAACATGTGACATACATGCATGTTAGTCTGCATATACATATATTGATAGATATGCAGCTGACTGAAATGGAAATATGATATTCTATACTAGTCAAAGGTTAGTCAAGTATTTGTGACTGAAATCGAACTCGAGACATACGAAATCCTATGTCGTATAAGTTTAAGTCCATACAAAGTGCAGATATATCGTGCAGTCATGCACTATAATGTCGTCTGATACTAAATTATATTCACTCGTGGCGTAAACATGTTATCACATTACCATTCGTTAAGTGTTCTATATTCTGATAATATCAGTTGCTTGAGGTATTCCATATAACAACGTTTGGATACTGTGGCCATTTTCTTTGAAAAAATGTATTATTGCTAACAGCGATGTGTAATTTACATTTAAACAGATAATGAACTACATCTTCATTGTGCTTCCACAAGCGCATACATGATTGATAGAAGCGTGTCTTTTACACTACACTACACTAAATCACTACAGACATATTTAAGCGGACAGCGTACGCTTTGACAGAATCGACTGCCACAGGTCACAAAGTCACAACCTCGTATGGACATCCGCCATATACATGAACCAATATCAGCAAAAATCAATATTCGACGTCATAGAGGTACATATTTTGATCATATAATAATATTATATAATATAATAATGCTCTTGTATATATTTACTTAACATGTGTTAACTACTTTGTACACTGCCCACAATGGGTGTTTTATGTACAATAAATATCTTGTACATTGTATCTTGTATATTGTACATATAGCATGGCACTGCTGCCTCAACATTATGCGATGTCAAACTGTGCATGTCAAGTTTATCTGTTTATGCATCATGCAAGATCCGGCAACTGACGGTTTTTATATAGTGCCCATGCTGTCACGGAGATATGTTATGTTTTTATATATTGTCCATGCAGTCACGGAGATATGTTATGTTTTTATATATTGTCCATGCAGTCACGGAGATATGTTATGTTTTTATAAAGTGTCCATGCAGTCACGGAGATATGTTATGTTTTTTTATATATTGTCCATGCAGTCACGGAGATATGTTATGTTTTTATATATTGTCCATGCAGTCACCGAGATATGTTATGTTTTTATATATTGTCCATGCAGTCACGGAGATATGTTATGTTTTTTTATATATTGTCCATGCAGTCACGGAGATATGTTATGTTTTTTTTATATATTGTCCATGCAGTCACGGAGATATGTTATGTTTTTATATATATTGTCCATGCAGTCATCGAGATATGTTATGTTTTTATATATTGTCCATGCAGTCACGGAGATATGTTATGTTTTTATATATTGTCCATGCAGTCACGGAGATATGTTATGTTTTTATATATTGTCCATGCAGTCACGGAGATATGTTATGTTTTTATATAGTGTCCATGCAGTCACGGAGATATGTTATGTTTTTATATAGTGTCCATGCAGTCACGGAGATATGTTATGTTTTTATATATTGTCCATGCAGTCACCGAGTTATGTTATGTTTTTATATAGTGTCCATGCAGTCACCGAGATATGTTATGTTTTTATATATTGTCCATGCAGTCACGGAGATATGTTATGTTTTTATATAGTGTCCATGCAGTCACGGAGATATGTTATGTTTTTTATATATTGTCCATGCAGTCACCGAGATATGTTATGTTTTTATTATATATTGTCCATGCAGTCACGGAGATATGTTATGGTTTTTTTTATATATATTGTCCATGCAGTCATCGAGATATGTTATGTTTTTATATATTGTCCATGCAGTCACGGAGATATGTTATGTTTTTATATAGTGTCCATGCAGTCACCGAGATATGTTATGTTTTTATATATTGTCCATGCAGTCACGGAGATATGTTATGTTTTTTATATATTGTCCATGCAGTCACCGAGATATGTTATGTTTTTATTATATATTGTCCATGCAGTCACGGAGATATGTTATGTTTTTTTTTATATATATTGTCCATGCAGTCATCGAGATATGTTATGTTTTTATATATTGTCCATGCAGTCACGGAGATATGTTATGTTTTTATTATATATTGTCCATGCAGTCACGGAGATATGTTATGTTTTTATATATTGTCCATGCAGTCACCGAGATATGTTATGTTTTTATTATATATTGTCCATGCAGTCACGGAGATATGTTATGTTTTTATATATTGTCCATGCAGTCACCGAGATATGTTATGTTTTTATTATATATTGTCCATGCAGTCACGGAGATATGTTATGTTTTTTTTTATATATATTGTCCATGCAGTCACGGAGATATGTTATGTTTTTATATATTGTCCATGCAGTCACGGAGATATGTTATGTTTTTTTTATATATATTGTCCATGCAGTCATCGAGATATGTTATGTTTTTATATATTGTCCATGCAGTCACGGAGATATGTTATGTTTTTATATAGTGTCCATGCAGTCACGGAGATATGTTATGTTTTATATAGTGTCCATGCAGTCACGGAGATATGTTATGTTTTTTTTAATATATATTGTCCATGCAGTCATCGAGATATGTTATGTTTTTATATATTGTCCATGCAGTCACGGAGATATGTTATGTTTTTATATATTGTCCATGCAGTCACGGAGATATGTTATGTTTTATATAGTGTCCATGCAGTCACGGAGATATGTTATGTTTTTATATATTGTCCATGCAGTCATCGAGATATGTTATGTTTTTATATATTGTCCATGCAGACACGGAGATATCTTATGTTTTTATATAGTGTCCATGCAGTCACGGAGATATGTTATGTTTGTATATATTGTCCATGCAGTCACCGAGATATGTTATGTTTGTATATATTGTCCATGCAGTCACGGAGATATGTTATGTTGAATTGACTCTTGATGATATTATACTATAGCTTTAAATATTCCTTATCTACATTAGTCGAAGTCAAACACCGTGCTATGAGTATACCTCTTCATGTTAAAGTGGCTCTCCAAGATCAATCGGTAACATCTGGGGAAACTTATGAACATGAGAATTCATTATTAAATCATAGTCTTAATGGTTGAATATATTTCATATGACCAAACAATGTATAATAGGTATTCAGTGAAGAGTGAACAATTGACTTTTCCAGCTAATCACTGAATATAATAGGTAGTCAGTGAAGAGTGAATAATTGACTTTTCCAGCTAATGCTAACTTAACTTAGCATGACAATCGCCATTTTCAATCAATGGTTAATGTACATGTAAGCTTTGATGCATTTTGTCGCTTTTTCTGTGTCAGCGTATTAGCATCCTACCACTGGAGCTGGTAGTCCAATTAAAAATGACACAGAAAAGGCGGCGAACTGCAGCAATGCTTAAATGAGATACAGGCCGGAGTGATGCCTTTAGGGGGAGTTAATGTAGGGACGGGTATTGATTGGATTGATTATATTGCTCCATTGTTATTCTGGGTGACATCATGGCCCATGTACCTGCCGACAGCAATAGGTACAGTACCCATTTCAGTCTCCATAGCGAGGCAGACGCAAACACTTCACATCACCTCCCTGGGATCATCGATCACGTCATGGCGTTCAACGTCCTGGTAACATCTGACCGACATCTTTGTACATCAATTGATCCTGCGCAACAACAGTGTATCATCATCATTAACGGACCATGCATTCAGTAAAGATTTCCCATTTGGCAAGTCTAACTGTCAGGATAAAAATTTATTTAAACTCGAGTCTAATTCAAATAAATTCTCTTCCGGTAAAACAAAACAAAGTTCAGAGTTCGTATCCTGGTAGAGGTAAGAGATCTAGATTCTTGTTGTAAATGCTGTATGTTGCAAACACTTAACAGGGCCTTGTTACAACGTATATAACGATAATTAGAAAACTGTAAGGTGATTTTATTTTATTTTATTTTGTAGGTATCGACGAATAACATACAATACAGGTTTTTCATTGACTTTTTTCTCTCAATTTTTATTCCATAATTTACCCATGTGTTTTTCAAAAATCCAACTGATGTGATTTCAGCTCTATAATTAACTCCAAACATTAACACATGTTAACCAGTCTGCTTGTAGTAAGTTAAAATAGTCGTTAAACATTAATGCATTCATATCGAGTCCAAACCAACTGGTTCAATTCAATTCAATTCGTTCAACTGTAAACACGACCATAAAACCGTCGTTTGTCCTCTGGTAGAGATATGTTCGTACTGAGCTACGTGTTAACAATTTTAGTCGACAGAAAAGAACATGGATTTTCACATACAAAAGAAATCGTCCTCCAAACTATGTTGGTGGGTGATGAAAAAAACGGTGTTCTACATTTGACGTTAACCTCACCTGTGCACAATGGAATGATTGATACGTTGGTAGACTTTTAAATTTTGCAAATAAAGTTTGACACTTACGTATGCCTGTTGAAATGAATACATACATAGTGCATTTCACATTTTTAAAGTGCCAGGCAAAAGAAAGTACACACCTCATTTGGTTTCGATTTATTTAATATTTTAAAAGAAATAAGATTCATTTTATTACAGGGGTAAGAAATGAAATGTTCACCAACATGTCCCATACCATGTTTAAAATGTTGTAAATGTGAACAGAATCATCCATATTTATTTATTTTTAAATAGAATACATGTATGTCTTATATGTCAATAAAAACTTGTCATGTGTCCAAATTAAGTTTTGAAGAATCCTTGTTTTAAATTCAAAATTTAAGTTTTTAAAATAAATTGAAAACGACGAAGAAGTATTCTTAAGAGTATATAATAGTATAGTATATAGTATAGTTTAAGAGTATGACATCGAAAACTCAAGATATTTGTAATTGAAAATCATACATATGATAAAACCAACTAAGGTATATACTTTGTTTGCCTGGTAGTTAATATGTATACAGTGAAGCGTCTAAATAAAGGCTGATTCATCAGAATATACAGTGAAACGAATACATAAAGGTGTATATATCAGAATACACAGTGAAACGAATACATAAAGGTTTATACATCAGAATACACAGTGAAATGTATACATAAAGGTTGGAATACATAGGAATATACAGTGAAGCGTATAAATAAAGGTTGGAATACATAGAAATATACAGTGAAGCGTATAAATAAAGGTTGGACTACATAGGAATATACAGTGAAGCGTATAAATAAAGGTTGGAATACATAGAAATATACAGTGAAGCGTATAAATAAAGGTTGGAATACATAGGAATATACAGTGAAGCGTATAAATAAAGGTTGGAATACATAGAAATATACAGTGAAGCGTATAAATAAAGGTTGGACTACATAGGAATATACAGTGAAGCGTATTAATAAAGGTCGGAATACATAGGGATATACAGTGAAGCGTATAAATAAAGGTTGGAATACATAGGAATATACAGTGAAGCGTATAAATAAAGGTCGGAATACATAGGGATATACAGTGAAGCGTATAAATAAAGGTTGGAATACATAGGAATATATACAGTGAAGCGTATTAATAAAGGTCGGAATACATAGGAATATACAGTGAAGCGTATAAATAAAGGTTGGAATACATAGGAATATACAGTGAAGCGTATTAATAAAGGTCGGAATACATAGGGATATACAGTGAAGCGTATAAATAAAGGTTGGAATACATAGAAATATACAGTGAAGCGTTTAAATAAAGGTTGGAATACATAGGAATATACAGTGAAGCGTATAAATAAAGGTTGGAATACATAGAAATAAACAGTGAAGCGTATAAATAAAGGTTGGAATACATAGAAATATACAGTGAAGGTTATAAATAAAGGTTGGAATACATAGGAATATACAGTGAAGCGTATAAATAAAGGTTGGACTACATAGGAATATACAGTGAAGTGTATAAATAAAGGTTGGAATACATAGGAATATACAGTGAAGCGTATAAATAAAGGTTGGAATACATAGAAATAAACAGTGAAGCGTATAAATAAAGGTTGGAATACATAGGAATATACAGTGAAGCGTATAAATAAAGGTTGGAATACATAGAAATAAACAGTGAAGCGTATAAATAAAGGTTGGACTACATAGGAATATACAGTGAAGTGTATAAATAAAGGTTGGAATACATAGGAATATACAGTGAAGTGTATAAATAAAGGTTGGAATACATAGGAATATACAGTGAAGCGTATAAATAAAGGTTGGAATACATAGAAATAAACAGTGAAGCGTATAAATAAAGGTTGGACTACATAGGAATATACAGTGAAGTGTATAAATAAAGGTTGGAATACATAGGAATATTCAGTGAAGTGTATAAATAAAGGTTGGAATACATAGGAATATACAGTGAAGCGTATAAATAAAGGTTGGAATACATAGAAATAAACAGTGAAGCGTATAAATAAAGGTTGGAATACATAGAAATAAACAGTGAAGCGTATAAATAAAGGTTGGAATACATAGGAATATACAGTGAAGTGTATAAATAAAGGTTGGAATACATAGGAATATACAGTGAAGCGTATAAATAAAGGTTGGAATACATAGGAATATACAGTGAAGCGTATTAATAAAGGTTGGAATACATAGGAATATACAGTGAAGCGTATAAATAAAGGTTGGAATACATAGAAATAAACAGTGAAGCGTATAAATAAAGGTTGGAATACATAGGAATATACAGTGAAGCGTTTAAATAAAGGTTGGACTACATAGGAATATACAGTGAAGCGTATAAATAAAGGTTGGAATACATAGGAATATACAGTGAAGCGTTTAAATAAAGGTTGGACTACATAGGAATATACAGTGAAGCGTATAAATAAAGGTCGGAATACATAGGGATATACAGTGAAGCGTATAAATAAAGGTTGGAATACATAGGAATATATACAGTGAAGCGTATAAATAAAGGTTGGAATACATAGGAATATACAGTGAAGTGTATAAATAAAGGTTGGAATACATAGGGATATACAGTGAAGCGTATAAATAAAGGTTGGAATACATAGGAATATACAGTGAAGTGTATAAATAAAGGTTGGAATACATAGGAATATACAGTGAAGCGTATAAATAAAGGTTGGAATACATAGGAATATATACAGTGAAGCGTATAAATAAAGGTTGGAATACATAGGGATATACAGTGAAGCGTATAAATAAAGGTTGGAATACATAGGAATATACAGTGAAGCGTATAAATAAAGGTTGGAATACATAGGAATATACAATGAAGCGTATTAATAAAGGTCGGAATACATAGGAATATACAGTGAAGCGTATTAATAAAGGTTGGAATACATAGGAATATACAGTGAAGCGAATACATAAAGGTTGGAATACATAGGAATATACAGTGAAGCGTATAAATAAAGGTTGGAATACATAGGAATATACAGTGAAGCGTATAAATAAAGGTTGGAATACATAGGGATATACAGTGAAGCGTATAAATAAAGGTTGGAATACATAGGAATACAGTGAAGCGTATAAAGGTTGGAATACATAGGAATACACCATATAACTATTTGAATCATGTTTGACACACATAAATAAGTGATTAAAACGTACATTTACATATTCACTCTCACGAGCAAATGAGAGACACGTGGAACTCAGACACACCTACTATGACGTCATCAACGTTTGTTCACGGATTAGCCTGCCAAGATACAAACATCCGTTTGTTTAGTGTACTCTACTTCGCGTACTGTGGACTACTTTTAACCTACTCCCTACTCTATGTTCATATGCCTTATATCGTATTCATCTCGACTGTATTACTTGAAAACCTCCCCTTGTTTCGTATATTGCTAGTATTACCGGAACCAGCGACTGTACTGTTGAAGAAAAATTGCGATATATTTTTTTTAACTTCTTTATTTTTGTTGTACATGTACATGGCATGACAGATTTACATAACATGGATCAATATATACAAATACATTATTAAGGACAATGTGGTTTGTTTCTACACATTTGATCGCGATATATTAATAGTCAACTTCTTTATAGCAATCAATGCGACACTTCGGTGAAGTTACTAACACCGTTATCATTGCATACTAGTGCATCACTGTAAATTTGCCTTTTGCCCCACAGATATATTCCAAATGATCCTAAAGAATGTATCGCTAGATATCGTATCTTGCATGGCGTGTACACTTTAAATCATAATTCCTGTACTACTCGCAATCTGTCGAATAGTGTTCGGTATCCGAGGTTTAATTTTCAAATACTAAATGTTTTCGTAAGTTTTAAGGGTAATTGATATTGGTACTCAATATCATAATGAAAAGTCCCCGGGGTGTTGTAATGTAGATGGTCGGCAACAACACGCCCCGAGAGACCGAGGATGTCCTTCGCAGGAACTTGATTTCGTAATCAAAATATATGTAAAACATAGGTACAAAATATATATATCTTTAGGCTTTTTGTATATAGGATGTTGGCTGTTTGTATATAGGGTGTAGGTGTTTTACCTCCGTTGACCGTCATTTTGATCACGATATCGAGTTAATGTGATGCCATTTCAATCATTTATCTCCGTTTTACCGACATTCTGATTACGATATCGAGTTGATGTGATGTCAATTCCATCGCTTGGCCTTCACATCGTTTTAAAGTCATACTTTACCATTGCAAGTCACATCGGTTACACTACTAAAACGTTTCAAGTCGCTTTATCAACTTGTAAGTTTGCACTGTACGTTGGATCTGTTCCATATAATTTAGTTGCCGACTTCACATTTGTACTCAAATAGTCTTCATCTCAAGCAGTCACATCCCTTATTCACAGCGTCTGCCTTCTCGCATATCTTCCCCTAGCCTAGGAACACTATGAATATTTCTGTTACGTTAGACCAATGACTTTAATAGAATTGATGTGTCTATGGTATAACTCTTGTATCGACTACATTCATTTTAATGACGATATCGAGTTCCTAGGTCAGTCTGGGTCTCGAGATCATGTGATAACTGGTTTGTGATACAACGAATATACGCTATTGAGGAACTCAGTGACATATACCTTTAAAGCTTTAACAGAAGACATGTGTGTCGTTGAAGGATTCGATAATCTGAATGAACCCATCAACAAATCGTATTACTGAGCAGGTCCCTTCACCTGTTCACATATTGAAATATGATAGTTTACAATAAGGATAAAATAATCAAACAAATGAATATGATTAGAAGGCATCATGCATTGCTGACTTGGGAATTTGTATAGTGACCACTATATCGGATCTACTATCACCATTGGTCAGTTATTGATTTTTGGCAGCTGTCATAGCAACAAGAAACAAACAAGTAGCGTATGCCCTCCCACTAAGTAAGCCTTAGTTACCATTAGCCCTGATTAGGTATTTATAATAGTGTCTGCACGAGGAATACACACTGTCTATACCGTTATCGTTGACTGGTTATCAGTCACGAACACGCATGCAGTGTAAATGTAACAAGATCATACAATAAAATGCCTTTGGAGTACAGAAATCTGAACATTTTGTTTGTGGAGTTTTTCTTTATCATATATCATATTTATCCTAAACGTACTGTACACGCTTGTAAAGGAAGTAACGAAGGTGATGTGAGGTGAGTTTGGATTTAAAGCCACGTATTTCACTTATATCACGGCTGCTGATAGTATTCCAGGGAGAAAGCCCGCAACACCATTGAGGCTATGCATTGCGGAGCATTGTAGACTGGCACTTATAGCATATGAAAAGAACAGAATATAACTTTATATAAGTTATTTATTTGTAAAATATGACCATTTCATCAAAATATTGTAAGGGAACCGCCCGGATATATTCCGGACCCAGTTCTAGACTTGTTTTTCAAGGGTGATTATGTTTAGAGCTGGATGAAGTTAAATACTGTGTGAAACCTGTCTGCCACTATGTCTTGGAACACCGTGTGTATTTCAACTGCATTGGACATGGTCCTCACCTTGTATGAGACTGTCTGACAACATTCAGGGACGGTGTACAGTCAAGATCTTAAATACCTACAAGTCTAGCTGTCTCAAAATACAACGATATCAAACTGCAAGACCAGAGAGTAAGAGAGGGGAAATTGCAGCAGTAACAGTAATACGAACAGTTATAGTAGTGTCCATTAATATAGCGTATCCAGTATGTATCCTTGCAAATCGTGAGACATATGACATATACATATAGACCGCTGACATATTACAGCACAGTCCCTATAAATACAACAGAGAGCTTTGAATTCATTCAATTGTTGATTTTAAAAACAAATGACTATGTTTGAGTCTAAGAGGCAAACAGTTTGAGTCTATTGTGAAGATTCCAGAAGCAGTGTCACGTTGACATTCACGTCCTTGACATTTCCATTTTTCACTCAGCTTTAATAATGAAGTAGGATGGTACTAGTTTTGAGGTTGCTGCACAACAATTTCGTATTAGTTAAATTTCTCATCTCAGCCAGTGGTCGGAGCTGAATAGATACAATTATGGTGTTTGGCGAAGCTTTAAAGAGTTTACTACAAATCACGATAATTATGTTTGCAGAAAGAAACAATACAGTATCGTTTTGCCTGCATTGTGGCAAAACCTGAGAGATCTGAATGAGCTTGTATTGCATTAATTGCTGAGGTATTGCGCCCAACGTAATTGCATGTATAATTTTTTAGCAGTAATAGTTCCGAAGAAGGGAAATTCGGGGGACTCGAACCCACCAATACCCCCTCCCCCCCTTTCAACAAAATTGCATGTAAATTTGATCAAACCACTGGGTGACTCCCCCTACCCCATGCATCATTGTGAGAACGAGTAAAATAAACATGGATGTAAGATACATCTTTGCCTAACACAAATACCCGGTATGTATAAAATAGAGCATTTCACGCTCTGAATGTATGTGTGTTATAGGCTCACTTTGAGCAATATGTATTGTTTGTGAAGTAAATAAGTATTCAGTATTGTGCGGAAACTGTTTAAATTGTAATTTATCAAATAACTTAACTTTACTTTAGGTATCCACAACATACATGTACATTGTTTAACTATCTCTTTCGTTACAAATATAAGTCAAGCTTCCAGACACATCGTCTGGTCTTTAAAATCGAAGTGATATCACCCAGGTAGTGATATTATAGATCTGTCAATACCCTTCCATACGCAAGGCATAACTCTTGCCAGTCTCGATTACTGACTTAAGTCATAACTTCTGCGAGTCTCAATTTCTGGCTTAAATCAGCCAGTAATGGAGACTGGCAAGAGTTACGCCTTGCATAGAGAAGTCGATACATCAAGTTCATGGTCTTCAAACCATGCAAAGACTGTAACCAGTGAGTAAATCTCATAATGAGAATTGTGTGAGCACATACATGTACTGAAGTGATGATTGTTATCTGAATGTGCACGTCTAAACAACACTTTTGATACTCATAGACGCAGAAGAAATGTAACATGGTGATGTTTAATTTTGTCATACCAGTTAGAAATTATATAAACTTACAAATACACAATCAAGATCAAGATTTACAAGGTAGGACTGATCCTAAACACACAATATTAACACAATTCATCATTACAGGGCTCAGCATGGCTCAAGGTTTGAGATACACCCCCTCTCCTAATGACTGGTGTTAAGGAAAAGTAACGGAATCTGTCCAAATAATAAAGACTTGTAGCGTTTTAGCAATAGGATAATGCCTCATGGTAACATGGGATATGTATTCATAAAGCGGCCCCTGTTACCACCACATTTCTCCTATTGCTAAAACGCTACAAGTCTTTATTATTTGGACAGATTCCGTTACTTTTCCTTAACACCAGTCATTAGGAGAGGGGGTGTATCTCAAACCTTGAGCCATGCTTTGAGATACACCCCCTCTCCTAATGACTGGTGTTAAGGAAAAGTAACGGAATCTGTCCAAATAATAAAGACTTGTAGCGTTTTAGCAATAGGATAATGCCTCATGGTAACATGGGATATGTATTCATAAAGCGGCCCCTGTTACCACCACATTTCTTCTGCAGTTCAGAATACGTGTTTGGGTATGTACAAAGCAAATACTACATACATGAATGTTCACTCAAAATATTTATTAACAAGTCATGGGATGAGTAGTCCTACATGTGTGACTGATGAATTCACCGAGATTGCACTATCGAACATCTGTTCCAGGAACAGAGTGGGTCTGTTCCACTGAACAGAACACAAAAGAGAGTGTCATGAGCAAGTCAGAACACATCTGACTTTATTAAGTTCATAAATTATACAATATTTACAAGAAGTTGCTTCAACCTCTGAAAGCAGCCGCCCCAGTCGGCCATTGATACGGAGCTAATATGATGCAACATTAGTTTCGTATTTCAAATGTGACATAAAATATATTGAACATGACATTTGATGCAGCAATATAAATGTTCAACCTAATTTCGATCCTTTGGTGTCTAAATCTCTTCGGGCACCATCAGATACAATTTTGGAATTCCACATTCGATCATCACGCCATCGTACGATGTTGCTAAGGCAGCCTTTCACCCACGACATGGCTATGGTTTCAGCGTGCTTTGAATCTCCAACACTAGATCGTAAAGTTAGTCTTTGAAACATGAACCTGTTTAGATAGAGAAGTCGCTTGGTAAAGAATACAAAACACACATCTATTGACAGCTCTGCCAGTCATTCAAATAAACATCAGTGTGACTCCATAGCGACGGGCTGCGTTCACGCTTCGCCAAACTCGCCGGGCGGCTCAACCCAGTGCTCCTTCATTATAATAATTTCTGCAGACACACTGTCAATAAGTAATCAAAGAGCAAATGAAGACACAGATGAGGATTGTGAAACGTCATTTTCGTACCTGCTGGACAGGTACCGTGCAGTTTCCGTCAACGAATGCAACAAATCGAAAAGTCCTTTCAAATGGTGCCTGAAAGCGGCTGCAGTCTTTCTCGAGTTATTATCCTCTGTTTCACCCTCCCCCTCGTTCATGGGTTCGTCCCCCGATCCCGACTTATGCCCAGAAATAATCTCCAGTTTGATGGCGTTCAACATGGAGTAGAAACTGAACAAGTCTGCCCCGGCTGGTAGAGTAGGTAACACAGCTTTGTTGTTATTCTCCACCGTCACTTCTGCTTTGTCTACCACCTCCATATCCCTCAGCCGACATGGAATCATCACGGTATCGTCCATAGCGTTCACAGCGTTTACAAACCGGTTCAGTGCCGTCATCAGCGACTGTTGGTTGATCTCGCTGCTCGAGTATATCGTATTCTCACGTTTGTCCCCTTCCATGATGTTTGATCGTTTGGTGTCGTTGTGAACTGTCAAAATATCACACAGCACGTTTATATATACAGCCTGAACACTCGTTCCCTATCATGCAGCCCAAGGTTGCCGGTATCCAGTGTAAATTGATTATTGCGTTATTCTGTTCCGGGTTAGTCCACTGTTGGCTTAAAGAGGGGTGACAGGTTGTCAGTTAATCAAATAACTACCTTTTCTCAACGTAGAAATCAACTTATAATACACAGCATGATTGAACCGGTTAATTAATGTATTAAAAAGAAGTTCTTCAATCTGAAAAAATAGTTTAGAACAATTCATAGAAAATGCACTCAATGTATTCAATCTGATTTACCTACTTGAAAATGAGTACGCCCAGGTCAGAACAGCTGAGGGGTCAGGTCAGTATACAGCGATTTGATTGGCTGTTGGTGATCATGTTCGAGTAAAGTGATTCAGAGAGAAGGGCGAGGTTGTATCCGCACAGAGCGTATATCCACGTGGTGAACACAGAGGGGCAACACGCGATCATAGGCATTGTATGAACGTGAATCTCGCTGTTGCCAAAACTTGAAAACAATCTCAATGAAGACACATCATAGACTGTTACAAAGTCTCTAAAAGCGTATTTTGGACATGGTACATTGCATATGATATATACGTTCCATGCTTCAAATAAAAATCTTGAAGTCTTTAGGAAGTCAATCGTCCCTATACGCTTATGCAGTTTATCATAAGCATATGCCAGTATATAGTGACGCATTTCAGCATGTTGAGAATGAAGTGTGTTTTAGAACTCTCTTATTTTATTTTAAGATCATGTTCGAAATTTTGCCATTTTTTATACGAAACATGTACTTCTTAATCTATGTTGGATACTTGACAAGTATAGTTTTAATTCATGGCAAACAAGTTGGTACATGTTTAATTTCTATGGCGATTGTTACACCATATCAATCTATAAAAATAATAATATTCTTTCTAAGTATCTCAGTAACGTCGTATTATAGAATGTTATGAATTCAATATGACGTAATTATTATATATATAAACTCACGGGCAAAAGAAACGTCCCCATACAAAATGCAAGATATTTCAATCATCGGGCGATAAATGCGACTGAAACAGCGTTACACCATGTCTTCAGAACCCAACAATACTAAATATGAATTTTCAAAACATTATCTATTCATAACTCTGAGAAACACAAGTTTTAAGAAATGGTCGTTTTGGAATCTCCTTAACTAGACGAGATAGA
Organism: Gibbula magus; assembly: GCA_936450465.1. Classification (NCBI taxonomy): domain Eukaryota; kingdom Metazoa; phylum Mollusca; class Gastropoda; order Trochida; family Trochidae; genus Gibbula; species Gibbula magus. Next base: position 24,618,016 of record OW388306.1, read on the forward strand.
AGCCTCAAAAAGCCAGTTTTGGCTTGTTTTGAGACGTCCTACAGTAAAGACGCGTCAACAAATTTAAATCAAAGAAGGTTATTTATGTCGAGGATATCTTAAGTTAATTAAATTTCTACTTTTTCAATGTTTTAAACTTAAATACTAAATATTGTGGGCCAAAAACATCTTTAAAAACGATTTTAGCACCCCATGTCAATTTGAACAGATGTGAAAATAAAAATTGCATACTCTGATGTATGAAATTGTGAATATTTCTTAAGAAAACATGTGGCTACCAAATACATACAAAATCTATTTTCTCCGACATCAATATTTCATTTTATACTGTTTTCAAAATGTGGTGACGTTTCTTTTGCCCGTGAGTTTATGTGATTTCGGTAAAACCTTTGAACTAACGCGAATCAAAGCAATTAAACTGCGTGTAGGCCTATCGATTGAAATAAAAAAAGACTTTGTTTTCTAAATTATGGGAAAAAATATAATTATCGTATATCGTATCCCTTTTTGACGATATTTATGACAAACATTAATATTTATAGTAATATGCCATTGTTTGGAAGCATGTGCTCCAAAATGTTTATGCGTAGAAAATTGTTTTCTTTAACACTACAATTAATGTTACGTATCTGATAACTATTTAGTTTATTTAAATTTTATATTATAATGTATAATACAGGTACTCTAGTGATGTATCAGGTTTTTCCATTAGTTTGCTAATCGTGGAAGAATTTCGAACTGCTTATTACATTAAATTGAACTCGCGAAACTTTAAAGGGGCCGTAGCACGTTTATTTCGCTCAAATACGTTGATGAAATGTATTTGAAAAATAGTAAAACACCCTTCTCTCTTCGGAAAATCAAGTTTTAAAATGAGTGTACATGGTCCGGTAAAGCCATGGGAATCGTTTTTGTAATTCGAAATAATAAAATGTGTTCACATTAAAATGGCTGCAATGCAATTTCTCATTTAAATGCAGCACCGATATTACCACTACGAATAATTGGTTTGTATAATAAGATGTTTTACCCTCTAAAGTAAATATCAATGACATAATCTATCATTATAAATGGGAAATTTGAAAAAAATAAATTTGCAAAAAACGTGCTACTGCCCCAGTTAAATTTACAATTTCCTCGTTGGGATTCACATGGTAAGCAGTCAGGGAAATAGATAATAAATTACAGTAATTTATACAGAAACATAAACACTCATTGTTAGTAACAAAAGTAAGAGTAACAATGGAGATGTTATCCGCACACTGTCTTCATTGTGTTACTTTGACAGTTGCATACACAAACAAGAACACCAATAGTAAGATAGATTAAGTATGTTTGATAATTTAAGCATGGCGATAATTGTTAAAGCATTATTTATCGGAGACGTTTGGGAGTGATAATTATTACATCATACGTTCCTGGTATATACAATGTACGTATTGTTTTCACTTACAGATTAACTGGAATAACTACTATTATTAACTTGTCAATGTCGTTACACAATCTGAAGACAGGTCATACTGGCCATTCATTCATTCATTCATTCATTCATTCATTCATTCATTCATTCATTCATTCATTCATTCATTCATCATTCGTATGGTGAATTTTAAGAAGACATATATAGCTAGAAGTTACATTCACAGACAAGCATCAACAGTTTGACATTATTGTATTGATTGTCATCTCTCTGCGTCGTAGAGGATTATTTATAAAATAAACATGGATGTGTAGAACTAATTAGTTTGTTATATTGTGCCACCGCTTGTTTTGCATCATTATGTACAATGTATGCATTGTTTAGGAGCTGTACGGTTTAAACATATTTATTTCCAAGGACGGAACCGGGTTGGTAAACAAGCCAAAGCTTATGTTAATACCGCTCCGGGATACAAAGAGTTATAAACATGACATGATGGATAACCAATTTCAATAAAATGTTTGAAAGAAAAGAACACAAATCATTGCAAAATAATGAATACACAACATGAATAATATGTCTGAGAGAAAATCACCAATCATTGCTAAATATCATTATTCATTGTAATACTACTTAGAGTCAAATCTGCCTGTAAAGTTTATAAACGAGTGAACGGATATTAAAAGTTCTTTGTTTACATTCGGAGATTGACTTCCAAAAAGAACTGATTTTAGGTCGAATCCGTTCGTATAATAGTACATGCATGGTTTGACGTATGCTGCTATATAGAGGACAAAGAAAGAAATAATGCAATGAATCTTCATAATAATGGCCACACGGGCAAGATGCAGAAGGGAATATAAATCGTTCGTATTTGTGTGCATTAAGGTCACTACATTCCAGCCGTAGTCGAGTATGTGTAATTTGACAAAATCTACTACCACTGTTCAAATCAAAATGACTGTATATATATGTATCTTTTTTAATCATACTTTTACATGCTGTCAGTGACTGTATTTCTCGTAAATCAATTGGCAATGAATTCCATAAATAAGTAACGATCTTGCATAATTCACAGTTTTACATTGTAAGGTCTGAAGATTCGAATCATTACGTAGATTATAATCACTTACCTCAGATAACCTAGGCGGTACTAGATCACTTAGATCATTTGGCGTTATAATATTTACCATTTACATATAATATTGGTATTTCTATGTATTTATGAATTAATTTAATTTATGTTATGTATTTGTTTGGTATTGTACATGTAGTGTATTCATATATGCGTAATATATGTTTACCAATCCACTCAATTATTTGAATAAATTTGTAAAAATCACAATATACTTTTGGTCGTGTGAAATTGCAAGCTTTAGATGTGGTAAAGTCTCTAAACGCTCTGTTGTCTTCATTCTGAAAGTCGCTCACTAGCTAGTAGGAGATGCCATACCTTCTCCATTGTCCTCCATTGTCTACCTACGCTTTTCTATTTGCCTTCCTGAAACAAAACGTGTAAGCGTTCACAGATGTTAATTAACATTCATTGACAAAGGGAAATAAAATACGTTCTAATATGTTCATTGTCAGAAGCCTGTCTTTCTAATCTTGTCTACAATGACTTGGAAGTTACGAGAGATCAGTCACGCACCAGGAAACAAAGAAAGCACCTAACCAAAGTCACTAATACTAATCCGATAAGAATTGCCAAGGAAGGATAATCACCCAAGTCAGAATATCGGATTAACGTTTACCTGTTGTTAGTGGATTAACGAGCAGTCTGTCCACGCATATTGTATTGAAATAATAACCACAGGTGTGAATTGGCATGACTTCCCCTACCGAAGGCACTTGTCTATTTGTTAAGCTCAGCAACCCAATGGACATAGACAATTACGACGTCCAGCGGCCTTTATCATGTCCGTCTTCACCGAAGAACTTGCTGTCACGTTGGGCAGCTACCGTGCACTGAGATGCACCGACGGTATCAAAGTGTGTTTATTGCATGTGGGTTTGCCTCGTTTCATTTACTTTCCTGTGCTAAGACAGCGGTGCGCTGCACCTGGTCTGCATAGTGGACTCTGATTGGCTGGTAAAGGAACTGCGGCAAGGCTTAAAGGAGCCAGGTATGCATTGCGTAGGGAAAATGCCTTACATATTGTTTTAACACTTGGTATACTACCATACGTCTACATAACAACAACCTGCATATTACCCTTTTCTCTAATGTATGCAAACATTTACGTCAATAGAATCAAATTGAAAAGCTCATATGCATGATTGAAACGTTGCTTTAGATACGTATGAGATGAATGAGAACAAATTCTATGGATAGTCTAAAGATATGGATACTAGCATCGTAATACAGCTAGTGTTTTCCATGGTGCCACTTGCTTGATAACGGTGGTAGTATCTATACCGAAATGTTGCATTCATGAACAAAGAATTTGACTGCCCGTAGACCTTGTTCTCATTCATGATATCAGCTTTAAAATACCTCTCAAAGAAATTACGTATGAATTGCAATATCGACAACTGTGAAAGCCAATACAGAGACGAATAGCAGAAGCACAATGACATGCACGTATGGCAATCTTTACTATCAATCTTTTATTTTGTACTGAAGAGGAATCAGACCTATAGTACATGATATGTATTTTTACACCAGTGGGTACGACATTAAATCTTGTATGTATGGAAGTCCTTCAGTAACAATCCGTGACAATTCTAAGTTATTAGAATATGTTCACTGTTACATTGAACAAACATTCAGATTTGGTAAACATTAAATTAGATTTGTTTCTAAAATGTGTGACCTAATAATTCATTACTATTCTGACATTGTAATCACTGTATTAAATGTGCTTTTGTGTATTCATGGCATCCGTATTTATATTGTGCGTTTTTGTATCTTGACGAGGACAGGCATTTAGATAAGCATTTGGCTTGTTTTCATGTCCTCATTCATGTATAATAAACATGAATAAATATGTTTAAAACATGCACGTATGATATCGTTGCTATATCAATCTTTTATTTTGTAGTGAAGAGGGATCAGACCTATAGTACATGTAATACATTGCATATATTTAAAATCCAACTCATGTTCTATGTACACAAACATGTTATAAAAATGGACAGCTTCTTGGAGGTTTGCATTCTCTTCCCACAGAGGTTACTCCCTTCAGATGTCCGATCCTAACCTTTTTTACAACAAAATGAGTGTACATGCCTCAACAGCTGCAAGTGTGCAAATGTGACTTTAAGATAGATAGAGTTCTGTTCAATACTTTTGTATAAAATAAACACATGCCTTTGTATAATCTAAGACTTAGAGCTTTGATAAATTTAGGTTATCATTTAGTTCTGATCCATGACTTTGTATAAACATGGCTTAAATAAATGTGGGTTATCATTTAGATCCTACCCCTGCCTTTGAATGAAACATAGCTTTAATAAGTGTGGGTTATCATTTAGATCTATCTCCTGCCTTTGAATAAAACATGGTTTAATAAGTGTGGGTTATCATTTAGATCCTACCCCTGCCTTTGAATGAAACATAGCTTTAATAAGTGTCGGTTATCATTTAGATCTATCTCCTGCCTTTGAATAAAACATGGCTTTAATAAGCCTGGGTTATCATTTAGATCCGACCCGTGCCTTTGTATAAAACATAGTTTAAATAAGTCTGGGTTATCATTTAGATCCGACCCCTGCCTTTGTATAAAACATAGCTTAAATAAGTCTGGCTTATCATTTAGATCCGACCCCTGCCTTTGTATAAAACCTAACTTTAATAAGTGTGGTTATCATTTAGATCCGACCCCTGCCTTTGTATAAAACCTGGCTTTAATAAGTGTGGGTTATCATTTAGATCCGACCCCTGCCTTTGTATAAACATAACTTTAATAAGTCTGGGTTATCATATAGATCCGACCCGTGCCTTTGTATAAAACATAGTTTAAATAAGTCTGGGTTATCATTTAGATCCGACCCCTGCCTTTGTATAAAACCTAACTTTAATAAGTGTGGTTATCATTTAGATCCGATCCCTGCCTTTGTATAAACATAACTTTAATAAGTCTGGGTTATCATATAGATCCGACCCCTGCCTTTGTATAAAACCTGGCTTTAATAAGTGTGGGTTATCATTTAGATCCGACCCCTGCCTTTGTATAAACATAACTTTAATAAGTCTGGGTTATCATATAGATCCGACCCGTGCCTTTGTATAAAACAAAGTTTAAATAAGTCTGGGTTATCATTTAGATCCGACCCCTGCCTTTGTATAAAACATAGCTTAAATAAGTCTGGCTTATCATTTAGATCCGACCCCTGCCTTTGTATAAAACCTAACTTTAATAAGTGTGGTTATCATTTAGATCCGATCCCTGCCTTTGTATAAACATAACTTTAATAAGTCTGGGTTATCATATAGATCCGACCCGTGCCTTTGTATAAAACATAGTTTAAATAAGTCTGGGTTATCATTTAGATCCGACCCCTGCCTTTGTATAAAACATAGCTTAAATAAGTCTGGCTTATCATTTAGATCCGACCCCTGCCTTTGTATAAAACCTAACTTTAATAAGTGTGGTTATCATTTAGATCCGATCCCTGCCTTTGTATAAACCTAACTTTAATAAGTCTGGGTTATCATATAGATCCGACCCCTGCCTTTGTATAAAACATAGTTTAAATAAGTCTGGGTTATCATTTAGATCCGACCCCTGCCTTTGTATAAAACCTAACTTTAATAAGTGTGGTTATCATTTAGATCCGATCCCTGCCTTTGTATAAACATAACTTTAATAAGTCTGGGTTATCATATAGATCCGACCCCTGCCTTTGTATAAAACCTGGCTTTAATAAGTGTGGTTATCATTTAGATCCGATCCCTGCCTTTGTATAAACATAACTTTAATAAGTCTGGGTTATCATATAGATCCGACCCCTGCCTTTGTATAAAACCTGGCTTTAATAAGTGTGGGTTATCATTTAGATCCGATCCCTGCCTTTGTATAAACATAACTTTAATAAGTGTGGGTTATCATATAGATCCGACCCGTGCCTTTGTATAAAACATAGTTTAAATAAGTCTGGGTTATCATTTAGATCCGACCCCTGCCTTTGTATAAAACATAACTTTAATAAGTCTGGGTTATCATATAGATCCGACCCGTGCCTTTGTATAAAACATAGTTTAAATAAGTCTGGGTTATCATTTAGATCCGACCCCTGCCTTTGTATAAAACATAGCTTAAATAAGTCTGGCTTATCATTTAGATCCGACCCCTGCCTTTGTATAAAACCTAACTTTAATAAGTGTGGTTATCATTTAGATCCGATCCCTGCCTTTGTATAAACATAACTTTAATAAGTCTGGGTTATCATATAGATCCGACCCGTGCCTTTGTATAAAACATAGTTTAAATAAGTCTGGGTTATCATTTAGATCCGACCCCTGCCTTTGTATAAAACATAGCTTAAATAAGTCTGGCTTATCATTTAGATCCGACCCCTGCCTTTGTATAAAACCTAACTTTAATAAGTGTGGTTATCATTTAGATCCGATCCCTGCCTTTGTATAAACATAACTTTAATAAGTCTGGGTTATCATATAGATCCGATCCCTGCCTTTGTATAAAACCTGGCTTTAATAAGTGTGGGTTATCATTTAGATCCGATCCCTGCCTTTGTATAAACATAACTTTAATAAGTCTGGGTTATCATATAGATCCGACCCCTGCCTTTGTATAAAACCTGGCTTTAATAAGTGTGGGTTATCATTTAGATCCGATCCCTGCCTTTGTATAAACATAACTTTAATAAGTCTGGGTTATCATATAGATCCGACCCCTGCCTTTGTATAAAACCTGGCTTTAATAAGTGTGGGTTATCATTTAGATCCGACCCCTGCCTTTGTATAAACATAACTTTAATAAGTCTGGGTTATCATATAGATCCGACCCCTGCCTTTGTATAAAACCTGGCTTTAATAAGTGTGGGTTATCATTTAGATCCGACCCCTGCCTTTGTATAAAAAGAACTTTAATAAGTGTATTTTACTGATCATTTCAGCTCCATGTCTTTCAATATAAACAAAGCTTTAATAAGCCTAATATATCATTTAGATCTGATCTATGTCTTTGCATATAATAAGAGCTTTAATAAGTCAATGTTACCACTTAAATACTACTGCCCTATGCCTGCGTATATAACAAGAGCTTTAATAAGTCTAGGTTTACCATTTAGTTCTGCTTCACGTCTTTGTATAAAGTAAGAGTTTTAATAATTAAGTCTTGATCCTCTTTCGGGAAGTCTAGACTAAAGAATACTGTATATGACACCAAAAACCAAGAACATAACATTAGCAACTCGATGTATTATTCAACAAATAACAATATTGCAAAAACTAGCTTTTAGGCTATATAGTTACCGTTACATACCAGCGATTTTATTTTTTGCTGTAATAGACAGTACATTAGTGCCTGTGATAAGAATTTGTAGCATAGTGATTCACTTTGAATGAAAATGTGATAAAAACAAGGATTCAATATTAATTGAAAATTGAACATTTTATTTTTGCAACTTATTATCTTTATATAAACATAGCTTATGTTTATTTCTATTCTAATTGGCCTTTCGCTTATCGGTAATAAAGAAAATACTGCGTGTTTGTGTACAGTTGGGTTACTAAATTTATTTTTTTAAATTAAAATTGTTTTAACACTTTTCTACAAATAGAAAATAATTTCAGACCTAAAATATATATACAATATATGACTAATGTATATATCTTTTTGAACAATGAATAAACAATTGTATTTTTAAAGATAATTTATATTCGCTATATTATACAGCTGTGTGGAAAGTCAATGAAAAGGTCATCAATAACATACATTTGATTTTTCAATTTTGATTAAAATCAATTAATTCACATTAATGATCTGGTAGAGTAGTTCATTAAAATAATAGCTTGATGATGACATATTTGCAATTTTCTGTTAATTTACTGTTATGGATCACGAATAACGTTAGTAATTAATGTGAGCTTGTTTATGTTTGTACGTTCCCAAAGTTATAGTAGAATAACATAAATATTATTGAAATATTAATTGACCTTTAAAAGTTATTGAGTGAAACAGGTGCGTTTTAACAATGACGCTGAACCTCCTTAATTAAATCAAAACACGATTCTGTGGTAAATTGAAACATGACATTCTGCATTATAAGCAATTTTACATCTACCCACATGTTTACAACACAGTAAATTAAACTGGCCGTCATAGCTTAATAATTCTCATTTGCCGTCATTTATTTGAAATATTAAAAGTCTGCGATTCATATAGTCTGCAGGCGAGACCTAAATACATTCCGAAGTAAGACGACTTCAATTTAAGAGGCACTTTTTAAAATCTACCGTACTTACATTTTTGAAATTCTATTTTTTTTCTCCTAAATGTTCCTTTCAGAAACTAAACTCACGCCTACTTTTTATAGCTATTAGTCTTCATCATGCAGTGGTAGTAATGTGTTTAACTATGTAATTGGGGGCCGGGGTCTTTGTGTCTTATGTTTCAATTTACTGTAAGAAAGACCGAGAAACCATTTTCCATCTAAATTATTTTGTAAATGTCCCATGGTAATCTTTATTTCGAAGAAACTGAAACTGTAGGTTCAGAACGAGGCAGATGTTGGGATAAACTTTTCATGATAGTAATGTCCTACTATTTTGATATTGATCAAAAATGTAATATTTGACCACAGAGTAATTCTGTGTCTGAGTTTCGAACAGCCCAAGCAGATATTGCCAAACATTAAACTTTTTTTTTATCATATTTTACAAATATTGGTCAATGTGTATTTATGTAAACCCATGCTGTTTGTATCACTTCTACCATGTGTAACCCAAAATGCAACAACAAAAATTTAAAAGTTATAAAAAAAATAATAAATGTATCTGTGATTACGTGAATTTTGAATTTACACTGATGAAGAATGGTTTCAGCTGATAAACTGAATATCAACAAAATGGGTTTTTATCAAATTAAATATCTGTCAACAATCATTGCTAAAATAAAGATATTCTCTGTGAAACTGTATATATGAAAATACTTTTCTTCATATAAATTTTGAGCATCGCCATAGCACATGGTTATTGTATTGATACATTAATGTAGCTTTAACGTTGCTTTTAAAGAAGCAGCGCATCAGTATATATATATATATATATACAAGTTGACCTTTGCCATGCAGTTGGTTTCACGCAAGGTTGTTACTTTGACCTACTGTCCTATAGTCATCGGTATGTGTTCGAAGTGTAATTATGATTATCATACCTGGCAGGTATTTGACATTCGATTTCAACAAATTGATTTACAGGTTTCTCTGACCTAGTTTAATATATAATCTATGTTGGACCGACAATTAAGTATCTAAAAACGTTGCAGTTTATGTATTAATTCATGCATTTATTTATAAATAAAATTCTTCATTATATTTTGATATGGAGCCTCAGTGACATGATGGGATTATCGCGTTCACCTAAATCTAGCTTTGCTTTTCAAGTAGAGATTATCAAGAATGACTTTAATGTGAAACCTTAATTGAATCACTGAAAATGGATTTATGGGCAAAAGCTAGGTTTTTGGCAATTGACACATGCCAAACGTTTCTTGACTTCAAAAGGGTCAATTGTGTTGCTTGATGGTCTTTTCAGGCGACTTCGATAGAAACAGTAGGACTTGATACACTGATAGAGCTTGGACAGGTACTTCTAAATTGTCTAATGCATATTATAAATCTTTCAAATTTAATCAAAACCAGTCTAATAATTGATGTTTTTTTTCGACTGAAGCTAAAGCAAAATGTAGAGCTGTTTTTCCCGATACTTTCTTAAGATTTGGAGGTTTCACACTGATATGAAGACAGCACTGATCTAACCGACTAGGCGGAAGAATTTAGCTATTTATAGAAATACACTATCCTTGCCAAGTCTCATGGTTGTTGAACTCCCCGCTCCGTTCATTTAGATTAGACGAATCGGTTTTGTGGCTGTGGAAGTAGCACCGAAACTCTAACGGTAAACAAATTGTGCTGTCTTTATCGACATGCATATCTCGATACACATGCATATATCGATACATCTTGATGGTGCAGTACATTAACAATTGTTAATAATTTCGGTATTATCTATATTGTCCCTTTGGAATAAAAGTTAGTGATGATCCGAAACTACGGTTAAGCAACATCTGAACCAATCGAAATGTTACCGTGACCTGTTCATCATTCCTTACCTCGCTGCATGGTTGAACGATTATCCATCCGTACAGCAAGCCTGATATATATATTTGTTAGCCATAAAGCCTTGATTAGTTCAACATATGCTGATATATATTTAATCGACCCTATAGCGGTCACGATGTCCCTTTAAGGAATGCATTAACGGTAGTGAACCAGTTTCTGGACACCCCATATCGATCGTGCTTTTGCTGCAATGCCTTGGAGCTCAACGAACTAGATTGTGGACAAGTAAAGTTATGCTGTATATACATGGTATAGGGCACAATGAACAAACTGCGGCTATATCAAAGTTGGCCTTCATCCCGATAGTCAGAATATTCAATGAACTCATTTATCATATTAAAGCTTGGTGAAACACCGCATCTTTCGGCCAAATTTGGTTTTGAGTCATCCGGCGTCTGTAAACATTTCACATGTTTTACTTCTCTTCCAGAACCGCTGCATCTCCAAAGTTTGCATCTCGAGGATCTGCTTCTGAAGTTTGAAATTGGTCTTGACCCCTCCTCAAATATAAGCACATCCGGCATAATCCATGATACCTTTAAACAGTTTAAATACAGTTGTCACATGAAATTCTCATTGTCTTTTTAAGTGTACCTCAGTCTACATTCAAAAGGATATGGCGACATAAAAAAGGGTTTAACAAAGTATTTTTGAGTTACATTGCTTAGAAGTATTCGTTCTCTTACCGTATGACATTGGAGACTTGAGTCAAGGGCGTTGTTAAAATAACTTAGCGAGCAGAATATAACGACGTAATTCCAGAAAAGTTACCATTTTCCAAACTTTTATTTTCTAGGATAAATTTCACGTGATAGAAAATATAATATGTACGTTGTTTGACTTTTTGCTAAAAAGTTACAGACCTTTGTTCAATTATGATTGTAAACTTTAATATCTTTACATTTTAAAGAGAAAATAACATGTATCTTTTCCCCAAACCTGTTTGACTTTAGTTGTGGGGCGGGATAGCGCAGTGGTTAGCGCGTTCGGCTTCCGATCAATTGGTCCGCGGTTCGAATCCCGCCAGGGGCACGACAGTAGAGAACTGTTCTACACGCAGTAAGGTTTGGGTGCAATGTTATAGGTCAGCGTAGTACCATTCCATGATTTGCTAGTTCCAGCCAATGCTCGCAGGTTTCATTGTAATGCAAACATGGCGTAATACTAGCAGCCGTGATATAAGTGAAATACTCTGGAAAGCGGCTTTAAACCTCAACTCACCTCATCTTAAAAGCCAAAGACCTGTGTTCCATTAATAACTTTACTTTAGAGGAAATATCATCTATCTAAAGCATTATGTCTCCCCGAACCTGTGTGACATGATGTGATAATAGGGAGCTGTTGAAGAAGCACTTTTAAACTCAGTAAGGAATGTACATGCTTCTTGCTAATGATAAAACTGATAGGAGTGCGTAACCTTCCCGTATCCAAGGCCACGTGCCACTTCATTGAAAGTGGTGTTGGTGTACATATGTGAATAGCACGATCTTAATGGAAAGATTTGTTTACTAAAAACTTTTGAAAGGAAACTTTAATTCCACGAGTTCAGTAGCATCGACAGTATCGGTGGATTTCCTTTGAGATAAAACTGACAGGTCATTGGTCAACGTGACACGGACATGCCGACCTAGACGTCTTATATCAAAGTCATTTAGTATCTAAACTCAAGGCCACCGTCAATGACCACCGTTAATGCATGTTATATACAGGCCTTGACATATACTAATAACTGTCAGCTACATGTCTCCAGCAGCTATAAGTGTGTAATAATGACAGTTGTATAGGACAGACTCACACATTGTGACACAAAGCCAGTTGCACGTAAAACTCAATATTTAAATCAGGAAAAAAGTTCTGAAAGGAGCTCAATATATTGTTTAACCCCTAAATGATTTGTCGTTTGACAATTCAACTAGTTGATCATAAAGCTGTGTCATCTCTCAGTTTCACAAGTTTATCATGAAGATATACCCTATATGATTTGTCGCTTTGTTGTCTGTCATTTTAACTAGCTGACATGAAAGTTTGTCAGATTCTCTGCTTAATAAGTTGAAAGTTTATCTAAATGATACTCTATTATGCTTTCTCAGTTTAACTAGCTGATATTTGATAAAGTTTTCTAAGTTTAACTAGCTGATATTTTATAAAGTTGATATTTTATAAAGTTTTCTCGGTTAACTAGCTGATATCTTATAAGGTTTTCTCAGTAAACCTAGCTGGTATTTGATTAAGTTTTCTCAGTTTAACCAGCAGATATTTGATAAAGTGTTCCCAGTTTAACTAGCCGATGTTTTATAAAGTTTTCTCAGTTTAACTAGCTGACATTTTTGAAAGTTTTCTCAGTTTAACTAGCCGATATTTTATAAAGTTTTCTCAGTTTAACTATAGCCGAAATTTAATAAAGTTTTCTCAGTTTAACTAGCTGATATTTTATAAAATGTTCTCAGTTTAACTAGCTGATATGTTACAAAGCTTCCTCAGTTTTACAAGTTGATATAATTATATAATGCTTTCTCGGTTTAAATAGTTGATATTCTAAAAAGCTTTCTCAGTTTAACTAGCTGATATTCTATAATCTTCCTCAGTTTTTAAAGTTGATATTCTGCAAGCTTTCTATGTTTTACTATCTGATATCTTATAAAGTTTTCTCAGTTTAACCAGCAGATATTTGATAAAGTTTTCCCAGTTTAACTAAAGAAATAGAGACGATTTTATGGATCTACAACTTCTTTATTCTTTGAAGGCGACGTTTCGACATATGTTCTAATGTCGTTATCAAGCAATTGGTACACAAGTGGGGAAACAGCTGGGTTATATACATGAATTGTTTTTACAAGAGATTGGAGATGAGTTGTTTATACAATAAATAGAGTTGATGGACAAAAGTTGAATAGCTAATTGAGTGGAAGCCAGTTATGTGATGTACAGAGACAGCATGAAGGATTAGCGAGGTGATTGGAACCCAGGTGAATGTTTATACAATAGAAGAGATTGATGTACATAAAAAGGTGAGTTGATACAACAGATGAGATTAATTTATTTGGTAAAGTAAAATTGATACAGTAGATGAGAATAAAGAAGTTGTATATCCATAAAATCGTCTCTATTTCTTCATAACATCAACTTCTAGAATGCCAATCAAACCAGTTTAACTAGCCGATATTTTATAAAGTTTACTCATTGTAACTAGCTGATATTTTATAAAGTTTTCTTAGTGTATAACTAGTTCGGTAAACTGATACACACTGGTTACAAGTAACGCGTTGACTACTATCATTTCACATCAGGTACACTGTGTGTATCACGTAACATGGCTTATACCTTCAACATGTAGATAATCTTGTGTTTACTTTGTCGTTAATGTGGTAACTACTGGCGTGATCGGGACAGCTGAGCTGAAACGTGAAATCATATGATTAAAGGAGCAGTGCTACTCCGATATATCTCGCGTTGACAGCTAACGTATATCGGGTACTCCTCGGTCTGCCCGCACACTGTAAACAAACAACTAAAAGAGAAACAAAGTCTTTGGGTACTCACTGAAATTGAAATATAAGGGTTTGGGCGTTTATCTAATTATCACGTGATTCAGTAATGAAGTTTCGATATTTATCAATCTAAATAAGTTTAGATCAACAGTTTTGTTTTTTTTATAAAAGGTTATACCGTGTGTATAATATATAAATTTATTAAGATTGTATGGATATTGAAAGGAAAGAAACAACGCTTTCACTGACGCTGCACTGTGGCTGCCAGGTGCCAAAGGCACAAACACATTTCCGGACTCGAATTGTAATGAGGACAATACAAATAGTATGGATATTAAATGAATGATTCTATTTGAAAGTTCAAAAACAAACCCACTCAGCAGTATTAAAAGTGTTGCTTTGTAAAGAATAACATCATGATATGCAAGAATTTCTACTTGCATGCATGCTAGTATTGAAAACATAAGAACCATCAACTTCAACGACGGTGTAGAAACTTGTCCGAGTTATTCTATTAGTGGATGTGTATATTAGCATATTGTACATAGCTTCCAATGAAGTATTCTAATAAGGGGTTCGAAGGACAAATATTTGAAAATGCATACAAAAGTGAATTCATGATGGGCAAAATATATGAATTTACTCAGCAATAAATATGGTAATGCAATGCAAATAATTCGTAATTAACTTGAATGGCTGGGGGTTTAAGCGAGGACTCACTTGGAGGAGATTTCAACGGAGAGAGGGACACTAGGGGAGGAGAGAGGAGGGTTAGGTTATTGTGGGAAGTGTTTAAAGGGACACCGCGTCGAGGATAAATATGAGATCAGATTTATCTACCTGTGCTGATATCGTGTCTGGTAACGAGTCACAGACCCCCAATTTCAGACAATTGAAACAATTAGTAATAAAACTACTGCATGTAAACAGTGAAGCGAAGCGTAACTCGTTAGCAGAAAAGTTAACCGGCAGATAAGCAGATAAAAGTGATATCATTTTTTATCCTCGACGCAGTGTCCCTTTAAAGTGTACTTCTCAGAAAGTACCCAAGTGCTAATACACCCATCAACAAGAATAGCTGAAGTCCAAAACTTAAGCCCCATTTACGTTACCGTATATATATCACGCATACGTAAATTTCACAATGGAATGAAAATACATACCAAACACTTACAGTATATAACATGTGATATTACCCACTACCTAGATACTAAAAAGATTCCAATTCAATACACATCCGCTCTCATCTGTAAACATGCATTCAATAGGAATGACAACCGTAATATTAGATTAATTTTGAAAACTCGCCCCTCGTAGATAGTGTGTATTGTCAAACCCTATGATAAATTAATATATATATATATATATGTATGTGTGTGTGTGTGTGTGTTTACATATGGACAAAATAAGGCGACACACGCTCCAGCTTCTATGACAACTTTGAAAGTATTTGTTGCTTTTTTGTCTATGAATATTTTAGTTTTGCTTTGTCCGTTTAGTTTTTATGTGCGAAACTTGTATATTAAACTTGTCTGTGTAACCGTTGCAACATGCTCATGTTACCCATTTATAACTGTTCTTTGTGACCTTCTCAACTAGCTTTTTCATCTAGCTTTTTAACTACATCAGTGCGATCATTCTGCGATTTGTCTGTGACAACATTTGAACATATTTATTTTGTTGCCCCTTTATCGTGTCTGTATGACCCTTGTACCTTTTACATCCGTCATCTTTTCATTTCTCCGTCCGTCCGTCTGTAAACTTTTCGCTTTTTCGACTTCTTCTCCAGAACCAATAACTCTAGAGAGCTGAAAAGTTGTGTGCCGACTCCTTAGCGAATGAGGATTCTGAATTGTAGATTTCGTTACCCCGTGACCCTAAATAAGGTCACAGGGATAACAACCTTAAAAAACCTATTTTCATCTTTTTCTCTAGTTCCAAAAGGTTTCGAGAGCTGAAAAGATGTATGCAGACTCCTTGGCGAATAGGGATTCTAAATTGTAGATTTCTTTACCCTATGACCCAAAATAAGGTCACAGAGGTCACAACCTTAAAAACCTATTTTCATCTTCTTCTCAAGTCCCAAAAGGTCTCTCGAGAGTTGTGTGCAGACTCCTTGGCGAATGGGGATTCTAAATTGTATCTTTTACTTGTTTTGCAGTATGAACAATATATTGCAAATAGTACAAATCCTAATGAGCTACAGAGCCCATGGCTCTATTTTGGTACCTTTTTATAACCTATTTATAACCTAACTTATCCGTGTGACCCAATCAACACTCATGTCACCCGGCCCCTCCCTCACCCCACGTACCTATCCACCCCCAACATTACTATAAAGAAATACTTGTGTTACAAGGTAAATAAGTTTAGTCTTTACAAAAGTTATAGTGTTTCTTTCATTTATAACGCAACGCTGTAATAGCTGGAATTAGAATTAAATTAAACATTTAACGATTTTTTTTTAGATTTAATAACATGATTATTTAAAAAATAAAACCAATTTTGGGGTTCTGGTAGTCTACGCATATGTATCTACTAGATTTGTCTCTAAACTCTAAATCTTATTCAAGTACTGCATAACGTAATCAAGGCAAACCTCCTCTGGAGTGTGTGCACTATACGTGTGCGTGTGCGTGGCGTGGCGTGTTAAGGCGAAGACTGCACTTTAAAGGTGGCCTTGACCTAGAGGGGTTTTCGCGGTTTCGGTTCACGTGCTTTTCACGCATCGTCAACTGAGACTGCATGGGCTACGTTTGTGTTTGCTCTTGAACTTGAGTGTGGTGCAAACGTTCCTGGGCTATGATGATAATGTTGCACTAGTTTGAAATATGTAAGTTGATTTTAAACGAAGATGACCTTTATAATCCCATGACTCCATAAATAATGGATATTTTCCTATTTGTATAACGACATCCTTTTTCTCTAATGTGAGTTTCGAAAGTTAAATTAAATATTAATCATTGTTAATAGTTAATCATACAAATACATTGACAATACCGTTTATCTCAGGCATGTAGAGATGTTTTGTAGCAGCTAAATCAATACATCACTTGTATTTATTCTTGAAAATGTTTTTCAAATCCATTTATTTCCTTAGCAAGGTTATCTCAAAAGTACCCGGTAATCGTGGCAGTTGTCACGCACAATGACATAATACAATGATGTAATATTTTATCAATACAGTGTAGACTTCTTAAAGGGAGGGTTCTATCGGGGTACTTTTTCAAACGATATTTGACTTGGACATTTCTGTGCATACATACACATTATTATTAAATGCTTATAACACAACCCGGTTGAAACATAGTATTAAAGTACACATTTGATGACTTTTACAACTGACAATTTGACAAAGACTAGCGCACATTCAATAAAAAACAGAAACAAGCATCCTACTCCGTCGGTGTATTCGATACGCTACTACAATATCCTGATTCCCTGAGCTTTCCCTAATAGTGGAGTACCTTAGCGTCAAATTTGGGGCAAATTGAAAAAAAAATTGGCTTAAAGTATTAGTATTCGGTAACGTACGACCGAACGTACGAAATGGAATAACTCAAGTACTATTCACACAAGTACTATTCACTTGATTATTTTCATATTTTACATGTAGGTTCACCATAGAGAGAGTAATGTTCCCTTTGAGTTTTGTGACCTTGACCTTCATTTCAAGGTCACAACGATCACTTTATCCATGTCAGCAGGAGATCTCAAGAACCGATGACTGGAATATCTTCATATCTTACACATAACTTCTCCTAGGAGGAGACAAATGGCTGGAATATCTTCATATCTTACACATAACTTCTCCCAGGGGAGACAGATGTCTGGAATATCTTCATATTTTACACATAACTTCACCTAGGGGAGACAGATGTCTGGAATATCTTCATATCTTACACATAACTTCTCCTAGGGGAGACAGATGGCTGGAATATCTTCATATCTTACACATAACTTCTCCTTGGGGAGACAGATGCCTGGAATATCTTCATATCTTACACATAACTTCTCCTAGGGGAGACATTTGACTGGAATATCTTCATATCTTACACATAACTTCTCCTAGGGGAGACAGATGGCTGGAATATCTTCATATCTTACACATAACTTCTCCTTGGGGAGACAGATGCCTGGAATATCTTCATATCTTACACATAACTTTTCCTAGGGGAGACAGATGTCTGGAATATCTTCACATCTTACACATAACTTCTCCTAGGGGAGACAGATGGCTGGAATATCTTCATATCTTACACATAACTTCTCCTTGGGGAGACAGATGCCTGGAATATCTTCATATCTTACACATAACTTCTCCTAGGGGAGACAGATGGCTGGA
The DNA here is from genome assembly GCA_936450465.1 of Gibbula magus. NCBI lineage: Eukaryota > Metazoa > Mollusca > Gastropoda > Trochida > Trochidae > Gibbula > Gibbula magus. Next base: position 24,636,578 of record OW388306.1, read on the forward strand.
ATATCTCCATATCTTACACATAACTTCTCCTAGGGGAGACATATGTCTGGAATATCTTCATATCTTACACATAACTTCTCCTAGGGGAGACAGATGGCTGGAATATCTTCATATCTTACACATAACTTCTCCTAGGGGAGACAGATGGCTGGAACATCTTCATATCTTACACATAACTTCTCCCAGGGGAGACAGATGACTGGAATATCTTCATATCTTACACATAACTTCTCCCGGGGGAGTCAGATGGCTGGAATATCTTCATATCTTACACATAACTTCTCCCAGGGGAGTCAGATGGCTGGAATATCTTCATATCTTACACATAACTTCTCCCGGGGGAGAAAGATGTCTGGAATATCTTCATATCTTACACATAACTTCTCCCGGGGGAGACAGATGTCTGGAATATCTTCATATCTTACACATAACTTCTCCTGGGGGAGACAGATGGCTGGAACATCTTCATATCTTACACATAACTTCTCCTAGGGGAGACAAATGGCTGGAATATCTTCATATCTTACACATAACCTCTCCTAGGGGAGACAAATGGCTGGAATATCTTCGTATCTTACAAATAACTTCTCCTAGGGGAGACAGATGGCTGGAATATCTTCATAGCTTACACATAACTTCTCCTAGGGGAGACAGATGGCTGGAATATCTTCATAGCTTACACATAACTTCTCCTAGGGGAGACAGATGGCTGGAATATCTTCATATCTTACACATAACTTCTCCTAGGGGAGACAGATGGCTGGAATATCTTCATATCTTACACATAACTTCTCCTAGGGGAGACAAATGGGTGGAATATCTTCGTATCTTACACATAACTTCTCCCAGGGGAGACAAATGGCTGGAATATCTTCATATCTTACACATAACTTCTCCTAGGGGAGACAGATGGCTGGAATATCTTCATATCTTACACATAACTTCTCCTGGGGGAGACAGATGGCTGGAACATCTTCATATCTTACACATAACTTCTCCTGGGGGAGACAGATGGCTGGAATATCTTCATATCTTACACATAACTTCTCCTAGGGGAGACAAATGGCTGGAATATCTTCATATCTTACACATAACTTCTCCTAGGGGAGACAGATGGCTGGAATATCTTCATATCTTACACATAACTTCTCCTGGGGGAGACAGATGGCTGGAACATCTTCATATCTTACACATAACTTCTCCTAGGGGAGACAAATGGCTGGAATATCTTCATATCTTACACATAACCTCTCCTAGGGGAGACAAATGGCTGGAATATCTTCGTATCTTACACATAACTTCTCCTAGGGGAGACAGATGGCTGGAATATCTTCATAGCTTACACATAACTTCTCCTAGGGGAGACAGATGGCTGGAATATCTTCATAGCTTACACATAACTTCTCCTAGGGGAGACAGATGGCTGGAATATCTTCATATCTTACACATAACTTCTCCTAGGGGAGACAGATGGCTGGAATATCTTCATATCTTACACATAACTTCTCCTAGGGGAGACAAATGGGTGGAATATCTTCGTATCTTACACATAACTTCTCCCAGGGGAGACAAATGGCTGGAATATCTTCATATCTTACACATAACTTCTCCTAGGGGAGACAGATGGCTGGAATATCTTCATATCTTACACATAACTTCTCCTGGGGGAGACAGATGGCTGGAACATCTTCATATCTTACACATAACTTCTCCTGGGGGAGACAGATGGCTGGAATATCTTCATATCTTACACATAACTTCTCCTAGGGGAGACAAATGGCTGGAATATCTTCATATCTTACACATAACCTCTCCTAGGGGAGACAAATGGCTGGAATATCTTCGTATCTTACACATAACTTCTCCTAGGGGAGACAGATGGCTGGAATATCTTCATATCTTACACATAACTTCTCCCAGGGGAGACAGATGGCTGGAATATCTTCATAGCTTACACATAACTTCTCCTAGGGGAGACAGATGGCTGGAATATCTTCATATCTTACACATAACTTCTCCTAGGGGAGACAGATGGCTGGAATATCTTCATATCTTACACATAACTTCTCCTAGGGGAGACAAATGGGTGGAATACCTTCGTATCTTACACATAACTTCTCCCAGGGGAGACAAATGGCTGGAATATCTTCATATCTTACACATAACTTCTCCTAGGGGAGACAGATGGCTGGAATATCTTCATATCTTACACATAACTTCTCCTAGGGGAGACAAATGGGTGGAATATCTTCGTATCTTACACATACCTTCTCCCAGGGGAGACAAATGGCTGGAATATCTTCATATCTTACACATAACTTCTCCTAGGGGGAGACAGATGGCTGGAATATCTTCATATCTTACACATAACTTCTCCCAGGGGAGACAGATGGCTGGAATATCTTCATATCTTACACATAACTTCTCCTAGGGGAGACAGATGGCTGGAATATCTTCATATCTTACACATAACTTCTCCCAGGGGAGACAAATGGCTGGAATATCTTCATATCTTACACATAACTTCTCCCAGGGGAGACAAATGGGTGGAATATCTTCATATCTTACACATAGCTTCTCCTAGGGGAGACAAATGGCTGACCTTGACATTTTTCTCAAGTTCACAGCGGAAGTTTACTATTTTTGACATGTAACCTGGCATGTTAAGCTTGTCAGCGGGTTATCTCATATATCCGCTCACTGGATTCTTATCATTATCATACACCAATGTTCTTCTGGGAAGATTCTGGACCCAGTAGATTTGTGACCTTGACATTATTTTGAGGTATAATTTGCGGCGGGGATCATGTCACCTAAGCGACAACTGCTTGTTTTAACTGTCACTCTATAGTATAAATGTTGCATACAGCTCTCTTTAAAAAGTAGTCACCACACAATTTATATTTTTAAATCACGTTTCAATTCAATTTTAAAAATATAATGACTATATTTAGGCGAATATTGTACGTTATATTTTAACATTAGAGTGTTTTAGCATTTTAAAAAAACCATTGACAATGGAGTGTTTTCCGCCCGAGCTAGTCAGCCATTGTTTCTTGTGAGTATATATATATATGTGTGAGTTTATTTACTCATATACACCATAGACACTTTGATAAAATTATATTTTTCTTCTTCTTACCTACCTTTAATATAGAATCACGTATGAGTGCTCTATAAGCATCAACGTCAAGCACAGTTGGAGGTAAGGGATCTCATCAGTGTTTGTATTTGAAACATTAAAATATGTTCCCACAAAATATACACCACAACACCTTCTTTAGAAACTTATCAATAACATTTACATTTATTCAGACCGACTTGTGTCAACTTTTCCCAGCTAATTTTACCAATCCCTTCTGCATTCATTAACCTTTTTAGCAACTTTGGACGATGAAAAATAAAATGTACATCCTTTCTGTTGAAATAAACATCGATCGAATAATGCCCCCTCTAGGCACAATTGAATACGTTTCCTTTTCCTATCCATTATTATTTATGCTTGACTTATTAAATTATATCGATTTGTGGAGAGGATAAACATGTTATGTCGATATGTGGGATCTCGATGCCATTTAAGAAATGTGCATATGTACATATAATTCAAGCCTCTCTGTGTCGTCCTTATCAAGATACAGCAGGTGAAAAACATCGTGTCAAGGACGTCGTCAACCACGTGTATTTCCTTCCATATAAAACCACACTTATACATCTCGTGTGTGTACTCCTGTCATAGATCACGTATCATCGTAGTTGAGTTATTCTTAACCGTTTCGCAAGAATTTCTCACGTTGGATTCAGTCAAAATGTGAATGGATAAACAGCAAAACCACTGTAGGCCTATACCGGAAATAGGTGTGTAAATATGAGAAATGTTTATAGCGAGGAGCCCGAGTACAAAGTATGGTATAACCTTCAAGTCAGGGCGCGCGTTGGTTTCAAAATTTAAAGGTACTTTTCGTCGAAATTTGAATGGTAGTGTAGCTCATAGATGAACAGCATAACCACTGTAGGCCTATGTCGGATATACCGAGGTGTGCATAAGAGAAAGGTTTATAGCCAGGAGCCCGAATACAAAGTTGGGTACAACCTTCAAGTCATCATCCGCGTTGATTTCAAAATTAAAAGGTAGCTTTCGTCAAAACGTGAATGTCAGTGTAGCTCATAGATGAACAGTAAAACAACTATAGGCCTATACCGGAAATAGCGAGGTGTGCATAAGAGAAATGCTAATAGCGAGGAGCCCGAATCTAAAGTAGAGTACAACATTCAAGTCGCGCGTCTCAGACAGTTATTAACACATTATTATGACGCTATTCCCAGTGTACGATGATACACAGTGAAAACTCGTATGCTTTGATTAATGTAAAATGCAGCAATGTTAAAACTAATTTAAATATAATATTAAAACTAATATAACTAGTGTTGTTTCAAGTGTAAATGTATGAGTTTAGTTTTGAATTTCAGATGCCAAATTAAGAAAACAGTTCCGTTGTGGCAGGAGTTAACCCTTAACGTTTTTTTGAGTTTATTAAGTTGTGGACAGTATTTCATCACTGCTGTATATAAGAAGAACCTTTAGGAGTTCGCCGAGCATATCTTTAAGTAAACATTATTGTGATTATTAAGTTGTGGACAGTATTTTATCACTGCTGTATATTAGAAAAGTCTTTAGGAGTTCATCGAGCATGTCTCTAAGTAAACGTTTTTTTTGTACTCCAGTTGTGGACAATATTCGATCACAGCTGTATAATAAAGTGTATCACAAAGCATAAGTAAAAATATATCGTGTCTTGTGTACATATTAATTATGAGAAGGTGTTCAACAAGATGTAGGTAATTACGTCCAAAGACGGATTTTCTAAGCAGATTGCCTTGACCCGTAATCTCTTTTACTACTTCACTTCCAACTATTATGTTTGTCGACTGCCATGAGTAAGTGTAAATAATGATTAAAATCTTTTGTCATGTTAAATGATAAATGTCAAATGGGTACTTTGCACATGTTACTTAAAGACGCAGTTAAGAAATTTTAAATTGAATTCGATGAGATGGAGAGCGTTTAGATGTATCAGAATATCATTCTAACAAAGAAGTAGATGGAGAGTGGTATATCAGAATATCGTTCTAACAAAAAGAGCGTTTCGATTACTACCAAACAGGAATGTCAGCGAAGTTGGTTTTCAGAAAATATCTCTGTTTTAGAAAAATAACTCCAAAAAAAATAAAATAAAAGAACCCTACAGAAAGATATACGGTACATTTTATCCATCTGTAATTATTGGTATTATCAACAGCCAGCAACTAAACTTTTACTGAAACTTAGTGTTATCTCAATGAAATTTTAAAGTTGATTGTATTATTTCTGTGTATACATGCTTGACAGATATCCCCATATATGGTCATCTGAATGGTCTGACAGCAAGAAGATTGCACCTCTCTTGGCTCGTACCTTTTTCACGTATTTCCGGTTTGTTATAAGAAACGTATATAATACCATCTTATTCTTTATGACAACAAGATTTGTGATCCCAGTTTTTGACATGGTAGAGACAACCTGGAGATTGTGCATTTTTAAATTATCTTTTGTCTTTTTTTGGCATGTTTTCAAAATGCTTTGTGTGCTCTGTGTTCGTTCAACTCCAACTTTCTGATGGTTCACAACACATACTGAAATCCACTTTCTGATGGTTCAAAGCACGTACTTAAGTCCACTTTCTGATGGTTCAAAGCACGTACTGAAATCCACTTTCTGATGGTTCAAAGCACTTACTGAAGTCCACTTTCTGATGATTCATAGCACGTACTGAAGTCCACTTTCTGATGATTCATATCACGTACTGAAGTCCACTTTCTGGTGGTTCACAACACGTACTGGAGTCCACTTTTTGATGATTCATATCACGTACTGAAGTCCACTTTCTGGTGGTTCACAACACGTACTGGAGTCTACTTTCTGGTGGTTCACAACACGTACTGGAGTCCACTTTCTGATGATTCATATCACGTACTGAAGTCCACTTTCTGGTGGTTCACAACACGTACTGGAGTCCACTTTCTGATGGTTCATAGCACGTACTGAAGTCCACTTTCTGATGTTTCACAACACGTACTGGAGTCTACTTTTTGATGTTTCACAACACGTACTGAAGTCCACTTTCTGATGGTTCACAACACGTACTGGAGTCTACTTTCTGATGTTTCACAACACGTATTGAAGTCCACTTTCTGATGTTTCACAACACGTACTGGAGTCCACTTTCTGGTGGTTCACAACACGTACTGAAGTCCACTTTCTGATGGTTCATAGCACGTATTGAAGTCCACTTTCTGATGTTTCACAACACGTACTGGAGTCCACTTTCTGATGGTTCATAGCATGTACTGAAGTCCACTTTCTGGTGGTTCACAACACGTACTGGAGTCCACTTTTTGATGTTTCACAACACGTACTGAAGTCCACTTTCTGATGGTTCACAACACGTACTGGAGTCTACTTTCTGATGTTTCACAACACGTATTGAAGTCCACTTTCTGATGTTTCACAACACGGACTGGAGTCCACTTTCTGGTGGTTCACAACACGTACTGGAGTCCACTTTCTGGTGGTTCACAACACGTACTGGAGTCCACTTTCTGGTGGTTCACAACACGTACTGAAGTCCACTTTCTGGTGGTTCACAACACGTACTGGAGTCCACTTTCTGGTGGTTCACAACACGTACTGGAGTCCACTTTCTGATGGTTCATAGCACGTACTGAAGTCCACTTTCTGATGTTTCACAACACGTACTGGAGTCTTCTTTTTGATGTTTCACAACACGTACTGAAGTCCACTTTCTGATGGTTCACAACACGTACTGAAGTCCACTTTCTGATGGTTCACAACACGTACTGAAGTCCTTTTTCTGATGGTTCACAACACGTACTGGAGTCCACTTTCTGATGGTTCATAGCACGTACTGAAGTCCACTTTCTGATGTTTCACAACACGTACTGGAGTCTTCTTTTTGATGTTTCACAACACGTACTGAAGTCCACTTTCTGATGGTTCACAACACGTACTGAAGTCCACTTTCTGATGGTTCACAACACGTACTGGAGTCTACTTTCTGATGTTTAACAACACGTACTGAAGTCCACTTTCTGATGTTTCACAACACGTACTGAAGTCCACTTTATGATGATTTATAGCATCGTAGCGAAGTTCAAATTGTGTTTGTTTTCAACCAAATACTCATAATCAAGTTACATGACCAGTAGAACATTGATATTCTTTTGAGAAATTATACAAAGAAAATTATCAATAACTAATTAAAACAAAGTCCATTTGGAACACATTGCATATTGAGTGATATCAACGAATTTCTTTTCTTTAAATATACCCCTATCGTGCTGTCAATTTAAAGGGTCGATTATATCGGTGTATCCGACATTTTGTTTTTGTACATTAGTCAAATTAGAAGTAACCTTGTATGTTACTAATGTTCAAATTTTACAAAAAGAGAAAACATGTATATATAATTTCTTGTAATTTTGTAGCAAAACTGTTCACACTCTAATGGCTCCACATCGAAGTGTTTTTTTTTTAAAATAAATGTGTACTGTTTATTGTCAAATTTGTTAAATCTTATATATTATCCTCTGTAATTTGTTTCAATTAGGTTGTTTTATAAACATGGATTATATATTATATGTATTATATTGTATGTATATGTAGATATATACATAAACAGGAATGTCCACTCATGTAACCTCGATAGAACTCTCCCTTTAAAGGCACTGTAGCACGTTTTTTGAATGTTTTGTTTTCCCAAATTTGCTGTTAATCATTAAAGTTTGAACAATATACTGTTTTGTTAGAGGGTAAAACATTTCATTACACGACCCGATAAGCCGTATCCATAGAAAACGGCTATCGGTATTGAAAGAAAATGGTGCGACATTGGTGTGGAACTCTTCAGTGTGAGAGGTAGATTTGTAGGTTTCATGCGAATTTGAGAGTTCAGGCAGGAGGATAATTGACCATTCTATCGTGGTACCATATTCAAAACTCTACTTTGAGTGTTTAGGTATCGCTACAGCGGTCAGATCATTTGAATTACTCTCGAGTGGCCCATTTAATGTGAACACGGCTCGAAGGGAAATGGACTCGCATGGCTTAACCGAACAATGTACATTCGTTTTCGAACTCATTTTATTGATTCAGAAGTAGTATTTAGTCATTGGTAACATTTATTTACATTTTAATTAGATCACTTTATTTCAGTAGGAACAACGTGCTACAGCGCCATTAAAAGTAGCTAACAAAGTGTGTATAGTGTAGTTTGTAACCATGTTGTTTTGGGTCAGTAAAAGAGAAGGGCAGAGAGAGGGTCCCTGCAGCACACCACGTGGGTACTTAGTGGTTTACTATACACGACCATGTGATCATAGAATGTCATGATGTACCTCTCTGCTTATGATATATATGATCACTACATTATCACGCATAAGTAAACAATAGATGCTGATGTGTGAATAGTTTGGGCATGAAATTCCACACTCAAACCCCACGTATTTGTTATCTCAATGAAAGAGTACGATACGTGTTTGTCGTTATATAAGCGAGCTCACGTCACTCAAACAGCGGGGACAATGACCTCTATATGTTGTGCATTTCAGAAGTGACTCCTCTCCACAATATGACGCAGCTCTTTTCTTGAGTATATACCCATTGGTTGATGTGTTTAGTGAAAATAATGTTATCATTTGAATTATTTAATGCAGCGTGGCGACATTAGCGAGTTGATAATTATGCACGAACGAACCAGTCTTCGGGTGACAAACATACTTTATATATTTACATTTTTGGAATAACTAATTTATTATGAGATTGTTCATTACAACGAAATAAAACAGTTTGTCGCCTTTCGTTTAATGGTAAAAGACTTTCATTTATTCGTTCAAATCACCTTGAATAGGCTATTACATGGCATAGGCAGACATGCGTTAGTAATTCTGCCAAGGAGGCTGCATGATCCCGGTAGTTAAACCAAGACTTCTTTATATTTGTATGTATACAACCGATAAGATTGCATAAAAGGTACATATACATGGCTAAATGACATAATAAAACTTTTCTTCATGAATTTACATCAGCTGTAAAACCGAAGTAATTGTGTTTCACTGTGAAAAAAACTCCTATACATACACTATGGGCGTGGATAACATTCAGAATTATGCAATAAAATTGATTTGGTGTCCGTTCATCATCCTGAATCAACTTATGTTTTCATCCAACTTTACGGGAATGTATCTATAGATTGTCAATGTCTTCAGTTTTGTTTAATATGTGCGTTCATATGTTATACGTCTGTAAACAAATCGAAATGAACCTTTCATAGATCTCACATATTTCCATTTATTCTTCTGAGGGGTCAACTTGATCTATACTCTTGTTTGTTATATCAAAATTTCAAACTCTGCTAAAAGGTTTTCCATTGCTGGAAAATGTATTTTGCGGTGTGTTGAACTAAAGTATTCCTGGCACATTACAATGATGAATCATAATCAAACTGGACATGTTGTCCAAACATATGTACCATGTTATAACGTTAATTTAATGGAGTGAAATGGACCTTACGTCACCTGCACTGCAAGTGCACCTCACGCGCAACAGAATATGTCTAGTAAAATAGAGCCACTGCTCTGTAGCTCTTAAGGCTTTGAATAATAAACTAAATAAGTAAATTTTCCAGAAGTATTTATCATAGGCAAAGTTCAAATACTTTACTTTATGGAAAGGAGATGAAAACATGTATTTATGTCCCTGTGGTACCGATTTGAGGCCATAGGGTCACAATCTACAATTTATAATCCCCTGTGGCCAAGGATTCTGTACACAAATTTCAGCTCCCTTGAGCTGGAGAACACGTCGAAAAAGTTAACGGACGGATGGACGGACGGGCGGACGGATGGCGACCGCCATGCCATGTCATTCAGGCCTGGTGAGCTTATAAAAAGGACAGGTATTACAAAATTACCATGCTATTGTCATTTGATATCAGTACGTTATTCTCTGGATTGACCCATGTCTGTCAAGAAAGCACTCTTCCTTAACACTTTAACATCCATATGTGAACATCTCCTGCAAATGCGATCATGTTTGTGCCAATATGAAAACACCTAATTTCATTGCAGTAATTATTTTTCTAGGGAGAAGCTTCTATTGTTCGAAATGAAATTAATTTCATTGAGTAATGGCATGTTTGTCGCTCTTCTTTATTGCAACAAAACACACGACGAAGCAGTACGAAATGCTTATAAAATGATAACACTATAATAAAATAATAATATGTTAATTACTCATTATGAACATTGATTATTTTCATGACTCGAATGCTCAACCTTATCAAAACTGCACTAGCTCTTCCCATGACCCGGTGCGTACTTGGTACAATCAAGGACATGTAAGTATACATAACTTATCATAAGGGAGCACAACTCTTGTCCAACTATAGGACCACTGTCAAAACACTTCTGTTGAATAACAATACCAAGTGGTTCATATGCATCACACCATATGCCAAATCTAAATGCCGTATTACCTCCTATAAATTCGAGGGACCTTTTGCACGAAACTCCATGATGACATTCAGTCACTAAGGTAGCCTTAGTGCAGTTTTGAAAGGTGGCACTAGGGTTAACCTCAGGGCTCTCGGGAAATGAGGGGGAGGTGTACCCTTGTCTTGACTAATGCTTCAATGGTCTTTGTGTTAATGCGCATCCCTGCACTTCCACTGTATCCGCCCCTGAATCTAAGTAGATTTATGAAACCCGACTCCCGCAGATGTGCCTTATGTTTACAATTTTGGAGTTTTTATTTAAATAAATAATGGAAAATTTATATTTATTTCCATAAAGCCTTATGAGTCCGGACTAATAAGCAATAAGAGAGTTTTTAAAAAATCTTATATTTAACCCTAACTTAAAAAAGGACCCTTAGTGTTAAAGGGTGTCCTTAACCAAAGTTACATTTTGTACAGTTACAGCTGACTAGCGATCATCTAAGGGTGAATGAGGTGTGTACATGTCTCCAGTGTGTGGTGCGTTGATGAGCACATGCATGGACTCTTTTAAAAGGAAAGCCGATAGTTTAACAAGAGCACGTTCAAGGACAAGTCCACCAAGACCTGTATATCACAATCTCCTGCAGATAACGATGAATTGCTGATGAAGGAGAGTATGTGTCAATTATGCCGATGAAAATGATAGCATTGCCGCAGATAGGTTGACAACGCTACTGTGAAGTTGACAGCGTCTAGATAGAGTTGACAATCTGTAGATTCAAGAGTCGTTGACCCCACGAGGTCAAGTTCAAGTGTTGGGGTTATCACTGGTATACCTTTGATAAGTAAAGTATGTATGTACGTGCTGTTGTACCTGTAAGTGTTAGCTGTTTAGCAAGGTGAAGCGCCACTGCTCAGCATGATCGCGGACGTGTATGGCGAGCTTGGGTACACTGTATTAATACATAAATACTAATGTACGTATTTACCATATTCAAAGTGCATTTTGTCATAAGAATAACATTTACAATTGTGTGTTGCCTTAATAATGTATATTACATGTTTACCCACTTCATATATATGTCTTACTCTCTTCTGCATATATGTCTTATGTATTTTAGCTTTGTCAAATAGTTGTTGATTACGTGGAGAGGGCATCTATAAGTTTCACAACTTGCGCCCAATCCATTTCTTAAATGAATAAACTATTTTTCAATCAAAAACTGTTGAGATTCAGTACCTACGTACGGACGTTACCTGGTCCAAAATATAGTGTTTAAGTGGTGACTTAACTGTATGGATACATTGCTCTAATTTTAAAATTCAATTTAAAAGATTTTAATTAATAACTTTTAAAGTTAAATTGTGCTGAATTTTGGTAAAGAATGACATATTATCATATCTATGTACATTATATATCGGAATCAAATGAACATAAAATCGAGACAATATACACTAGCAATTAATTATTAAGACAACTTGTATAACCCGGTTTGAGTCAAGCTTCAAATTTAACCCGGCGAGCGCACTGAAGCCTGATCGCCTGTTACGCGGGTCAGAAACATTGTACGCCATGCCACGTCAATAAGCTTTGTAATGAATTGTCACTGCAATCACATAAGATCATTGGGTATTTGAAATTAACTAATCACATGTTTATACAATAACCATGTAATTGTCATTTGCGAAATTACCAAGTCAGATATCTAAGGGTTCGATATATCGAAGATTTTATTTGTTTTTATGAATATTAGTATGTTAAATCGACAGTTAACATGGTGCTAAAACACGTTGAAATGTCATGTACGCGGATATCCAAGCGCCGGGAGTGACGTTAGTCTGTCATCCAGACCCTAGAGCAAAATATTCAATTGACGACCAACCCAGTCTAGAAAATTAAAGCAAGTCTAGATTACTCAGCTCTAGGAATTAAGGCATCTTTAGGGCTCCATTTGGTATATATATTTGAATTGTTTGTAAAATGTCTAGGAGTGACGTCAAACCCGGCAGATATGCTTTGAACTTCAGTGAATCGTTTGTTGACCAGTACTAATGCATTGGGCGGTGTAATTAAAAGCTGTATATAAGTACTTTAAGGGGCCATTTAAGAAATTTAAATTAGATTCCAAATTGAAATACCCTTTAATGAATTTCCAGTTATTGCACAGATACGTCTTACAAGTCATGACCTTGAAAATAACATTTAGTGTAGGGATATGGGTCTAGAATGTTGGGGTCAAGACAAAAATTACAAATTTCAGACTACATGTAAGTAATCTGAAATAAAAGCATCTAAAGCCCGTTGGTTTTAGAGAATGTCTTCAGGATATAGCCTGCCACGCCCATATGAGAGGGTGTGGGGTTGTGGAGGTGGTGCCGGACAAGGCCCATGTCGTAAGCCAATCTGGCCATATTGGCCTCGGCTTCCTTTCATAAATTACACCAATTACTAAGGTAACCTTATGTCAAAGTTACAAATGGGAGCTAAGGTTAATCTTAGTTAAGGTTGCTTTGTGAATGGAGTCCCTGGTACATCGTGACGATGCTCGCATCCATGTAGAACCCCTACGTTTGGCTTCGGGTTATACCTGCGATGGCTACGGCGGGCATCACATTGTCTATATATAGCTATTAAAAATGTTGTAAAGTGGAGAACTATTACAGTATGAAATCAAACCGGGTGAACTTTTTCAAAACAATTTGTAGTAAATAACACAGCTTTGAGAAATGCAAATTGTTCATTTAAAACTGGTTCATCATTCATCAATTTATTAAGAGCATTTATAAAATCAATATATTTTAAAAAATTTAATGACCCATGGCGTAGCAAATTAGCACTAGATTATGTTTTTGAAAATAAAATGATGCCATACAAGAGGATGACAGGGATATCAGTAACCAAACACGGTGTGCGCAGAAACAAAGGTGCCCCTTTAAAGGCTCTGTAGCACTTACTGAAATAAAGTGCTCTCACAAAAAGGTAAATAAAATGTTACTATTGCCGAAATAATATTCTTCAATCAACGAAAAGAGTTCTGAAACGAATGTACATGGTTCGGTTAAGCCATGCGAGTGATCTGACTTATGTAGCGATGAACACTCAGAGTAGCGTTTTAAATATGGTATACCGGTACATAACGATTGAATGGTCAATCATCTTCTGTCTGAACTCTTAAAATCGAAAGAAACCTACAAATCTAGTTATCTACCTCTCACATTGAGGAGCTCCACAAAATTGTCGTTTTATACGTCGCAGCATTTTCTTGTAATATATGCATTTATAAACGTTTTCTATGGATACGGCTTATCGGGTCGTGTTATCAGGTCTTTGAAGGGCATTTAGAAGTGGTATACATAGGAAGAGGAAGATTTTCTGGATAACAACTTTTTTAATGTGAAAACACACGACGTTTCGGAGTACATACTCACTCCTTCATCAGGTGGAATGTGATGAAGGAGTGAGTATGTACTCCGAAACGTCGTGTATTTTCACATTAAAGAAGTTGTTATCCAGAAAATCTTCCTGTTCTTGTCTAATGAGATGTTTTGCACTTTAGCAATAATTTGTATTAACTTTAATAAAAATAGCAAATATGGGTGAAAACTATATGCAAAAAACGAGCTACAGAGTCTTTAAACGATGATTACCGAATGTAAGAACGTGTGACGATGTACGAACATCCTCAACCCATATTACCTGATTGCAGAATCTATCTATACTAACCTTTGAGTTGCACCTGAACGGAAAACGAATAATTAACCAGTCAGCTAGTATTTATTCAAATAAAAAATAACTAAACATTGTTTATTGAATTTTATAAACGCGTGTTTTTTTAAATATATATTTGTAGGTATTCCCAAAAAGTTCTTTACTCGAAGAAGGTATAATTTAGTATTTAGATATTTGTAATCTGAGTAAGTGGGACTAAACAGTAATTCGTTATTCGAATAACTAAAAAGATGCTAATTTCAGCCTACCGGCTGCTTCCCGCCAATTCCGTACAAATGTGAAGCTTCATTTTTGGAAGCTTAATATAAATACAAATGTATAATATATTTATTCATAACAACATACTATTACAAGATCCGATCACAATAGTCTGGATTTAATATTTTGGAATATAATTGTCAAAATACTGAATTCAACTGACTCGCATTCTCAATGTTAACTGTAAATGTATGACCTTTTACCATAAGTAACTAACATCGTATCGCTTAACTTTTAACAGTTGAGTTTGACTTCAGGTCATTATTTGGGACATCAACCTTTTTCAGTGGACTCGACGAGTCACGCGACAAAAGTAGGTCATTGGTTTAGTTTGTGGGTCTCACATATACCGAAACCACAGGAACTCGATATCGTAAGTAAAATGTAGGTAAAACATAGGTAAAACAAACCTACCCCCTATGTTGTATAGGGTATCGTAAGTAAAATGTAGGTAAAACATAGGTAAAACAAACCTACCCCCTATGTTGTATAGGGTATCGTAAGTAAAATGTAGGTAAAACATAGGTAAAACAAACCTACCCCCTATGTTGTATAGGGTATCGTAAGTAAAATGTAGGTAAAACATAGGTAAAACAAACCTACCCCCTATGTTGTATAGGGTATCGTAAGTAGAATGTAGGTAAAACATAGGTAAAACAAACCTACCCCCTATGTTGTATAGGGTATCGTAAGTAAAATTTAGGTTGTATGTTGTATAGGGGGTAGGTTTGTTTTACCTATGTTTTACCTACATTTTACTTACGATATCGAGTTCCTGTGACAACCTATAAAGCTGAATATAAAGGTTAACTTTTCTCTTTTTATGTTGGAAAAACTAATGACGAGGGAAGAGAACATTTTCCCCGTTACAAGAACATCCGTTCCTGCAGACCCATATATTTGATGGACAAATGGATTCTGATCATAGAAACTCATCATTTTCGCTAAACATCAAAATCACAGGAACTCGATATCGTAATTAAATATAGATAAAACGTAGGTACAACAAAACTAAACCCATTATCAAATTGAGTATTTGATATAGGTTGTAGTTATTATTTTACCTACGTTGTATCTACGTATTAATTACGATAGCGAGTTCCTGTGATTTTTATGTTTAGCGAAAATTATGCGACCAATTCTTATTTTTTTTAAATTAACTATAAAACGTTGTCACGCGCGCAAATACAGGTGATGTGACGATGCCCGAGAAAAAAAAATATGTTTATTTAGCCTAAGATGATATACACATATTTGACAATATATAACTGACGCAATAACGCAGAAGTAAGAAAATAGAACAAATAGAGACTAGGCATTGAAACTCATCACTATGTAAACGCAGACAGACAGACAGACAGACAGACAGAACAAACAAACAAACGGTTTAGAGAACATTGATTTCGTAGCTTCTAGTTCTACTACTGTGATGTTGGACCGTCAGTTTACCCAGAGATGTTGCAGGTTAAAGACAATAATTTTATGGATGATCAACTTCTTATTTTCACAATGGCGACTTGTTATTTAAATTTCCAAGCAGGACTGTTAATGCTTATATTTTAACAGATTTTGAAACGCTTTTTTATGTCGAAGTTCTGACCTATTTTTATTATTTTGCAAAAAACTTGCTTTTTGATACTTCAAAGAAGGAAACACCTGTTAGTTTCTTAAACCATTACTCCTTTTAAAGCTGCGTGTAACTTTACGAATTTTATATGTTAGTCTCTCATAACTCATATTGAGTGGTTCTGTACCTTTATCTGTGTTTTATGCCAACATGTATAAAATATTTTGCTGTACAGAAGTGAAACTTGAATAAACAATTATCTGTCTGTCTGTCTTGCCTCCACTGCAAGTTTCTAGAAAACCTCTCAAACAGCGTGTGCTTGATAGCCCTGTTAGTGCCTCCACCAATACGTCGCATTGTCGTCGACCTCGTCCAATTAAAAAATCGTAGATAGATTTCCTTTCTCATTATGACATTCATCGTCCACAAATCAACTTCTCAATGCCTCTTCAAGAAATGTTGAAAGTCATTTTATGTGCGCTTCTGACAAACACATCGTACCGGCATCCTCGGTTACCCATGGTTTTATATATGCTCCGTTACTCTCCACTGATATAGTGGAGAGTAACGGAGCATATATAAAACCATTGGTAACCGAGGATGATGTTCCGGATGTCCCGAACAATGTTGGAAAAATGAGCAGGCCTTATTTAATAGGTAGAGTGAGTGAGTTTAATCATGCTTTTCAATGTGTGAACCTCCCCCACACAAAAGTCCCTGTTTCTAACAACATGATACTTCGATACCGCCTCATGAAGTGATGGAATGTTAGCTCAAAGTGTCCAAAAGACAGTGGTTCGATTCATTGATAACATTTAACTCTTCATCTTTGTCAGTGCCTAGAATATAGTGCCATCACTGGCAGTACACTGTCAGGCATTGAACCTAATGATCTACTTTAATTATGTTCACATTATATCATAAGATGGACAATACTTTGACCACTCCCCAGGGGCTTAGAAAGACATATACCTACATAGTCTCTACTCTATTAATAGTCTTCCTAACACTATTTCTAAGCGATACACGCCCCTGTGTCCAGGATGACACCATAGGTTTCACACCTCATGGTTCAGTGTGGGGCATGGAATCACCCTTCAAACTCAGTTTATCCAGGAATGAAGCCGTTTACCCACCCATGCTGAACTTCACTGATAGCGGTCAACTGAACAATGCACAGGACCACATGCCACCATATATATGTAGGATTAGGTGCTTATGGTCAATTGCTTTCCTGCAACGTACAGATATATTCTAAATGATAACACAAATGAGGATGGAGTAAACAGCCCATTTTATTTAGAAGCCATGCATAGTTGAAGGCAGTTGTACAAGATAAATAATGAGAATGCAGGGAAAACATGAGCACATTATGATGTAGAAACACTTTTTTCAACTTTTTAATTAAATTCAACAATTACTCGAACACATTTACAGATAAGTTCCAAATATAGCAATGAGTAACAACAACCATCAGTTTTATTTGTTTCAATTTTGTTTTCATATTTAGTTGTTGATGTTTAATTGTCTGGTTTTTTCCCAACCACTTTTGAAATGTTGTGGTTAAAGTTTCTGCTTCATTTTGCCTTTGTTCTGTTTGTTATATAAAGTATTCCAAATTTGAAAACAAGATATTTCATTTAAATAGTTCATACTACCATTAATACCCATATTTACCCTGTTTATAAGTAAAGAACATCAAATTATATAAAATAAAGATATCTACAAGTATTCACTATATATAACACCACACATACAGAGAACCACAGAACCTTTACATGGTATTGTTTAGTTGACTACACTTATGACTTCGTTTAACAGGATATATATATACCTACATTCTTCAATATAATGCCAATATCATCATAATTCATTTTAATATTTTCATAATGATATTTTTAAGTATTTATACATCTTAACCTCATATTCTCATAGAAATTCGTCACGTTTAGACAATTGCTTTCATTGGCAATACTTGAGATCAGATTAATTCAATTCAAATGAAAATACATTCACAAAATGTCTTTGAAAGCTTTCAAATTTTTAAGAACTATTCTTAATTTTCAAAATGAAAATATGGAGAGAAAAATATATTCAGATCATAAGGTCAATGATGAGAAAGATGTCAAAACTCAAAGTTAATCACTCAATTTATAATAATTTTATGAATTTTAAAATATATTTTCAGTGGCTTGTTATTGGAGATGGCACGCTATGAAGACAGTTCATGAGGTAGAGCTACTACGCAAGATATGCTACTAAAAATTTAACAGCAAACACTATCTATGATAAAATCATATTAAATCTTCAATTAAAACATTACATTGAATTTCCTGGGTTTGTTTGTCATGCATACAAAGTAAATTCAATGGAGGGATTAAATATCACAATATACTTGTATAGTTTGACAAAAAAGGCACTAATTAATTTGTTCATCAAATGAGATTTCGTGACAACATGAATTTGACAACTGTTCCAAATGTAAAAATCATAAATCAGTGGAAAATTACCAAAAATATTTGTTATGAAAATCAGAAATGAAGTATAACTTGACCAAAATATCATGCACAAAATGATTTCATTGAATCCACGCTGATGCTTGTAATGATAAACAACTTTGATCCAAAAGATTGGTAGTTTAAAACATATTGCCATTGGTTATGTAAAAACATACGTATCAATTGCTGAGGTAAAACTTGTCAACAGTAGTAATCTTGTCTTGTGGTCAGTTTTTCAGTTCTCTTTGTTGACAACACAATTTTCATTGTGACAAAGGTGTTTCCCTCTTAAGAACGTTTTGTGATATCAACTAACTATTTGAGAGTTGAAGAGAACGTAATTTGGGATTTCTTAGAAGATACAATATCTGGATAGCGATCTTAGCTGTTACTGAGAAAACTATCCATTACACAGAAATACCTTTTATCCTTTATGTCTGCTTAAAACTATAACTATTGGAAATACAGCAATAACTAGCAACCTTTTTTTGGCAAAGACAACGAGAGAAAAGCACCAATAACATTATGTTTAAGAACAATGAATGGTTACTGGTTTTCACCAAGACTTCCAGAGAATTTATCAAATTACCCATAAACATTAGGTAGGGCGGATTCCGGGTTTTTATTTGGAGGGGTTTCTTGGAACTCTATCTGAATCTCCCACAAAACTATTCATTTTTCTTCTCTTTTTCAGCCCCCAAAAAATGTAATACTGGTCACAGGTTTTGGAAGAAAACATTATGGAAACATACCAAATACACACAAATGGTGTATGGTCTTACGACAATCAGAACTCATTAAGTAAGAACAATATTTTTCTAAGAAAATACTACAAGAAATGGTTACTAGTTTTGGCAAAGATTTTTTTCTAGAAAAGTACCAAATGCACTTAAACATCTTTGGTATATCTCACTGCAGTCTACAGCAAGCTGACCTGACGATATTGACGAGTAACAAATGAACCGTACATCAACACAATAGCACCTACAGATTAAGTCGAGGGGTCACAAGGGTCAACATTCACCTAACAAGAAGACACTAACAATTCTCATCAATGTTGTTCAAAAACATTTCCAAACAAACTTGGATTGACTATAAAACCTAGTCAGATCCATCTAGTTTCTATAACACTTCCTCTCAAGGGTAGCTTGACTATGGTCAATATATTATGACAACAACGATATTTTTCACATCAGTAGTAGTTAACAATGCTTGAAATAATTCAGTATCAGCATAGAACTTGCATGCAAAGGCCAATAATTCTGAAAACATTTGCAGTCCTAAAATCTTCAAAACAAGATGGAGATGAACAACGACCTTCCTGTCAATGCTGAACATATACAAATAAATTAAAGACTTCTTAGATCTACAAATTTGTAAAGAATTAAGCCTGATGGGGTTTTTCCTCTGAGAACAGGCAGTCTCCCTGAAAAGTGATTTCTGAACAGTTGTCTCCCTTGTAATGTGAGTTATCTCCCTTGAAGTGAGTTATCTCTCTTGATGAAGGAGTTACCTCCCCTAGAGACAGGAAGACTAAAATGACCCTGTCCTTTCCCCTCTGTGAGTTCATTTCTTTGCAGCCTCATCGTAGGCCTTTTTTAGCCTCTTTTTGAGTTCCCCTGGGAAGTGATCGTAGCAGAACTTGCACACTGGCTTGAGGTCAAACTCGAAGAACTTTGTTCTGAAAACAATCAACACTTTCAGTTACAAATTTGAAATAATAGTCATGGATACATTCTCTCATCAATATTCTTGTAATTAAATTCTATGATATTTTTTTATACCATCACTATGAGAAAATAATCAGTAGAAATATTTTGTGGAAAAATTGGTAAAGGAAACAGATATTTCAAGTCATATTTTTAAATTATTTTTTTAACTTTCGATTCGATCCCACACCTTCAGAGTAAGGCACCAACCACTTTACTCAGATGGTGTGGAATTGATACCACATGAGAATCGTCCGGAAAAAAGTACAACAATTTGTACTACTGCAGATAGTGCGATCCCAAATATAACACATCACATTTTTTCACTATCAAATTGGCATGTATTTCTAGAACATATTTAACTTGAGGGAAAATAAACTTACTTTTGACTCATCTTCCTATCGCAAATGGAGCAGGCGAAGTGGTTAACACACCAAGCTTTGTTGAAGGCGCTGAACACTGGAGCGAGAAAGTCAATGATATATCTTCAGGTTAAGAATTTATCAAGATAATGTTAGTTAACCAAGTCTACTCGATGAAATAAGACTTTTTATGATTGGTATATTATCGGTATGTCGATGAATAAATAAATCTGTATTTATAATTTCAAAATGTCCATATATCCCTAACTATTTTCCCCCCAGTATTTACAAAACCAATGTACATATTGGCGATGATGATAAACAACAGTGTAAATTTTATTTAAAGTTTTAAGATTAGTTTGGACAAGTTTTCTTCAAAGTGTATCAGAAACAATGTCAATTTATACATTCATAATATCTACAAAGATCAAAAAACATAACATAAATAGAAAGTAAAATCATTATATGACACTTTACCAATATTATGGTAATGTGGAATGTAGAATTTACTGGGGTAATAAATTGGGCTTGGTAAATCCTTAATTTTCTTTTAAGCGTATCATAGAACATGAAGGAAGACAGAATGTATTGAATTTAAAACTGAATGATAGATTTTACCATCTCCATTGATGATGTTGTTGCACACAAAACAGATGTTTCCAAACAGCTGAAATATAGATGGGAAAATTTTACAAAACATTGTATAAGAAAATCCATAAATGTTCAAATGAATGAAGTTTTTAAAATCATGGATAGAAGTTAAAGGGAAAGTTCTATCACCGATCAATCTGCAGCATCCGCCAACTTGGTTTTTTGGCATTTCGTGAAATGAAAACACGCTATATTTAACCCAATTTTGAATATTGAAACATGTTCACAGATAAGAATTCACAAGGTAACACATAACGTATGATAAAACTAATAAACAATATGTTGTTAGGCCGTAGCAAAGTTTTCCCCACTCGCATCATCGATGAATGGCTTCAGTTTCCATTGTTTTTATTTTTCAACAAATGTTTTTAATCAAGTTGTGAAATGTAAAGTCATCAAAATATTAACTTCATTAACATCTTTGAATTTGACTGTGTTTTAATCATGTATTCGTGTAAACGGAAATATCCTCTCGAATTTTTTTTTCCACAAAAAATACCCGATAGAACCCTCTTTTTAAGTATGTTATGCTGCTCATTGCTGATGCTTGAGATCATGTAGAATCTAACTACAATCATAACAGAATCAATGACATAAACATTCACCTTACATAAAGATTCCGTATTGTCTAAATTCAATGATAGCAATTCAATTGTGTGACTAAAATATGTGTACAACATCGACTTGCTGAAATAATCAGACCCAAGCCTTTCTGAGTGACCAAGTTAAGAGGAATCACAGCTTTCTGTAAAGGAATGGTGACCGGCTAAAGATTGGGAATATTCATTGATCCACAGGTTAAGAATTTACTTTAATACCCATATGGTTGTACATAACCGAGTTATAATATTATTGATATGAGCACATGTGCACATATAACATTTGCCTAACAACCATTGTTTCACCACGACTTCCCTTATTTCGGTGTTTATGACGTCATAAAATGATTCAGTCTAATTAAAATCGACCTTGTCCCGAGGAATAAAATTTGCAAAATAATATATCTACCGGGATACGAACAGGTTCTGTAGATTCTTCGCCACAAGGTCTGAGAACATCCCGTATAGGCGTGTGTTCCGAAGCAGTTTAGCGCAGCCAAAGCCCAGTCAAATAGCTGACCAATCACATCATAGTTTTTAAACGGTCGCTGTTTTGAAAGCATTTGGAACAGACAAAAGGATAGCTGTTTGGAGTTATCTGCCCCTAACTTCTCGCATCGAAAGCATTTGTTGGGCATCTTTTGATTGGCTACCTGAATTCCGCTCGAACACGCTAGTCTACGGACTGTTTCCAGACGGTTTGGCGTGGAAATCTCCGAACGATATGAGTTTGTATCCCGGTAGATGCACTATTTTGAACATTTTTTCCCGCGGAATACCGTCGGTTTTAATCAGACTGTAAAATGATTGTTTGTGACGTCACTGTAGCTTGCCGTCGCAAAAGAGATGGGCTGTTTCCTGACTATTTTTACAGAAATCAAAAAGGGAAAGAACGGGTAATAAAGGAATTATTACACTCGAAAGTGTGTCATATGACATTTACGAAACTCGTGCAAATTCGTGTATAACCCTCGCTATCGCTCAGGCAATAAAAAAATTCACACTCGTTTTGTAAACGTTCTATGACACACTTCCTCGGTTAATAATCTCTATAAATACTACCAACTGATAAATTCAATATTGCAGTAGTAAAATTTCCATCAGAAAGGGAGGTATCACTAAGGATATCAGAACAGCATACCACTAAAACATTCTTTCACTCTTAGATCCTTATAGTACAAGAGAAAAGGTTTAAAAAAAATTATTTCTCTTTTCAAAGACTGAACTGAATATTTATTATATCTTTATTAAATTTTTAAGAATGCCATTGGTCAGTCGACACCACATGATCGAAAAATATATTTGTACACTGACTCTCACTTCAAGTGATGAGGTCAGATTTGTGACAGACATTTCTGTCACTGACCTGAGATATTGACTCGTCACATGACTGTTTTGATGTGTGACCGGTGTGTGTTTTACAACACCTAAAATGTTAATACAATAGTGTGAAGGAAATGAATTGTGGTATAATAAAACATGTAATCACTAATGGTGAGGTCATTATGTCGGTCAGGTCTGACTACCTCGGGTGTGAGGTCTCGAGTCCCTGTATTTCACATAACGACCACACCACGAGTAATCAAGTGGATACAGTCCGACTGACCTGATGGTAATGGAGCTCACAGTATGCCAGACCTTTCTTCTCATAATGGCGTGTCCCCAGGAACGGTTTTTCACATTTGGCACAGACGAAATGCTGCAAACGATTCATTGTTTGGTTTATAATTTCAATATGGCACAGTGGTAGCACTGAAATATATGTTCACGGATGTTTTTATTATTTTGATAACATAGTGAGACCAAAATTAAGGTTTTAAGTGTAATGGAACTTATTATATCATATCAAATGAATAAACTCTGCATGCTTTTCACCAATTTTCCCAGCTGGGCAGAACTTGCAGCTTGCTGCATTTCATTAGTCTTTCTGTGAAAGTGTAGCAGCATGTAGAACCTGAACTTTAATTGTAGTACAATCAGAAATTTCTGTCACATAAAAGGCTAAAAAAATAGAGCTATGGGCTCTGTAGCTCATCAGGGTTTCATTGATTTATTATGTAAGGTTGAATATCTAAGTTACCTCAAGTAATATAATGTTAACAAGCAAAAAATAGGTTTTTAAATCATGACCCCTGTGACCCACATTTGGAGTAACAGGGTCACCAATCCTACAATTAAGAATCACCTTTGACCAAAGAGTCTCTACACAACATTTCACCTTTCTAGAGCTTTACATACTTGAGATAAAGATGAAAATAGGTTTTTGGGTCATGACAATCAGAAATTTCTGTCACATAAAAGGCTAAAAAATGCAGTAAGGTTAAAATTAGCCAATGATAGAGACTGGTGTGGGTTATGCCTTGCGGGGAAAGTTGGTGAAAAGCAAGACAACAAAATATAGGTAGGGTGAGTTATGGTTTAACGCCGCTTTCAAGAGCGAAATAATAGGAAATCATAAAGCAAGTAACAAACACTGATACTAATGAAGTTAAGGTACTCTTTAAAGTAAGAAGAACAAGAAGTTGTCATAGTTTCTGCAGCCCTCTCACCTCTACATGCCAAGACTTGCCCAATGCGTGAACAACTCTCTCCTCAATTGGCCGTCTGGAGAAGAAACATCACATCCTTTAATTACCATGAACCATTTTATTTATTTGTTCACATTGTCATGTCATAATATTACATTAGTCCTTACCTGTTCTGAAATAATCACCATACTGCAATGCATTTTAAAAAGTTTTAAATCAGTCACTTTAAAGTTATAGGACAAGTAAACTAGGAGGAGACTACAACCGGTTGCTTGTCAGGTGATCAACGTTCCAATAACAATCATATTATACTGTAATTATTTACTACTTGGTGGAGCGAGACATACTTTCAACTCAGTCACTAACCAAGGATGACAATCAGGTTTCTCAACCTCAGTGTCAGGCAGGGAATCAACCCTTCAAACTCTCAGACCATATATCAAACTGTCACTATCTGACCACACTAGCATCTATACAAATAATTACTTGAGATGTACTAATTAGAAATCCAACTATAATTTTGATTGATTTGATTATAATAAGTAATCATGTAAGGACCAACCTGCAGGCTCCACAGATCGGTATACCCATCTTGTCATGGCAGCGGAGACAGTACAACTCCTCGTTCTTCTCTCGGGCATCAGTCTGCAGCTCTTGTCTGCAGAATAAGAACATTTTATCATTCAAAACAGAGTTCCACTATTTTACCATCCATGACAGAGAAAATTGCTTGCATGACTCAAGTGGTATCTCCCAGGTAAAAATCGTTTGACGGTAAATATTGAACAGTGCCCAAGCATCATCATCTACATGACATCACAATGACTGTGCATAATCATCTACATGACATCACAATGACTGTGCATAATCAACTACATGACATTACAATGTCTGTGCATCATCAACTACATGACATTACAATGCCTGTGCATCATCAACTACATGACATCACAATGTCTGTGCATCAACTACATGACATCACAATGCCTGTGCATCAACTACATGACATCACAATGCCTGAGCATAATCAACTACATGACATCACAATGCCTGTGCATCAACTACATGACATCACAATGCCTGAGCATAATCAACTACATAACATTACAATGCCTGTGAATAATCAACTACATGACATCACAATGCCTACGCATCAACTACATGACATTACACTGCCTGAGCATAATCAACTACATGACATCACAATGCCTGTGCATCAACTACATGACATCACAATGCCTGAGCATAATCAACTACATGACATCACAATGCCTGTGCATAATCAACTACATGGCATCACAATGCCTGTGCATCAACTACATGACATCACAATGCCTGAGCATAATCATCTACATGACATCACAATGCCTGAGCATCATCAACTACATGACATTACAATGCCTGTGCATAATCATCTACATGACATCACAATGCCTGTGCATCAACTACATGACATCACAATGCCTGTGCATCATCAACTACATGACATCACAATGCCTGTGCATAATCAACAACATGACACCACAATGCCTGAGCATAATCAACTACATGACATTACAATGCCTGTGCATCATCAACTACATGACATCACAATGCCTGTGCATCAACTACATGACATTACAATGCCTGTCATCATCAACTACATGACATCACAATGTCTGTGCATCAACTACATGACATTACAATGCCTGTGCATAATTAACTACATGACATCACAATGCCTGTGCATCAACTACATGACATTACAATGCCTGTGTATCATCAACTACATGACATCACAATGTCTGTGCATCAACTACATGACATTACAATGCCTGTGCATAATCAACAACATGACATCACAATGCCTGTGCATCATCAACTACATGACATCACAATGCCTGTGCATCATCAACTACATGACATCACAATGCCTGTGCATCATCAACTACATGACATTACAATGCCTGTGCATAATCATCTACATGACATCACAATGCCTGTGCATCAACTACATGACATCACAATGCCTGTGCATCATCAACTACATGACATCACAATGCCTGTGCATAATCAACAACATGACACCACAATGCCTGAGCATAATCAACTACATGACATTACAATGCCTGTGCATCATCAACTATATGACATCACAATGCCTGTGCATCAACTACATGACATTACAATGCCTGTCATCATCAACTACATGACATCACAATGTCTGTGCATCAACTACATGACATTACAATGCCTGTGCATAATTAACTACATGACATCACAATGCCTGTGCATCAACTACATGACATTACAATGCCTGTGTATCATCAACTACATGACATCACAATGTCTGTGCATCAACTACATGACATTACAATGCCTGTGCATAATCAACAACATGACATCACAATGCCTGTGCATCATCAACTACATGACATCACAATGCCTGTGCATCATCAACTACATGACATCACAATGCCTGTGCATCATCAACTACATGACATCACAATGCCTGTGCATCAACTACATGACATCACAATGCCTGTGCATAATCAACAACATGACATCACAATGCCTGTGCATAATCATCTACATGACATTACAATGCCTGTGCATAATCATCTACATGACATCACAATGCCTGTGCATCATCAACTACATGACATCACAATGCCTGTGCATCATCAACTACATGACATTACAATGCCTGTGCATCAACTACATGACATAACAATGCCTGTGCATCAACTACATGACATCACAATGCCTGAGCATCAACTACATGACATCACAATGTTGGTACATGGAAAGGGACATTGACAAACAGGGTTACACCTATATAAATATCTCTCCCCATCTCATCTCTATAGAGATGAGGTGAGTTGGTATTTAACGCCGCTTTCAAGAGTATTTCACTTATATCGCGGCTGCTAGTATTATGGCAGGGAGAAAGCCTGCAACGCCATGTGGCTATGCATTGTGGTGAAACCTGCGAGCATCGGCTGGAACAGTGAACCATGGATGGTGCTATGCTGAGATTCAGTGTAGCATTGCATCCAAACCTAACTGCATGTAGAATAGTTCTCTACTGCAGACAAAGTTGCCATGCCCCTGACGGGATTCGAACCCCAGACCTCTTGATCCAAAGTCGAAGGCGCTAACCACTGCGGTATCCCACCCCTTTCTGTGAAGAACATCCATATGAGATTAAATACTCATTAAACATAAGACATATTCTACCATGGTCTACAGAACAGAAGAGGACAGTTCAAACATATTATATTAGTCGACAATTTATAACACCATAAATAACGATGTTAATCTGTTTGTGCTATGAGGGTTCCCTTTTAAAAAACGTTTTTATTCCATTACAATTCACAAATACATAAAACTTGAAAACAATGATAGTACACCTACCCGCAGGAGTGGCAGTTGAAATGGTAGGGGTGATACGCCTCTCCTTTGAACTTGATGTGTCCCTCATCAATTATAGAGCTGAAAGGGTAATAATTAACTTATTAACATACTCAATATTCATTAAACTTATTAATCAATATTCATTAAACTTACATGAAAATGTTTCAATATTCATTTGATAATCATGACAGTGATAATCATTTTCTAATTTTCGAAAGGACAAAAACTACACATAAATTTAGACAGTGAAGTATGATAATGTAAGGGAGATAACTCTTGACAGACTAGACTCAGATGAGCAATCTTGACTTCTTCAGCAATTCCAAACTAACGCCAGTCTCTATCCTGGCTAAAGCTTTGCAATGTGTTCCATTAGTCTATCAGACATTACCCTGTTCAACATTAGTATATCACAAAATTTCAGTTAGTAGAAAACTTAAAGGAAAGATGCAATGACATATGGTCAAAATCGGATTCATTAAAACGGGATGTCAATTTGACAATTGTTTGATTTTAAGTTTCTGAAATCGGTCCATAGATTACTTATATACAGCTTTTTTTATATAAAAAAACACCTCATTTAACCCCGGCGACCAGAATGAAAGTTTGCAGATGACGGAAGGGATGACTTCTGTGACGTCACTGGAGTAACCTTATTATCGGCGATGGTCATAATTCTACATAATTTCTCAACATTTCAATTGTTAATTTCACTAACAAATCTTCAATCAAACAACTTAAATTTTCCATATATCGAATGTTTAGATATCCAACTAGGTAATTTCGCAGACGAAAATTACATAATTATTGCATAAACATGTGTTTTTGGCGATTTAACACACCTCATAAATTCATCTAGCGGCAGTGATAATCATCATTAATTAATTAATGAGGAACTACGGAGCGGGTCGGTTTGCTGGTCACAGACGACCCGTCATCTGTGGTTAATCAGTCACGCCTCAATTATTCTTCTTAAAATGTTCCGCGGTTGTAATCGCGGTATTGTTAAAATGGGTAAATTAAAATTGTCTTTATAATCAATTGCAAATGTTTATTGTCTCGATTTTATGCTCAATTGCTTCCGATATACAATATACGTAGAGGTAATCATCTGTCATTCTTGAGAAAAATGCATTTCAGCAGATCTTTAAAACCTTTTCATTTCAATATAATATGGATGAACTGCAGCTACTCACTGACACTTATGACAGACATATTTGCCCAAACCCTTGGCCTTCTCTTTGGCATTGCACTCACGACACAGAGCACGATTGGCGTTCTTCACGAATCCAGTGTCAGCGAGCGGGCCGGTACAGAGTTGACATCGGAAACAGTCGGGGTGCCAACTGTTGTTCATTGCCTTGATCACACGGCCAATGATGAACTCCCCTGAAATACATGGTAAAATAATTAAGAGACTACAACACTCAAAATAGGTGTGAACTCAATTGTGCTTTTCTGTCTTATACACAATACATGTCTTGAAGTGTTATTTTACCACTAAGTGCCAAGACATGACAGTTGAAAATAGAAGGGTTAATCAATTCCTAAAGTGAAGAACGGTTTTCTGTTGAAGTGTGATATTTAGAGGAGACTTCTGGGTTTTATCAAACGCCAGGTTTATGATACCTCCCGCCTGCACGGAAGGACCCATATACCCTAAACTACGTTAAGTGGGGGTATAATAACAAGGTACGAGGAGACAAACTCACCGCAGCTCCCGCAACACGGAGCAAACAGAACATGGAAGTCATGTTCACAGTACTTCCTGCCTTCGAACTGAAACAAGAGAAAACATTTTAGAAATCATGGATAACTCTTTAACATTATCCATATATATCCTCTTTTTAAAATCTGCATTTTCAAAAACTCTTAGAGATTAAAGTCCAAGGTTCTGATCAATAGAAGAAAAATCAAAAATTCAAAAGTCGACTCGAAACTGGGGATCTGAGTCCCAAGACAAATTTCCACTGCCATGATTGCTGTTGAGCTAATTCTTTCCATTTAAAAGATTTTATATTGGGTCGGTTTTCTTTATTTCTATGTACACAGCATTTATTATATCTGTATTTATTTATTTACTATATCTAGTTTTGAGCTAACTTGTCCTTTATTCTGCTGAAATAATGCAATTGTTCTCAACTTGTTCTAGAGCTTTTCATACTGGAAACAAGATGTGTTTGTTAAACACGGATGCCCCCAGATGTAGCAAAGTTATGGCCAAGGCTAAAGTTTTCTGAATATTGTCCACTGCGGCAAGGTCAAGGTCACAAAGTCAAATATGATGACCTCATCTGAAAGGTCTCATCACAAGGTATGCACATGCCAAGTATGAAAGCCGTAGCTCTGAGCAATCAAAAGTTATGGCCAAGGTTAAAGTTTTCTGAAGATGTGACCTTGACCTTGCCGCAGTGGACAAGGTCAAATATGATGACCTCATCCGAAGGTCTCATCATTAGGTATGCACATGCCAAGAATGAAAGCCGTAGCTCTGAGCAATCCAAAGTTACGGCCAAGTTTAAAGTTTTCTAAATATTGTCCACTTCAGCAAGGTCAAGGTCACAAGGTCAAATATGATGACCTCAATTGAAAGGTCTCATCACCAGGTATGCACATGCCAAGTATGAAAGCCGTAGCTCTGAGCAATCTAAAGTTATGGCCAAGATTAAAGTTTACTGAAGATGTCCACTGCGGCAAGGTAAAGGTCAAGGTCACAAGGTCAAAAATGATGACCTCATCTAAAGGTCTCATCACAAGGTATACAAATGCCAAGTATGAAAGCCGTACCTCTTAACAATCAAAAGTTATGGCCAAGGTTAAAGTTTTCTGAAAATGTTCATTGTGGCAAGGTCAAGGTCACAAGGTCAAATATGATGACCTCATCTGAAAGGTCTTATGACAAGGTATGCACATGCCAAGTATGAAAGCCCTAGCTCTGAGCAATCTAAAGTTATGGCCAAGGTTAAAGTTTTCTTAAAATGTCAATTGCGGCAAGGTCAAGGTCACAAGGTCAAATATGATCACCTCATCTGAAAGGTCTCATCACAATGTATGCACATGCCAAGTATGAAAGCCCTAGCTCTCAGCAATCCAAAGTTATGGCCAAGGTTAAAGTTTTTGTGGACAAACACACAGACGGACAGACGGACGGACAGACAGACAGACAGACAGACACACGGACAGGTGAAAAACAATATACCCCCGGAATCTCCGATTCGGGGGCATAAAAAAGTCAAAAATAGGTTCTACAATTTAGAATCCCCATTAGCCAAGGAATCTGCACACAACATTTCAGCTCTTGAGTCCTATTGGTACTGGAGAAAAAGATTAAAAGAGGCTTTTAATGTTGTGACCCGATTTTTGGGTAACAAGGTCACGAAATCTGCAATTTAGAGCCTCATTAGCCAAGGAGTCTGCACACAACTTTTCAGCTCTCTAGACCTTGTGGAACTGGAGAAGAAGATGACAATAGGTTTTTAAGGTTGTGACCCCTGTGACCCCATTTGGGGTCACTGGGTCACTAAGTCTACAATTTAGAATTCTCATTGACCAAGGAGTCTGCACACAACTTTTCAGCTCTCTAAACCCTGTGGAACTGGAGAAGAAGATTAAAAGAGGCTTTTAAGGTTGTGACCCCTGTGACCCCATTTTGGGTAACGAGGTCACAAAATCTACAATTTAGAATCCCCATTAGCCAAGGAGTTTGCACACAACATTTCAGCTCTCTAGACATTTTGGAACTGGAGAAGATGATGAAAATAGGTCAAAGACAGAAATACTGAAATACTACTCCATTTGCAGATAAACAGTCAATATGATCTTAGGTCTTTCATACCAATTCAATAATATCTTACCTCGTAAAATATCCCTTCAGGGAACGGCTGAAAGCACTGGGCACATCTGTTGAGGAAAGCATGTCAAATGAATAACAGACATATTTTAAATGTTAGGAATAAAAGATGAAACAAACATTTATGAAATTCTACATTGGAAGACAAACATAAATATTGCAAAAGTTTATATTCAAAAGTTTAGCAAAATTTTCATATTGAAAAGTTGTTTTTACACTTAAATTGAAATAATTGATCGCTTAACATTTTCTACATCTACAATACAACGGCTTCTCTAAACAAAAACATCACAATACAAGTGCAGATGATTTGAAAGTATGAGGAATGTTCGGATGAAACTCAAAGTGCAATGATCACCATCGTGACACAAGTTGATACAAAATAAAGAGAGTGCGCAGTGCAATTTGAAAAGCCAAGCCATGACGGGAGTATAAACCAGCACCAAACAAAATATCTGACATGAAATATCTAATGATTACAAATCTACTTAATGAATATATATAACTAACATGTCTAACACACTTTCTACTCTAAAATTGAATTTTCCGCTCACATTGATTGAGAAATGCTGATTTTTAATTAAAATATGAATATTGTTATTGAAAATATAATATACCGGTATATATTATATATATATATATATATGATGACACATGTATATATAAATATTACATACATTTACCCTGGATGAAAAAAGAGGTCAAACAGGAGATACAGTATTACTTAAAATGATGTTAATTTCAGAAATGTGTAGAAATTTATTATGATTTTTTAAAAGAGGATAACTGTTGTTATAAAAGAAAGTGATAATTATTTTTATAAATAGTTAGCCATAAAAAGTAGACGTTAGTAAAGAATTGACTCGTTACTGATACTGCTTGGTATGGGTGATATTATTTCAGAATTCATGTTCATTCAACTTCCTACCTGTTCCAACAGGGTTGTAAGCTCAACCAAAACTAAATGACTTAGACTAAGATCAACTGAAAACCAACAACCCCCATATCCAACACACATACCCCCATATCCAACATATATATCCAATATCCAACACATATACCCCAATATCCAACACATAAACCCCATATCCAACACATATACCCCAATATCCAACACATATACCCCATATCCAACACATACCCCCATATCCAACACATATACCCCAATATCCAACACATAAACCCCATATCCAACACATATACCCCAATATCCAACACATATCCCCCAATATCCAACACATATACCCAATATCCAACACATACCCCCATATCTAAAACATATACCTTGATATCTAAAACATATACCCCGATATCTAAAATATATACTCCAATATCTAAAATACATTTACCCCAATATCTAAAATATATACCCCCATATCTAAAACATATACCCCCATAACTAAATCATATATCTCTAAATTATATGTATATCCCCATATCTAAAACATATACCCCCATATTCAACACATAAACCCCCGTATCCAACACATTTCCCTCTACCCAACACACAATCAAGCCTATCCACCGTGGGTACTTACACAAAACACTGTGGGTGCCAAACTTGGCCATGGTAGTTTACCATTTGATCCCGATGGTCTATGTCGTCCCCACACTTACAGCACACCGGCCCACCTCCATTCTGTGGCTCCGATGTCCCATTGCTGTTAGGTTCATGAAATGGGTGATGGTGCGAAAGATATTAATCATGTCAAGCAGCCCAGGGTATATAATCCCCTTTTCCAATAGTCCAAATATGAAAGCTAGTGACAACATTCACATGCAAATATTGTTAATTGGCAATAAAAGTTCAAGGTCATTAAAGCAATCAAAGGGAGATAACTAAAAGCATGCACAAACTCCATGCAGTGGAGTGTCATGCTGAGAGTTTAAGCCTTAAAGGGTTAGGTAACAAGGTCAAAGTCATGCTTTTTAATTTGCTGTTTCATTCAATTCACTCCCCCAAAAAGGCATTGTAATAGCAGAATTATGTAAGCATTGTTAAATATCTTGTTAATTAACAAAAGCGAGTTGACATGAAGTAAAATTTAAAGTTTTAGGTATCATGTTAATGAGTTGATTAAAGACTAAATTATAAACTAACCGATATAAGATGAGGCAATGGTCATAAGAACACACAATACAACTTGTACGCTCAATTAATTTCTCAAAACCAAATGTTTGAGACTTTCCTTGCAATGTCATTTCACCATCTATCTGTATTCTCCTGGATACTAAAAGAAGTGGTCATAAAATCACTATATATCTGCACAGTCAACCTGCCGGGGGCGGTTCAACAAAATGAAGAGCTTCGTAGCGCTCATTGATCGCTCAATGTAGCGCTCAATGAGCGCTTCTTCTCTCTTGAACGACACAGTGCAAATTCCTCGAAGTTTGCTCGCCTTGCTACGTAGCGCTACATTGAGCAATCGCGTTCAAGAGAAGTTTAAACGTAATTGCTAATTGAGAGATTACTTTGAAACCTCTCTTGAACACGGCCCTGTTGTGGTTCATGTGAGCCCTGAATGAAACATATGCTGCTGGACTGGCACCAAAAAACTGATGAATTGCAGCAAGGCTTATATAAGCCAGTGACAAAAACTGGCGCAAAATTAATATGCCTTGCCTTGAGAATGTATCAAATCCCCTGTGTCTTTGATCTGGATCTTTAACCTGATCATCATTCAGAATTTTTCTGGTATCGAGGGCTAACCTTCTCTAGTCAATGTTACACAAGGCAACAAATAACCAATTGTCACTAAATAATTCATGTCCTTAACAAACGATAAATGATCATCTATGTGAGTCTCTCTTGTCCCAAGTGTGAAAAATGTTTTATTCTTCCTATCAACAAAACCATAACTGTAACCATGGAAATAATGATCAATACATTGAACATGAATATGATCGTCCAATGTATCGTATTGCACATATGATTGGTCTGTGAACATTAGTGAAAGCCGTTTTGCTGAACGCTAGTTACGCTATTGATGGCTTATGACAGCTGGAGGACGATTTCATAACTACCAAAAGCTTCTTCATGATGAAATGGAGGGATTTCCTGGCAGCATTTTTTATCTCGAAACGATGGAGAAAGTTTAAAGTTTGCAAAAATAGTACTTAATCTAATAGCGACTATAACATTATTGTATGAAACAAGCCCTGACAGGTGAGGTAATCATGCACTGAACTGGGAACTTTTATGGCTTAATTCATACTCCGAAAACGTAATTTTTGTGTGTGATATCTTCAATTCAATACAAAGCACAATCATGGAGCGCTACCCTCCCAAAATAAATTCATGTATCCAACCCTGATTTATTCTCCAACAGATGAGTGAGTTGCGGGAGTTGAGGTTTAACGTCGCTTTCAAGAGTATTTCACTTATATCATGGTTCCTAGTATTATTGCAGGGAGAAAGCTCCGATATCATGGTGGCTAAGCTTTGAGGTGAAACCTGCGACAATCAGCTGGAACTGCGCCAAAATTCAGTGTAGCATTGTACCCAACCTTACTTATGCAGACCAGTTCTCCACAGCAGACAATGTTGCCAAGCTTGTGGCTGGATTCAAAACTGGAACCTCTTGATCTGATCGTGCGAACCACTGTGCTATCCCAACCCCCTCTCCAACACAACTCTACCACTAAACATGTCTTTACTCATGACGATATGATCTAACTTGTGTATCACCAACACAATTCCTATCCATCTATTTTACGAGACTGTATCACGAATGACAATGCTGTTTTATGCAAAACATGGCAATGAATTTTTTCCAACAATAAAATATTCAGACACATTTTATCCACGATGGCTGAATGACAATGACAAAGATTCTCTGACAGTGACTGAATTAATGACTTCTGTTTATAAAAAACTATTATCAATCTTCCAAAATCGGCATGTTGTCACGCGCTGAAAGACATTGACTATGCAGACATTGTGCCATAAGTCACGACATGGAAGCAGGCAAATTAATCAGTTAGAAATGCATGACATGACATTTTGTATTATTCCAGTCACAACTGTGATGTGTTAGCATTTTCAGTCCCATACTACCTCAACAAAGATCATTGGAAACATGTAAACAAATGAATCAAGATAAAAGCAAAATACTTATAATTTCACAGGCTATCAGAGCATGAAGATTATGAAAATCAGTTGTTGAAATTAACTCTACAAAAGCACAAGACATTCGAACTAGTGCATTTCTGAAAGTAGTAACTCCAATCCCATTTTAGCTTATCTCAAAATCACTCTTGATAAACATAGTTAGTATCAACTTTCTCTCACAAAGTTTAACTTGCGCTTAAGTCACTGTCACTAGCTAAGTTGAGCCTTGCTGCATTTCAGTGCCTTTTCTGTCCAAGAGATTCTGATTGCACTTTCAAGTTTAGGTGCAACAGAAAAGCTGTCGAAATGCAGCAAGGCTAAAATTAGCTAGTGATAGATATAAAGACTAGTGTTTGTAATGTCTTGCAGTTGAAAGTTGAGCAATTTTAATTCTTTTTTATCAATATTTCTTTTCTTTCATGAGTTTTACTGTAAGTGAGGTAAGTTAGGGTTTAACGCCACTTTCAAGATTATCTTTCTTATATCACAGCTGCATTATTGCAGGGAGAGAGCCTGCAACCCCAAGGTGGCTATGCATAGTGGTGAAACCTGCGAGCATTAGCTGGAACTAGCGAACCATGGGTGGTACTTCGCTGAAATTTAGTTCTCTACAGCAGACAAACTTGCCAAGCCTGGTTGGATTTTAACCCCAGACCTCTTGATCCTAAGCCGAAAACGCTAACAAAGTTAGTATTATTGTAAGGTTAGTCACAACACTGACATACTTGCTAACATAACCTTTGTATTTCAGACAGTTATTTGGTTAATAGACAATGTTTAATGTTCATAAACATAATGATCCTGATTGCTACTCTATGAACATTAGTTGTAGTCAGTGACAACACTTCATGCCTTCGAATAATGGAGTAACTTACAATGAAGCAACTGTGCAGTTACTTAACTAAAATATATTATTGATAATATAGATTAAACACAGAACATAATATATGAAATGTAAACATGACAACTCAATGTAAGTTAAGATGAAGTAAAATGAACATTAATGTAGATATTCATGAATGATAATGCAATGACATATATAACAGTGGCGGATCCAAGGGAGGGTTCTCTTATAGAAAAGTTTAATGAATGTCATATATCAGGGTCTATAATTTTTACTTTTACATCTGGAGATTTTCATTAATATTGAGTTGGTTATGCATTCTCAGTGGCAGATCCAAAACTAGGTTTTAGTCAATGAAGTAATTCAATAGCCTAATGTTTTCAGTCATAAGCTTTTATGTTTTTCAAGTCGTTGAGGGGCATTTACAAATGGACTACCGGTATATAAGAAAAATGATTTTCTTTATTGTAAACATGTACACAATGTTTCAGAATATATCCTGGAAGTGATTTCAACCTGATGAAGGAGTAAGTATATATTCTCCAAAACATTGTGTATGTTCACAATAAAGAAGATCTTATTTTTGCTTTCTAATGGCTAGACTTGCTTAAAGAAAATCTAGACTTTATAAGGTTTTCTGAATTTTAGTACACAGTCACATGGGCAGAAGTAAGCAGGACCCCACGACCACAAATAAACAGTGGCAGTCACAGTGATCAATCAAAATAAGGGGCGTAGCAGAGGGGGCGTGACAGAGGGGGTGTTATTGTGATATCATCTTAAATGGACCATATTGTCCTGTTAAACCAGGGCAATATCAGACATCAAGGTAAGGGATCAGTTTCTGCCAAGGAGAGTCTTCCTATAGTGTAAAGATCCAAATAACAATACTCATCACCCGTCTGACAGAGATACGATGGTTTAATGTTCCTCACACTGGACATGTGTCTATTTTATGGATCGGCGTGGCGTGACCTTTGACCAAAGCTTTTTAACCTCTGCGTCATCCTTGACGCTCTTTGTAATGATTCATAAACATAGGATATTTTGAATCATTTGACACCAAACATGTTGAGAATGAATTTTGAGTTAATAGCAAATACAATTTGCAATTCATTTCATTTACATAACATATGAAAGTTGAATAAAAAAAAAGTTATATATTATGTCATAAATTTATAAATAATAATTTGAATATGAATTTATTTTCAGACATCCTCTCACTAAAATAATGCACCTGCCAGTATGACATAGGATACACGAAATTCAAATAGTTTTGCATTTTTCACGAGTAAAATTAACATTTTCTGATAACAAAGGTACAATAAATATTCCATTTGCCGAATCAGCAAACATTACATACAGATACAGACTTTAATGTGAATATAAATTTTCATTTGTATTTCCATTGACTTGTTTTTTTGTGTTTTTTTTTCTTTGGTTTTTTTAAAAATATTTTATTCATTTAAGAAATGGATTGGGCACAAGTTATAAAACTTATATTAATTTGTTGAAACATTATTGAGAGTTTCTCATATTGAAAATGGGTCAAATGGCACATAAGATCAATTTTAGAGATTTATTTCTGCAAATCCCTTTCAAAAGTTAACAAAATCAAAAAGTCACCCAAGATTAAATTTCAGTTTCAAATTTCAAATTAAACACATCCCCTGGTCCCAAACTACTTGAAATGTTTGTCATACAAGATAGCATAAGACCAGTATGTTTGATAGATAACAAGGTTGACATTCCATGAGCGTATTACTACCAGCTCAAGCAGTAACATTCCTGTATCATATATCCCTCCCGATAATCACCAGGCTCACAGGCTCCAAGTGAGATATAATCTGATATATATACCGATAAATAACGAAACCTTGTAGCTACTATACTACTATATTGTACCTCCAATAGCTTATACTACACAGATACCAACATATAAACACAATGTTCTACATAAGAAGTTGTGTCTGAGTTGAAGGAAGAAGATTTGGCCTAACTTGCTTGTACTTTCCTACTTTCTTGACAGCTAGTGTAACTGCAGGGAGAAATCAGGCAATGACCCCTAACCAAAAGTCATCTTGTGTCTTAATTAAGTGTGGGATGTTGTTTTTTAACTCTTTTTTAATAGTCCTTTATTCCTCTGACTGTATCTCACACAGTAAGAGAAAGAAGAAAGCCAGCAACATAAGTGCAGCTATACATTACAGTGAAACCTGCAATTATTGGCCAAGTATTGGCAGTACAATGAATGTCAAGTGAATTAAAGGTAGCTTGCCTACTGCGGAACCCTGGCAATCTTTATCTATACACTATTAAAGGGACACCGCGTCAAGAATAAAATCAGATCATGTGTATCTACCTATGCTGATTAACATGTCTGCTAACAAGTCACAGACACCGAATTTCAGACAGTTGACGTAATTGGTAATAAAAACTACTGCATGTAGACATTGAAGTGAAGCGTAACTCGTTAGCAGACACTCTAATCAGCTGAGTGAGATAAAGATGACTCATTTTTATCCTCGACGCAGTGTCCCTTTAATAAACTACTGTGCTATACCATCTTCCCTACCATACTCAACAAATTCTCTGTAGCGTTATAAAGGTGAAACCAAAAATGTTTCTAATATTTAGAAAAACAAAGTTGTTGAAGAGTTGAATACAATGAAAGAACTTGACACAAAACTTGATCTCTCTACATTCTACAATAGCCAAAATTCGGTAACTGTTAAAATCGCCTTCAGCAGTTTGGTTCAAACATGAGCAGTCGGAGGATGTCATGAAAGTTCAGCAAAAAATTAAATATGGTTTTTGAATATTTTTTAGATCAATCAAATGAAATACTTAGAAAACTTAAATGACAAAAATAATTCTTGGTGAGTGATGACACAAGCAAACAGACAATGGGCTGCTTTTTTAACAGGTATGCAAAAGGTCAAAGGTCACACCTGTTCTTAACAAGATATTTGTCCAAATTTGTTTTTATCTTATTATTTTATTTATTTAGTGATTTATATCTCTACCATCGTCTAAACCAATTCATTGTTATTAAGAAGAATTATTTCAAGGGGAAAACAAAGAGATTACAGTGGCGACAACAAAAAATGAGAAATGAGAGTGACAAATGGTGGGTATCACAGCGAGACACCAAACAAGGACTATACCTTATTTTGACAACACTTCTACATTATCTAGCTTTCTCTAGTGCCACCTACTGTATCTATGTCTTACCTATGTTATATGTATTTGATATATACACAAAAACATACTATAGGTAACAATGAAGATTTTATGTAAAATGACAGATATGAAATCTAAACTACTGGTTACCATGCCAACCATGTATCGCCATGGGTACTTGATATGTCGACAAACATAATATGATAACTATATACAGTTAATGTGGTATGATTACTGTTGAAAAAGACAATGAGACTAGAAGACTAAAACTAGCCTAATTATTAAACGCCTACCATGGCAACAGTACATCGATGGTTACACTAATACCATGGTAACAAAATTCCATCATGGTTTACGGTTACCATGGTTATTAATGCAACAATACATCATTGTCACCATTGATACCATGACAGTATTAAATCACCATGGTTACTTGCACTATCTACCCCGTTTCCAATGAAATCTATGTGTTGTTACAGTTACATAAAAATACTAATGATAAGCTATATATATATATATACACTAATACAGTACTACCTACAACCAATCATCACGGCAATGCTTCATTGCCATGGATACTCACACAAAGCACTGGGTGTGCCAGACTTCGCCATTGGAGTTGACGATCTGCTCGGTGGCGGAGAAACCATCGCCACATCGACGGCACACTGCGTTGCCTAGCGACATGTTACTGCTGAAACCAAGAGAAACAGAATTTAGTAAACGATAAACATAACGAAAAAAGAAAAAGTCACTATAACATCCTCGGCAAACAACACGACAGGATGTACAACCAGATGTCGCCACTGGCTAAAGAAAAGAACCTGGGACCCGCAGGTAAAGAGTTAATATGCAAGGGCAGGAATTAACTTAACAAATACTATATATATTTGTTATATATATGAAGATTCATGAGTGGAAAGGGTGCAAATCATCCCTGTATAACATCCAGTCACAAGCCATAATTTTGAAAATATCAACCTCATTCATTCTGATTCGTCTAAAATTCTAAATCAAGAAAAGTATATTTCATGCACAAACTAACAACACATAAAGAAACAAAAGTGTGTAAGATCTTTTACCTTGAAGCAAATATCTCCACAACTTCCTCTTAACTTGCAACATTTCTCAACAGACAAACAAGAACTATTCTTTCACACTGTAAGCAGTTTGCACTGGAAACTTTCCACTAATTCTCCAAATTCTTTGTTAATTAAAAACATGGTGAAGTCACTTAAACCAGTAAAGTCTACATGACATGAAACTCTCTGGCTAACCTCCATATCTTGTTTCTGTGACGCGAGTGCATAT
Organism: Gibbula magus; assembly: GCA_936450465.1. Lineage (NCBI taxonomy): Eukaryota > Metazoa > Mollusca > Gastropoda > Trochida > Trochidae > Gibbula > Gibbula magus. The sequence continues at coordinate 24,677,725 of OW388306.1, forward strand.
TTGAAGAAGACATAATATCAGCACATGCAATTAGGTGAGGGGCTTTTACAAGTACTTGAACACTGAGTCTACCGTAGTTCCTTTGATTGAAATAAATATAATTCGCTTCAAAAGGAAAATGCTTAGATAAATTATAAGTATGACCCTTTTGAGTTCCTGAATTGTGTTTCTATAACTGTAAAAACAAGCAGTTGCTGCAAATAAATACTTCAAAATTGAAAAATAACATCATGCAATCTTCCGTAGAACATTAGTGTAAGTAAGATAATGATGAGAATCCAATAAACTGCTCTTGAGATATTGAGAATTTTGAATTTATACAACTCATAAGAAAAATAAAAGAAATAGGGGTAGATAACTCTCATTAAGGGAGATAACTCTAAAATAAAGTTTATTTGTTGATACCACAAAACAATCTTATTTAATTGCAATGCAAATTTGTCAACAAAATAAGACCATAAAGACTAAATAATTATTTATGACAAATCACTTGAACACCTTTGTGGTAGGAATAGAATATTGAAATACAGGAACACCAAAATATATTCAATGAATGACAAAGAGAACCAAACAGAACACTGGAGTTCATTTATTTAAAAAGATTTGTTCAGAAAATCTCAGTAATTATATATTTCCTTCACAGATAACTTTAATAAATGACTCCTATAATTTTCTATAATCAAAACTGAATTTCATTCAAAAGAATACATTACACCGAAAATGATCCAATCCCCAATATTTAAACTTTGTAAACAGCACACGCTCAACTCTTTGAGGAGGACGTCCCCTTTTAACTGCTTGTGTTGGTTCACCGAGTCAAAAGTGAATATACCTGAAGTTCATTCAAATACTATTGAAACGTTTTTACATAGACTATATCTTTACAACTTCAATTTACAATGTACTTGAACAAAGACCTTGTGTTCGTTACTAAAGCTTGCTCGCTTTGTACATGATAGTAAAAGTACCCCCTGATTATTTTACAACAAGCCATTCAACTGACAAACATTATCTACATGTCTATGGGTATACTTTGAAGACCTCCTTAGTTATTCAAGTTGTCTTGTACTGTTAAAGGGACACTGCATCGAGGATAAAAATGAGATCACTTTTATCTCCCAATGCTGATTAACCTGTCCGATAACAAGTTACGTTTCGCTTCGCTGTCTACATGCAGTAGTTTTTATTACTTATTACTTCAATTTAGGGTTTGTGACTCTTTATCAGACACGTTAATCAGCATAGGTATATACATAATCTCATATTTATCCCTTATGTCCCTTTAAAGGAGTCTCATGGCAGAAGGTACCATATTTCCTTTAAGAAGCACCCAGGCACTTATTAAGTTGACTCTCAGACAGAAAGGCACTTATTAGAGACCTGGGTCCCGTTACATATAACACTAAGGTATGGTAACCTTAAAGGCGCTGTAGCACGTTTTTTCACTCAAATAGGTCGATGAAATTTATTTGAAAAATAATGTCAACAATAGTAAAACACCCTTCTCTCTTCGGAAAATCAAGTTACAAATGAGTGTACATGGTTCCGTAAAGCCATGGGAATCGTTTAAGTCATTCGAAATAATAAAATGTGTTCACAATAAAATGGCCGCCATGCAATTTTTGCTTTATACGCAACACCGTTATTACCAATACGGATAATTGGTTTGTGTAATAAGACGTTTTACCCTTTAAAGTAAATATAAATGACATAAACTATCATTATAAATGAGAAATTTGAAAAAATAAAATTTGCAAAAAAACGTGCTACAGCGCCTTTAATTAGGCAGCCTTAGTGCAATGTTAAAAGACGGCACTTAGGTTAATCTTAGTGTTAAGTTTGTTTGGTACAACGACTTGTGCCACTAAAAAGCTTAGAGGATTCAAGAATGATATTTTATCTGGAAACTCATCTAAAAGAAGTGGCACTTATAAATCAGTGACTAGAGACCATTTCTTATTGGAGGCTTCTACATATTGAAAAGTTGCTTTACCCCTAGTGCAGACAGCGGACCTACTCAACATGCTAACTAGTTGTTGAATTATTTAACTTGTTTAACTTGTCCACGGAGAGATTACAAAGGTAAACAAACACACCAGTCTGTAAACACAATCTGTGCAATGAAGCTAACATGATTAGACCACCATTACTGTTGATGACTTTCATTTTAAAATATTATTCAACTCTTTGAGTTGTGTGCAGATGTTGAAGGCCCTAAATATTATATCTACCGGGTATATTATATTTACAATGAAACCGGTAGAAGAAACTAGGTGATATATATTTTTATTGGTAAGGATAACGTCACCATACACTAGGACATTTGAAGTTTTGCATTTTTGCATAAATAGCTAATGTTATTTTTAATATATTATTGAAAACATGTATAATGTTATTTTTAAAAGAAAATTGGTTTTAAAACATTTCATTTTAGACTGACATTTTCAAATTTTTAAATCTCTTAGACTTTATAAAAAATAATCAGAAATAATTAAATACCATTTGATGATTATTACACTAGATACTGATACTAGTAATAATGAGTACAAAGTGCGCTAACGTCACTATTATATCTGCCATCATGAACATTAAACTCTGCACTTTAGAATCATCTCCTTGTAATCAACTGAATACATGAATAATGGCAACAGTGTTCATAAATAATTGTTGAATAAGGTCAAACTATTGTTTATTGTCTCCACAGTTCATATTATCATTAACAGCTAGATTGTTGACGGGAACTTTTTAACCATGGAAGACGCTACACTGTATTTAAATGAACCATTGCATCAACATGTACAATATTTTCTACTCCGCAGAAGTTGACAACCATCTGGAGAGCCAAAGAAGAAAGCCTGCTATGGCAATGCTTTGTGATGAAACCTGCGATCATTGACTTAAAGGGGCTGTAGCACGTTTTTTGCAAAAATAATTTTTTTCAAATTTTCCATTTATTATGATAGTTTGTGTCATTTAAATTTACTTTAGAGGGTCCAACATCTTATAACACAAACCAATTATCTGTAGTGGTAATGGTGTTGCGTATAAAGCAAATTTGCATGGCGGCCATTTTATTGTGAACACATTTTATTATTTCGAATGACAAAAATGATTTCCATGGCTTTACTGAGCTATGTACACTCATTTTTAACTTGATTTTCCGAAGAGAGAAGGGTGTTTTACTATTGGTAAAATTATTTTTCAAATACATTTCATCGACATATTTGAGTGAAAAAACGTGCTACTTCCCCTTTAAACATTTTAACCATGGATGGTGATGCACTTTCATGAAGCATTGCATCAAAACCTTAAAACATGTAGAAAAGTTTCTACTGAGGTTACTCAGCAAGTTAAACTAACCCCTGACCTCTGAATTCGAAATTTAAGCTTCCTATGTTGATCACTGTATTATTTTCCCCTCAATTAGCAATTTATTTCTTAAATCACTGAGTGAAAGAGCTTAGAGATTTTTGGACAAATAAAATACTTTCATTTATTTAGTGGAAAATTTTAATTCTATTGCAAAGGTTTTTTTGTTAAAAATGAGTGTCACAGAATATCCACAGATATTTCAGATTCCAGATGTAAATCTGTCCACACTATTTAGAGAGCATTATGACACTTTATAGCTAAAATGGATGGAATTATCATCAAACCGCCCTCTTGTTATCAGAAATGAGCGGGCCACTGCAAATGATAACGGCCCTCTCAATGCTGACGACGAGCCATTATCACTTTCGTTTCTAAGTGACGTCACTTTAGAATCTCCTCTTGAAATTTCAACAAATATGGCCACCAAATGAGCGTATCGACTCGAACATTTCAAAACGTTTTACATGTCTTTCTTTCAAACGAGGACACATTATTTTGCCAAATAAGATCATAAACACGATGTGTCAATACAACCACACTGATTCTCAAGTGTTTTAAACAAAATAAAGAAGAATATTTACTCATTCACCTCCGGTAGACTTTCAATGTTAGATTTAGGTAGCCTAAGTACGCATGCATCCTTAACTTGCTAAATTTGTAATGATTTGTTGATTTTCATTATGTCACTGATTGCCAGTGATCGGTTATATAATAAAACACGACTTTACATCAGTATGATAATCATTAGATATAGACTGCTTTCGTTTTCCCGAAAAAACTGCTGACATTCCGTTCATCATCCGTGAAACGCAAGCGACTATAACGTCATTATTCATTTGTGACGTCACAATGGTTCTTGGCGGTAACACGATGAAGTTTTTGCTGTTTTGTTCATATTCAACTGTAATTAAAACTGTAATTAATTCCGGTACAAAAGAACACATCCCATCCATTTGAGCTATAAAAGGGGTAACGTTGTTTTTCAGGGCATTATCATTTGCAGAAGCCCTCAGTCCTCCTTCATCGGGCAGTTAATCGAAGACCTTGGGCTTCTGCAATGATAATGCCCTGAAAAACAACGTTACCCCTATAGCACAGAACCAACAAAGAAGAAAAAACATCAGAGTTTCACCATGAAAGGACACTGAAACCTAAACATACCCAGGACTGAAACTTGGCTAGAATGATAAAAGGTGACAGACTTCAAGTACATCTTCTTCACATAGAATTGACAATATCGTCACAGCAGAGTGAGCAATGACTATAACACGTGTTATCGCTAACAAGATAACTTGGTTAAAAATGTTTACAATTCAAAGTTTGCTGTCAAAATTTAGATCATATTTCAGTGAATATTCTCCCTCTAGGTATGCTTAACAAAAGGACTAAGATAACTTTTAATTTGAAATGTTAAATCCACCTCAGTGAGCCACTTTCCCTTTCAAATTTAGTTTAAAAAAGACAGACGAAAAATGCACACCCGAAAATTATGCATAATCAGCGTTTTTCTATGTACCCTTTTACCAGCTGAAACATGTTCAAATGTGTATCTAAAAGCAAGCAACAGGTTAAAATATGTCAAATTCAGAAAATAACCTCTCTTAAAATTCACCTAAAGCCTTAAAGCAAGCAACAGGTTAAAATCTATCAAATTCAGAAAATAACCTCACTTAAAATTCCCCACAAGGTGTTTTTCCAAAATCTTGACAACGTAAGTTATCATAAAACAAAACGGATTTTAACCCTTCCAATTTATGGCATTTTTAAACAATTTTAAACAAGCCACCACCCTTGCCCTGCATTTTATGGCAAATATGGAAATGAAGGCTCCTAAATTCCCTTTCATCCGTGAATTTACAACTTTTCATGGAAGCTTCGGGACATCATCAAATAGTTGAGGGATCCGAGGCTAGGTGGGGGTATGATCATTGGAAAATGGAAACCATCCACCCTAAATAATGATATGTAGATGATCGAAAAACTAATTCATCTGTTGTAAGGTCAAGCTAGACTTTGCGAGAATCTGTACAATTATATTTCTGGAAAGTAAAGCCTATTATACAGAGAGTTGTATCCTCAATGGATGAAAGAAAATCTGTGCTGGAAACTAGCCTGTCTCACAATCCTGCAAACATTATTCGCTTTTAATGTTACCCTGAGATAAAACGACATTCCTTGAAAGTAAGTCTACATCATGAGAATCTTATATCTGAATAAACTCTTCTCAATTTTAAAATATTGACACAAAATAAGCTGAACCAGGTAAGCTGATAAGAAATGACATAGAGGCAAATAATGTTGAATGACTTTGGCACAGGCTAGTGTGCAATATGACCATGATTGATCTCCATATTAGTATTTTGTGTGTTTTATTGCGGTAAAACCCAATGGAAAAGTGTAATCCCTTATATTAAACCTCCTATATAATGTTTGTGATGTCTCCAAATTGCTCTTAAAAGCCAACATTTCCAGGGATTTCTCAGAATTAACTTGCTGCATTGTTGGACCTGAGGCAGAGGTGAATAGGGCAAACCATATAGCACTTCATTCATGAATGATATATCACAAATATACCTTGATCAAGAAAGCTGATGTAATAGAATCTAAATTTTATATTTCAGATCTTCACCAATTTTCCTTCTCAGCATAAACTTACACATTTTCAAATACAACTGAAAATGCTCCCAGAGAGATGTTTTGCTCAGAATAATCCCTTAAGTACACAATGAACAGTTTTCAAACAGCCACAAGGGATGTTTTGTATCTTGCCACTGTACTCTCACACCTGAGTGGGTTTAAATAAGCAGTGAGGGTTACCCCTTCTGTTCGTGGCGTGTGTGAGTAATGGAGGTTTGATCAGCATTGAGGGAGATATTTTGACCAAGGCGGAGATTAATCGACTTTCACAATGACTGTCGTTTGTCGACTAAAAATCTAATTAAGAACCTGACCTAAATGTACAAAACAACTTTTAGCATTAAATTGCAAATTATTTCAATTAACGACATGACGCTAGAGACTTTTCTATTATTTATCTAGCATGTAGATTTGAACTTGTTTAACAATATTTTCTCCAAAATATACGAAAACGTAGTGAAGCAAATTTGGCCATGCAGTGTTGTTCCTAGGTGATCTGCTGAGGGAGTCATTTTGGCCATTTCTGAACAAGTGGGACCCTTTGCAATGGTAAAAGTATCCTACTTCTCCAAATTTTAAGGGACACCAAGCCAAAAAGGTGGGCAAATGTCCCCAGGACCCCCTCTAGGAACAACACTGCCATGAATATGAAATCCTCAAACAGGCCCACTTCTTGTGATTATATGACGCTATTATCTTTGGTGTCATACACCCTTGTTCCGTGATGTCACTCAAAAACAAAACAATTGGTTGGCCCAAAACATGCTAGAAGTCTTGGTAGTCCTCTTTTTGATTTTTTCCGGGAGAGGAAAAGTCATATCTCAATTAATGTAATGATAAGGAAACTTAATCTTCCATCATAAACATTTAAAACAGATTATTTTCAGCATATAATACATGAAGTTACATGATTAATATATTTTTGAAACTCATCGATTTTTCCATTTTTAATCGTCAAAAGAGTAGATACACAAATAATTGAACGTAAACAAAAAATGTTTTTGAATATTAGAAATGGATACCTGTCTCTGTCAAATCGTAGGAAATCAAGGGTAGCCAAGGCATTATCAAGAGGATCTGGTTCCAGTCCATTCTCATTGTCAACTTGTAACCGACGACGTTGGAACAAATCACTGTCAGTCTTTTCATTCAGTGACTGGAGACGAAGTGTTTTTGCAGCCATGTTGGAGTTAGAATCCAGTCACGTCTGCCTTACAAACTTGCACGTCTTAGAACAGTCCAAATGCAAACAAATCTAAATGTCGCGACAGGTTAATTTTACCTCAATGCGTTGAGGTAAGATGTATGAGGTCACCGATTTATGTCAACTCTTAAAATATTTTCTCACTTCCTGAATATCAAAGCAATGAACTAGAAATTTCAATAAATCTCCTCTCTGTTATTCAAAAAAATATCATACATGAAATGTATTCTGAGAATGTCAACATATTGAAAGATAAGTATTGGTGGTATATTTCACTTCAATAAGACACAAGGATGGTCCACGCTGGCACAATGACAGTGAAATGTGGCCTCTATGTGGTATTTGTATGTCAATGTTATGCAGGTACTCTCATACGCCCTCCTGAACAATGTTGATATTTGTTCTTCACCCGCTCTAAACATCCACTGAACTAAATTCAAATAAAATTGGGCTTAAGCAAGAGTGACTTCTATCTCCAATCTTTTTTATCATCCATGCAGAAAATTTAAAACTGTCAGTGTATCAGGTTTATAGGGCTGAGGTTTCTTGTATATCCAGTCCTTTTTAACATCCAAACAAAAAAGTTAACTGTAAATTTAACAGTTGAAGTATCATATGTCAGGGTTGTCCTTTTTCATCATCAATCCGCACAAATTTTTAAGTGTTGGGGTTTCAGTCTTGTCCAAAGTTTCACCACCCATGCACAAGGTGTAAACTTTCAATGTTGGTGTTGTGACAGGGGCGACTTTTACCTCCAATGCCATTTACTATCCATACAGAAAATTCTGAATCTTGACAAATCACTAGTTTCATGAAAGTTCAAAATCCAAGATGACACGTTGTTAGATATACCCCACTAATAGATGTTCTGGGCAGATGATGTTTAGTACAGCAAACATGAATCTCTCCTCTTCATCAACTGATAATTAACATCAGAATCCACAACTGTCATTAATTACTGCTGCAATCCTTCGGTTAATCCATACAGCCAAGAATAGTTCCAAACAATCTCACACTAAACACTGTACACAAATATCTGACACTGTATTCAAAAAGTAGTTCATAAACTTACAACATGATAACTCAGTTCAAAAACAGTTCACAATTTCAAAACTACAGTAGCTTTGTTCTAACTACAGTAGACAGGCTCAGAGGAAAGTTAGACAAGAGAACACTAACATAGTGCCAGGTATCCACTATATTCCTTAACCCATGAATCCAACGTACAGCTTGTCGCATGAGTGATTCCTATGTAAGCCCCGCCTCTTTTCCCACATGACCCAAATTTGAGACTACCTGTCACTTTGGCCTGCCCATTTCAGTTTGTAAATATCACTTTATCTTTAAGTGCACACTCTAGGCTGTAAATAATCTTGTACAGTGGTCAGGTAACCAGAAGGAATCTACAAACTCTAGACAGAGACCCCACCTAACCCAACAGGTCCCTCTCTATTGTCGAGGTGTATTTCAGCGTGAGGTGTCATGTAATACATTAACATGACAATATGTCATGACCATCTGCGACTAATGAAGATCGCTATGGCAAACTGAGTGGTTTATGCAACATGCAGTGAGTATAAACATTATGATTGGTCGAAAAATGAAAAATTGTTATGTTTTTATGTTGATATGACGTTTAATCAATAGAAACTGCTGCAACTATTGAAACAGATATCCTGCAGAGCAAACAGAGGATCATCGTTCAACCTGGCATACCATTTCAAAGTACGTAGATTTGTTTATAATTATTTCATGTTAAATTATCAAACATTTCATGCCTTTGTGATCAGTTACCCTGTCACGTTTGGGTTTCATTTCAGAAGAATTTTTATATTAGAATACATACTATTTTAAGTTTTATTTTAAATTGATGTTGATTTCCAATATTTTCTTTTTACAAATATTTTGAAGGGAGAGTATTCATGTCTTTCAAATTTGCATATCAAACCGTGAAAGGGTTATTTCAAAAACATTTTGACATTTAAATTGTATTTTAGGAAAATAATTATCAACTGATATTGCTTTATTCAAGATTAACATCACTTCTCATGAAGACCCATAAAAAAGATCCCTCTTATAGTGATGGAATGAAATACATCCATGCCAACAGTCACTACCCAAATAACCTTTTTTGGACAAAGATTATTTTAGTTTTTTTTTGTGATTAAGTACCGTAACACTTACAGACTGGCTAGTTTTTAGGTTTACTTAATACACTGCCTTTTTTCTAAACAATGATAATTACCACAACAGGCAAACACATTTATGATGTAAAAGAGATGCTTAAAGTGAAGTCCATTCCAACAGTCGGTACTCCCAACAACTGTTAACTCATGCAAGCATTATTTAAATCCTTTTGTTGATTTTAGCAGTACACCCCCAGACGTGCTAGTTTTCAATTTAGTTAAAAAATCGCCTATTGTCTGAACAACGATAATTTTCACAACAAGAAAACACAATGAGATGTATTGTGTTAAGGATTGTTTAAGTACATCCATGTATCATTGTGTTCATTCCTACCTAGTTTACATTTAATGACTTGCATTAATCACAGAGACAAAGAACAATGAACATGTATGCTGCAACACTGGGCGTAGTCTGTCATCCAAACCCCTAAATATTTAATACCCTGGGCAAGTCTAAAATAAGTCTACTAAGCTCGGACACATTCAATCCTTTTCAAATTTGAGGCACTTTCATAAAATATTTTCATTTTTGCAAATTTGGAATTTTGTCACAAAATATTTCATTCCAAAGACTATATGTTAGGTGTCTCATACACCAACATTCTTCTCAGCTAGACTGACTGCAGTCTCTTGATATAAGGCTTCATCCAGACTGACAAATAGTCTCCTCGCATAAATTTGTAAAAGGTTACTAACTGGGATAATTTTAAGTAAGGACTTGGAGGTTATCAACTGATTTAATATAACCTATCAATTCTACATCTAGCTCCATTGAGGTATTTGTATTTAATTTACAAGGCTACTTCAAGCCCTTGATTGCCAGAAATAGGCATAATATAACGTACCTGATAAGCTAATGAGGGTAAACACAGTAGCAACACTTTGGGGGGATGGCTTTAATATCTTTTGGAAAACAGAAATCAAAATGACAATGGTCAAGTGGGAAAAAATTTGTTGGAGGTCTTGCAATTACTTAAAGAATTCAAAATAATTTGAGAAATTTATAAAGAAAAGAGCATGGTAAGCCTTAACTTCCCCTCCAATACGAACCTCCTGCCACTCTCAATCACTAGCTAATTGAGCTTTGCTGCATTTTATTAACTATTCTCATTTCTCAATATTGCTTGTACAGAAAATTTAACTAAATGCAGAAAGAATAAATTAGCTCAATAGAGACGGGTGCGAGTTATGACTTGAGAAGGAATTTGATAAAGGCCTTGCAAATTGCCAAGCTCTTTCTTTCATAAATAAATATTTTGTTTGGAGCACAACTAAGTCTAAGAGAGAAGAATTTATGACAAACACCACGGATGAGTTGGGTCAAGGTTTACACAGTAACTTACAGATGAATAGTTTGCAAGTCTACAGGTTAATCCCCACTATACCTCATTAAACCACCACCCCAGGGTTGAAATATCAGTACGATCTTGTGTGCGATAGGATCTCGTTGATCGTTATGTTGAGAGCACTATATCCGCATGTGTAGATATTACCCCTCACTGTGACTCAACATAGATTCCATTGGCTTAGATTGGATTAAGATGAGGTAAGATAAAAGAAAATTTCTTTATATGTATATATTTCATTTTCATAAATACTCAAAATAGACTCCATTTATAGACTTTAGTAGTAGTAGTAAGTAGTAATGCATAAAAAAAAGTCTCTCATTTGGGTAAAAAGGACGAGGGCAGTAGGACTTTGTTCGAACAAATAAATAGGAGGAAAAAGTACTTTTGTTTTCTCAAATTCTTTCCATCAAAATATTATACAGCTTGGAAATGTTAGTATACCAAACGGAATCACAACCATTCTTTCAGACAGACATCTTTGGTGGACATTTGGATGATTGGTTTACCTAAACAAGATAATATATAATTCAATTGATTGTTATAAATATTAAATAATATAATCCCTTCAGTTTGAAATGCTATATATTTATGTCATCTTGTGAAATGAAATTTGTGTGATAAATAAACCACACATACTTCACTGATGAAATTACTATTGCAGAATGGATAACGACAAACCCAGAGAGACGATTCACAAAGAGACTTAACATGACATAAATCATCTCTGACAGACAATGAACCATTATACCGGTAGATAGATATTTCAGATATATAAAGATTTATAACATATTTGACATCTATCTCTCATAAATAGTTAGAATATAATATAATTGACCAAAGTAATAAATTACTTTAACATTTTCCCATCTTATCTGAAGAGAACTGAACAATGTACAAATAAATATGTATACAGTAACATTTTATCTTAACACAACAATGTAAATTTGATCTTAATTTTTGACACATTTACGAACTCAAATGAAAAGTTCAGACTCAAATTTGTAACTTATGTTACAGATATTTGAAACTGAGTAAGCTTATAGTTCAAGTTGAGCATGAGATGTTTGGTAGTTTTGTATGGTCAGCTACTTCAACTAGAGATGAAGCAGTACATGCAGAGTTACTCCCCTTGTTAGGTAGTGTGATGATTTGTGGTCAGATCCTTTAAATAGGTGCAGCGGTACATGCAGAGTTACTCCCCTTGTTTGACATTCCATGTGAAGAGGATAACACTGAATTTTTCATTAAAAATTTATTCCTAAGATCATCTACGTATCAAAAATACGGATACAGTAAATCTACTCAGAGCTCATTTGCTTATGCAAAGTGAAGAAAAGCATCTTTCTGAGGACCGAGATATATTTTCAGTTTTTATGTTCTTTAGACTTTATTCACAAGACAAAAATGTTGTTGTGATTTAAGTTTGTTGCTTACTTGGATCTGAACGGAAGTAAGAATGTATCGAACCGAGGGTTCTGTACCGCAGTTCATATCGAACAGCTCAAATGTACAGTTTCACCCCTAACAACGGTTATAATTCCTGTAATAAGTCACTCAGGAATGGTTGGTACTGATACTTGACAACGGAAATCTCTGTTTAATTGAGTAACAGAATATTGACTTTAAATCAATGACTAAGAACGATTATTCAGATTAAAATCAAGTCATGAATATCCATTTAGAAATGTGACTGACCAATGTGAGGTTTGTACCTGTATTTAATGAACATCAGAACCCCCTTGGATGATCCCCCCTCCTGACCACACCCCATCCCCTGTACAATTGATAATTCCTTGATAACCCCCCTCATTTGAAATTGTCTGGATCTGCCGGTGAGATCCATGAGATATTATAAGTAGACACACCACTCAAACCATGTGAGACTCAGAACCAACATGCAAACTGAAGAATATATAATTAATAATATTTTGATCATGCGCCTTACTCGACTTCTGTTACTGTGGACTGCTGCATGGTTGAAGTTTAGTTATCAACAGTCACCATATATCATCCCATCATCCTTCTCTCACAGGGCTTGTCTAACTAGTACTTGCAGTTTCCTCTAACATGCTGTGTTTTGGTGATATGTTTACAAGCCGGGAAACTGCTTCCTGAGATTTAAACTTTCAAATCTTAAATTTTAATCCCAAATTTAAAATTCAGGGGTATTTTTGAGGAATACATTAAGTTTGTTTTTAAATATTTAATATTGTCAATGCAAGAATATGTTTCATTAAAGAGAATAGGGTTGTTCCCCAATTGGGAACAGTTCACCCACACACATCATCATCAACAATTTGATGGAGGTCCCTTAGATGCTCTCCTGGAGTGTACTACAGTTCAACCAGACAAGGATGTCTGTCATTTCTGTCAAGTTCTGATACTTCAGATCTTGGTCCAACTGTAGCAATCAATGAAATTCATCAATTCTATCAAATATCATGTTCATTGTCAGTATAACAAATCAAAAAGCAAATTCATCTTTTTACAGCTACATCTGGTTTGGTTAAAACTAAATCTTATATTTTTAGAATCCGGGATTAATTGGTCTAAGCCGGCTTCTTGTTTATACATCAAATGTGGTTTAAATTCTTTACCATAGAAACATTACAGCACTATCAACTGTTCATTAAAATGCATGGGCGTGGTGGAAGTAAATATGGACAGGAATATTAGCATGAAGCATGTAGACCATTTGTCATTTTGACTCATTTTAACACTAAATAGTTCTTAAATATTTAACTATTGCCATGATAAAGGCCGAAAGGTTGTATTAACATGTTGAATGTTGATGCAGTCATATTTGGGTATGCGAATGCCCAGTTCTGATTTCTCATGTCTGGCACTTAGAAAGGGATCATTACTTATTAGCCCCTATTTGAGATGTCATTAATAAACTGGTATATCATTTAAATAGATAGATAAGTTAGCATTAATGAAAAAGTTTCAAAAATAGTTTGAGATGCCCCCTAAATGGTGTGGCCATGGTGATACATATCACCCTCCCACAGATGTCAATATTAATCATAACAGCATCCTTAGTCATATTTCCTGTTGAGATCAACATCAGTGGCTTGTCAGTGTACCGGTACAATGATCTGGTGAAGATTTGTTAATTGTAAATATATATAATTAAGCTTTTAATACAGTTTGAAGTTATCTTAATGCTTAAGTTGTTAATTTAATATATGACAAACAATTCTGTGTGACCAACTTGCAGAAATCAGGAATAAAGAGAACTGAATTGGCCACTGGATAGAGAAAGAATATTCTCTCCTGTTCCATCGGGGTATTTTTATTCTTCAATCCCCCGACAGACATGGCAGTTTTGTCTTATATCGCCATAAATAACCAGGCAATAAAACATATTATTGGCAATGCCTGGTGGGAAGACCAATGAGAAGGATTTGGAAGGTAGGAGGCTAGGGGCAATGGGCCTTTTTGCACATTTGATGAAAAAATGGCCCATTAAATTTTGAAATTTTACAATTGGCTCATTTCAAATTCTGAAAATGACTAAAAGCCCTAAAAATGGCCAATTGTCAAAGGTATCTTTGAAAGACAGTTTCCCAATCCAATCACTGAATGAGTGAACATCAAATTTTGAATCACAACATTTCATTGGCTGACAGAATACATGGTATATACAGCAATCAGTAACCAGCCTTCAGTGATATGAAGCAAAGCTGTGAAGACAATCTGGGGATTACAGGAGCCTTGCAGGTTGGGAATATTCAGGGGCCCTCCACTAAAGATTAAATCAGACATAGACATGTTTATTAACAATAAAAATATAAATTTTAGTATATTATTATAATTATTAAGCCTCATAGTAGTTTAAGGTTAAATTAAGATTATTAAATTTGTTCTTTAAAAGATAATATTGAAATTTGTCAGTATTTAAAGGCGCTGTAGCACGTTTTTGCATATTATTTTTTCTCAAATTTGCCATTTATTATTACCAGGTAAAGTTTATACAATATATCTTAAACATTATAAACATTAAACATTACACGACCCGATAAATAGAGGATATTTGACATTTGTCATCGAATACCATGTATATCTCATCGAGTGAAGTAGAAATGTATATTTTCACGAGTGGCGAATGTATTATTTCTACTTCACGAGAACATTTTTTAATTTTCGAAGAAAATTATGTGGTGTATATAAAGCGATAGCAGTGTTGAATTTTTCAGTGTGATAGGTAGATTTGTAGGTTTCATGAGAATTTGAGAGTTCAGACAGCAAGATTGTTGATCATTTCATCATTGTAATTTGTACCATATTTAAAACTCTACTCTGAGTGTTTAGGTATCGCTACATCAGTAAGTTCACTTGAACTACCTTTGACCGGCCATTTTAATGTGAACACATAAAAATGGCCACTCAATGGGAAATGGACTTAACAGAACCATGTAAATTCGTTTTAGAACTCTTTTTATTGATTCAGGAGTAATATTTACCCATTGGTAAAACTTCTAATATATTTGTCACAGCACTTTATTGCAGTATGAAAATCGTGTTACAGCGCTTTAAGATTTCATCTCCTTTAATAAATTCATGCAGTTTTTATTTCTATAACATGTTTAAATATACTCATTCCAGTAAGTCTAATATTACCTCAAATATTCATTGCAGGGACTGGTGCACAGTCTAGAGAGGAACTAGGAAGATTAGGATGGTTCATCTTGACAGCCAGAAGACACCACTTTGATATCAGGTTACCATGGAAACAGGAAAATGATAGGAAGGCTGGGAGCAATTTCAGAGTGACGTACCTACACGTTCCTCTTAGTCAAGAGAGTATGTGTACTATCAACAGGTTGCTTACTATATTTACATTATGGGTTCAGGAAAACATCCCTTTCCAAAGGGCAATATATTTTGTTTCTCTGCCTTAAATATCCATTCAAGTAAATTACAACAAATTCTTCATTTACTATTTGCTTGAAGTATTACCTGTATTTTGAAGCATGTTTAAGAATATAACATTAACAAATCTTAGCAAAGAGCTCGTTGAAACATCTAACAAAATGTTCATATTTTCTTATCAATTTTGTAGCATGGACATTAAGAAATAAAATGTTTATCCTGATATTATTATGCTTATTCTGGTCTTTGTAGAGCATCCATCTAGTATGCAAATCATCTAAGTTATAATGATGTCAGAATGTCTATATATGACTATTCCTTCAGCTTAACACTTTACTTGTTTTACTCACTTTTCCTTTACTGTAAAACTAGTTAAATATTCTACTTTAGTTTAAACAATTTATTCATAATACTTTCAACTGTAAATTTTGTGTCAATGCCGGTCCTCTCATTACCAGTAATGTTCAAAGTGTGTAATACTAAATAGTCCTGGATTTTTTCCCTTTCTTAACACTCTGTGTGGTTATCTTTCAGGATATTTTTAGAAAAGAAATATTTTGCGACTGGACTAGAAATATTTGGCGGAGTGTTAATACAAGTGCATTGGCAGATAAAGGACTAAGAAAATAATAAAAAACATGATACTGTGATGTGAATCGAATCAAATCATGATACCCATTGTGATGCTTATCACATCGTTAAATGGCGCATCTATCAATCAGATAGATTTCAGTCAGTACAGCACATCTACAGCACATCTACAGCACACTCATCTGACTCTGGCACCGACAGTGTTAAGCATACTAACAAAAGAAAAGAAGAGGACACATAACATCCAATTAACAGACCTACTGATATAGAGAATCGTGGCACTTGATCGGTATCGGGAGCCAGGAATGTTGAAACCTACTAGTAAGTAAATGAAAGGGGAGTTTCTATTTACATTGCACCTGCCATTTGGTGTCTTCTTTCATTCCTGACCAGTTTCCTGAAAAGAACACTGGCTACCTTAAAATTTTCTGAGATATAAATATTTTTTGTTAAGGTTGTTTTAAACAGCTCACTGATCTCATTTACTTTCAATTTATTAAAACTTTTCTGAATTTGTTTTTAAAATATTTCAGTTCAAGTGATAAGTCAAGTCAAGTTTTATTTCCAACAAACCACCATTGGCGGTACAGGAACAGTACAAATTTGACATAATATCAGAATGTTGTGAACACTTGGGAGTGATTGGTAGTTAAATAACATAGTTCATGGCGTTATTAATAACACTGATTAAACATGACAAATTCTTAAATCTCGCATAGTTTTTTACGGTAAGCAATAGTTTAAATTTCATAAGATTTAGCCAGTTAGTGTAGTAAATCGGGATATAATGAGATCTTATATTGTCAAAAACTGGACATTTTAATAAATAATGGTACTCGTCAGCTATTGCCGGTGAGTTGCATAGGTTACAGTTTCCATCCATTCTAGGTTTATTTTTCCAGCGGCCAGTCTGCACTGGTAAATGATGGTTCAATGTTCTAAATGACATAATCGGCCAAAAAAGGTAATCTGGTAGCAGAGGTAATTTTCAAAGGATGGCAAATCCTTCATTAGTTTATAATAACAGCCCTTCAAGCTTTTGTTAATATCACCCCTCCATTGCTGTATAAAGTGATCTTTAAGAGTTGATTCTACAATAGAGACTAGCCACTGTTTACAGACACAACCAGGATTATCAAATACATAGGTAGAAATTAATTTCACATTTCATATTGACATAACCTGGAGGGCTGGTGAGTTTTACTAGCTCAAATTAAGAAATGCTAGACCATAATATTAATCAACTATCAACAAATGCAACAATAATAAAGTGACTAGAAACACAAACTTGTTTCCTACCCTAACCATTCATTTGGGGTTTGTAAAGAAAAGAAAAGAAACATATGAAGTACACAAGCCGACAGGGCTAGCAGTATCCAACCCTTCCTAGCCCAAGGTAAGTTTTACTAGCCTCAAGCGAGAGGACTGCTGTTAATTTTGTCAAAAGAAAACACAATCTTGTGAAGCATGTGATTGAGAAGGTATGAACCTATGTCAGCTGTCATGGGAACAAAACATTGCCATGATATTCGTCTATGACAACACATTGTGATTTTAAGTGGCAATGTGTAGCTACTAGCTTATGTGTTTAATGACTTATTTAACATGATTTTTACATCACCCATAATTGGCAATGTATGAAATAATACCCATCTGACAGTCTGGAACCTGGTAAGTTTTGTCACACCTTATACATAACCAAACTTTGTATTATTCTTCTAAATATTTCCCAATATTATTTGATTGTGGGGGGGGGGGGGGAATTTATTTGACTGTCAGCAGTGTATAAAAAATAAAAAAGCTGGAAAAGTAGACAGCCCAAAAGTGTTTTTTTATCAATCTAAATGGCAAAATTGAAGAAAAAACGTATACAGTTAACAATCCAGGTCAAAAGTTACCAGGTTCAGGGCTGTCTGACGGGCCTTATAAAATTATTTCATACATTGCACTGTCGTTGTTCAGGAACCAAAACCATAATGTGTCGATTCAAAAGAAGCTTTTTACTTCAGTACAGCACTGCAGTTATGTCAGTTTTATATGAAGTTAATCATAACCAATTCTAGTCCAGCATGCTAGACGTCTTCCTTCGTTGGGTGCGCAGTCATCGCACCAAAACCGATGTTTAGATTATCTGAACTAAACCAATTCATCAACTGGCATTGAAATTTACATGATGTCTTTGTTATTATTATTTATATATTGATGACTTTTAAACTCATGCAGTTGACCATATCGTCAAGATAACAAAGATCTAAAATGGCATTGACAAATAAAAGTTTTCACTTCAGTCCATGATGATAATTATTAAAGTCAACAAACAAGAGTTAGCTCCCTTTGCAGTGACTAACATCAAAACTATTCACAATCGGAACTTTCCTCTCCAAAAACCGGAAAACTGTCATGAAACTGATAACAAGTGCTCTCTGGTGAAAGTGCCACTCATGCTGCATCTTAAATATTCAATAGTTCACCCGGTCATCCAAAGTAGAAACTTTTAAGGCGGGGGTATCCCCTGTTTTTGCCATTCTCCGACAGGTGCGATGCCGGATGGGGGAGAATAACATCTTTTCTCATTTCCTTCAAGGTCGATAATCTCAATGCGAAAATAGTTTACATCAACATAAGAAAGAAAAACATATTTTACTAACCTTCCTGTCATATAGCTGAGTTTGAGACAGTTCAAAAATGTGCTGATGCCTTAGAAAATAAATTAAATGTAGTCCAACATGGTTACCGGAAGTCTTGTGAAGTCACTTCCGGTCGACTAATATGGAAATGGTATCGAATTTCATTTAATTAATCTTCTTCGTGAATATTGTTACACTGGTGTGATGACTGAGTTCTTGGTGTGGTATGTATTTCACTTACTTTGACTGTAAAGTAGGATTGTGTGACAAGACGATAAACAAACATGCTAACAACGGTCTAAGGGAAGTAACTCCTGTTACAGCGATTCATAAAATCCTTCAACCTCGTCCCCAGGGCTGATCAAAAGGCTTGACGCAGGAGAGACATAACAGCACTGTGAGGAGTTTGAAAAAAATCATTGCAGAGGAACCTTCCTTCCTCAATTTTGACCTTAACGATAAATATATGTTTGTGTCCGTATAATGGACAGTTTGGGTTTATGTTTATGTATGAATTGTTAATCCATGGTGATTACGTCACTCTATTGTGTTTAACAGTGGATTATTTTTAAGAATCTACTGGTCATTGACTACTCCAGCTAGTCAGGAGGGGTGTCAGGTTTTGACATTTTCGTAATGGCTCACAAAGTAATTTGTTCAAGAATGATGTATTTTGTCTTAGTATATCTGATTAGAATCTTAAAATATCTGATTATTTTTGTAACGTCTGACCAGGGAATAGAAAATGTAACCCTTCGACATTTACGCAGCGCCCTAACCTATTAGGCTACCAGGTCTGCTGGTAATCATTTGATTGTTTGTCAGTAAGACCCCTGCATTCTAAACAAGACTGGTAAAGTGTGAAACGCGTGGGGATCGTGCTGAAACACATGAAATGCAGGAGTTTGGCTGTCAGTCAAATCGCTTTGCGCGGAAGATTTGCGCCATGCACGTGCGTGGAAGAATCCATTTCATAAGGATCGAAGCTACGTGTACCATATCCGATGAATGGGCACCGAAATTTGCAAAATAATATTGTTTTAGGTTACATAATTGAAATGTATTGTCTATAATGCTAGATAATCACATATGTATGTTTCGTGACGACATACATGGATTAAGATGGAGAATGCATTCGGAGCCGTGGATTCGTTAAAAATAATCAACTCGGGGCTCGTTGATTATTTTTAACGAATCCACGACTCCTCATGCATTCTCCATTACATAATATTCACTCAAATTTTTTTCAGTTGTAAATAATCTCCAGTATTTGAGATGGGGGTATCAACATAAGCTTCACATTTTAAATCTACTCTAAAGAAGTAGATATAATATATTCACATGTACCCTGGTCTAGTTATTTAATACTTCATAAGGCCAATGTAACCTTTCTTTTCTTTACAAGAACTAAACTCTTTAGAAAGCTGAGCTCTGGTGTACATTCGTTTTGGTCAATATGGAATCTGAATTGTAGATTTGGTAACCCTACTTCTGGAAATTAAAATTGTCCATTTTTATGTAGGATCTAAGCCTGATGAGCTACAGAGCCAATGGTTTTGTTTTCATTTCAGCCAGTCCCTGTAGAGTTTTTTTTTTACTGACATTGCTTAGACTGTAATGCGATGTACTCAATTGAATTAAGAAACGAATTCAGAAATATTAACAGTGGGTCACCAAACGTTTTTCCATACATCAAAGTTTTTTAAGAATATCTACTGAAACGAAAAAGTAGGCCTATGTGTTAGGCTATTGCATAAGACAGTACATACGATCTTCACCGTCAGAATTATGTGTAAGTGATTCTGGAGTGTGCCGATGTCGAGCACTGGTTGACGTAAGCCTTGCTGTATTTTGTCGCTTTTTCTGTGCCAGTCGAGATTTCAGATTGCAAATGCAAGTTCAGATGCAGCATATGCTGATGCTGATATGCTGATATGCTGATGCTGATATGCTGATATGCTGATGCTGATATGCTGATATGCTGATGCTGATATGCTGATATGCTGATAGAGGATAGGTGACGAAATGCAATAACGCCTCCATCAGATAATGATGGAGATTGGCGCAAGTTGCGCCTTGCGGGAAAGCTGTCGTTGAGTGTAGGCCTACTTTACGTTCATTTGTTGTAAAAGGGTGTGCTAAAATCATGTTGATTCATTCCGCAAGATACTCTAGTGTTCAATTTGATTGAAAGTGAACATCGTACCATGCATCGTCTTCTATTGGCCCACTGTCTGATACGAGTTCATAAATAGGTTAACTGATTCCATCCTGCCCCTCCAGACTATATTAAGCGCCAACAATACCACGTCGATATAACATCCTGATGAACAGGATATGTTTGTTTGTCCGTCAACCTCAAAGTCCGTCTGTCTTCATCCGGAGCAAAACTCACAACCCGTTGATTATATATATTTTCTGAAACCGTTTATGTGTATTTCATGAACGCCTACTGAAGTGGTTCCTTTTGGTTTTTCAGATTTTCTGAATTTTAACAAGTGTTTCCATAGCAACGAGTAGGATTTCAATTGATAATCGTATTTTTTTAAAAGTTAGATTCCTTTCCGGAACAACTGATTGAATTCTTCCAACATGTATATTTATCTCCATTCAACAATTCAATTAGAAATGTTCAGTGTATGATTGCAATATGTAATATTACGATAGAAGGAGGACAGGTGGGATACCTCGACTTCTGATGACTCTTGTTACACATATCGAGAACATCCTGAACAGAGTTAGCCTAAAACTGAAACTATTAGATAAAAACAATATCGCCTTTACCTTAAAGGTGCATCCATTGTGTTTCATAAAATGTTAAATGGCTTTAATACATGCCAACATACGATATGTGCTGATATTGGTTCAAATAATTTCACTCAACTTTCATATTCATTCCCAATCGCCAAATATATAATAATTACTAGTTTTCAATTAAAATCGAGTAGCATCATTATACTTGTTTTACGTTCCATTTACATGCACAGTTGTTATAAGACCTGTTAAACATTATCAACTTAAAGTTTTATTTTAGTCTGTTGTTAATAAGTTTCCAAAATTACGTTTGACTAATCGACGCGCGCCACACGAGGTGCATTGTCCGGTCGAATAAGATCAAAATGCCAATTTTCGGCAACAGTCAGTACTTCTCGTTAACATAACACAGTTTATATTTTAGCATATGTGACCCCATACAACACAATTGGTGTACCTTTATTTACGAAATGGTCTCGAAAGAACTTTTATTCATATTCTTGTGAGTACCATATATAGTAGAGATCAACAAACACGATCAGTTGATGAAATAAGTTTATTCTGTCAAACCTCTCCTGTAGCTAGCATCAGTATATGATCAGCTATATATATATGTGTGTGTAATGTATGTATGTATGTATGACATGTCTTTCTCCTAACATAACAACTCAAGTTACGGTGAAAGGTTGGCATCAATGCTTCCAGACTTTCTACCACGAAATAACAGCATACTGTAAACCAGTTTTAATTACCGTAACATTTTACAGTAACATACCTTTAAACTAAGCATAGTTAATTAACAGTATACTGTTATTTTACGGTATTACGTCGGGCAGTATTGATATGCCAACCTTTTACCGTAAATTCACATGCGAATACGATTGAGCCTGTAAATTGTAATAACGATGTGAATTATAAAACTGCAGCAAATTGTAATAACTTTTGACGTAAATTGTAATAACAACGTACATTTATTAAATTTTGTCGTAAAAAGTCAGACGCAAATTGTCATAAAAATCGACGTCAATTGTAATAATCGTTACTTACGGTAACTTGTAATAAACAATTTACGTAAATCAATCATCTCAACAACTGCTAACATGATTCTCAAGGACATATACACTATAATCAGTTATAAACTTACCCGCTCAAGGCATAACTCTTGCCAGTCTCTACAACTGGGTGATTATGAATTTCAGGTGCAGCGATCCACTATCTTAGCACGGAAAAACTACCGGTAGGTAAATTCTGCAGTGATAGAAACAAGAAAGAGCATGCGTTGGGAAGTTGTAAGCATCTATATGATTGGATAACACATTTATAAGCTAAATTATCTTTACTGTGCCTGTTATTATGGACACTTTAGAAATAACACTTTTCGACGGAAGTGCACAGTGGTTAACGTGTTCGACCTCCGACCAGGAGGCGCTTTGGTCGAACTAGTACCATATCGACCAACCTCACCATTGACAAAGCTTTCATTGAAGGACAAATATAATGTTAACATTCGTGTCACTTTAGATCGTTATTATTTCATATATTCCATATAAGAAGAAAGAAGAATAGACGTTAAGATAGGACAAAATATGACGTAATCATTTCCGGTGTATACGCCATTTTGAATGACGTCAAGGGGGGCTCAGGTGACCTTGAGGTGACCTTGGAATTTTAGGTCATGGGATCTATTATGATACATTTTTCATTTCTGTGATTATGTCATATGAATGACGTCAAGGAGGGGCTCAGGTGACCTTGAAGTGACCTTGAAATGTGTGGTCATGTGATCCATTATAAAACCATTTTAATTCCTGTTTTTCTACCGCTTTGAATAGAAATATTCATTCATTGAGATATTCCCCTGAATGACTATTTCTATTCAAAGCGGTAGAAAAACAGGAATTAAAATGGTTTTATAATGGATCACATGACCACACATTTCAAGGTCACTTCAAGGTCACCTGAGCCCCTCCTTGACGTCATTCATATGACATAATCACAGAAATGAAAAATGTATCATAATAGATCCCATGACCTAAAATTCCAAGGTCACCTCAAGGTCACCTGAGCCCCCCTTGACGTCATTCAAAATGGGGTATACACCGGAAATGATTACGTCATATTTTGTCCTATCTTAACGTCTATTCTTCTCATATACTTATTTCATATATTTCATATATTTCATATATTTCTTTCATATATTTCATATTATATCATACAACATTGTCGTGTTTTAGTGATGTTCGTCAGAATTGTCTCCCTAAGAATAACATTTTTCACAGATGAACTTCGCATCATTATGACACTTATCATCACACCACTTGTAGTTCTCGGTGCTACACATCACTAGACAATCTTTTAGATTATCTGAATTAGATCGTTGATTTGGTGCCCAGTGGTTGTAGTCCATATCCAAGCCTCCCTCCCACCTCCACCTGCCTTCATCCCCCAAGTCGGCGGCACCCAACCAAAAACTCCCTGAAAGAGACATTGACATAAATAGGGGATATATATATATATATATATATATATATATATATATATATATATATATATATATATATATATATATATATATATATATATATATATATATATATATAAATTAAAACGTTTTGTATCCTCACCCGGTTTCACACGATGTAGTGATCATCATCATGATCACAACAACGTGTGAAACCGGGTGAGGATTCAAAACACTTCCAGACTCCTTTTTTTTTATCTATCACTTGTGCTATAAAAAGTTTGTTTATGTATATGTGTATAATTCATTATATCACAACCCTGTCATACAAAACAATTTAGTCAATAACATTATATCACATTCGTATCATATAAATTACCTAAGTAATAACAATATATTAAATTATATTAACTTCTTTTATGTAAAAATACTTGGTTTATAACATTGTATCACATCCATGTCGTATGAAATACTAAGTTAATTAACATTACTACCCCTCAATAAAATTGAGGATATCAAAAAGAAAAATATCCTTACCAGTTTTGGATATTGCTTTCTCTTTTACAAACTCGTTTTCTCCTTCACTGTTGATTACAGCTAGGCGACTTTTGAAGAACCCACAGTAGGACTATAAATATTACAATTCTATATTACTTGTATGGTGAACATATAAACCGTATTCATAAATGAGAATGCGTAATATATGATCCATGTGATTGATACATACAACATACATACACACATACATACATACATACATACATACATACATACATACATACATCAATACATACATACATACATACACACATACATACAAAAATAGTTCTAAAATGAATGTAGGCCTACATGGTTCGATTTAGCCATGCGAGTCCTTTTCCATCAAGCGGTCATTTTAATGTGTTCACATTAAAATGGTCGCTCGAAGGTTGTTCAAGGGACCTGACTGATGTAGCGCACCGGTGCCCCCCCCCCCCCCCCCCCCCCCCCCCCCTTTTCATTTGACAATTTAAAAAATGACCATTGAAACCAAGCTCAAAACATTGGTGTACCCCCCTTTTCGCCACAGAGATAGTACATTTACACCGTATATTCAGGATTAATTTATCACTAAGCATTAATCTACCTCTCAAACTGAAGAGTTCCACACCACTGTCGCTTTATAGGTCGATTACGGATAACAGTTCGCTTATCGGGTCATGTAATGAGATGTATTACCCATTAACGAACCAATATATTGTATAAACTTTAATATTAAATTAAAAATTTGAGAAAAAATAATATGCAACAGTGCCTTTAACTACAAGATACACTACAAATATTCTAATGACCATTTTTGCTAAGGTGTCCCACTTACTCTGGCGTTTGCGAAGTTCGTTTCAATGTCGGAAAACCAGTAGCAGGACTTCTGGAACTTGTGAAAGCCGGGAGGACAGGAGCCTGAAGTATAGCATTGGATTCGTTAACGCGTTATATGGCAGCTTTAAATGTTTATATTTTAAAAAATTTAATCCATAAATCCAATATCGTAATAAATAATTCCAATTTCTCATTTCTATTGGGAAATTATATGATTACACATTGTAATATAGGTCTTTATATTTACATATTTAAATATATAACTCTCAACTGTGCCGTGTTGAGCACATTATGTAATTACTATTAACATTCAAGTTACTTACCTTCTGCTAAGACCAGGAGAGTGCTGCACATCAGAACGAGGCTTGGAACTCGAAGAGAGGCCATGTTGTTGTGAAGGATGCACATTGAGGACGCATCCTTTAAGTTAAAAACAAGTCACGTGAGTTGGGCGTTGTCGACATCTGGTTGGCTGTTGTATTTAAGGAAGTATATGAAGGGTTAATTTCAAAGCAATCTGATGTTTTCGTTACATCAATAGTAGGTAAATTAAACATACACATAATATGCACCCATATCACTCACAACCCGGACTAAGAAAAGTCGAAACGTATGTCGAACTTATGGCTTTAACATTGCACCATAGTTTTGCATGATTTAAAATAAGTATCTATATTTTGTCAAAGAAGATACTCTGCTCTCATCTCGCTGAGAATATATAATTGACTCGACATATATACATGTAACACTATGATGTGAAGGAAAACTATATAGGCTCATTGATCAGACCTAATATCAAAAGACTAGGGGTTAAAATTTACTTTTTTACGGTTTGATGTTTATCTGACTTATAAAATCGATGGCATGTTAATATATACCTCCAATAATTCCGTGGATAAGAAAAAAACAAGTAGAAGACAACTGCAAAGGTTTCAAACAAGGCAAAATAAAGTGTCAGTTGTTGGAATTTGTTAATATTTTATAATCCCCTGCCCTAAATGCATCACACATGATGAGAGATTATTTAAAACTAGTGTACAAGTTAGAGAATTCCATTCCCTTCCCACAGAGGTTACTCCCTTCAGATTTCCGATCCTAATTTCTGTTCTTTTTCGCTTGAAATCGAGGGCCGAAAGAGAGTGTCCTGATTGGTTGCAATTGAATCTAGTTGTGCAATCAGCGACGCCGTAAAAGTCATTATGTTAAAATTAAAATCGTTAAATCGTTAAATATGATCCTCGAAATATGCTATTTGAATTTGTGAAAACTATGGATCATAAACATGCTTATGAATAAAGAAGACCAAAATCAGAGACAAATACCCAAAATAATTCATTTGTGTTTTTTACATCTTACATATTCAAAGGACATATGCTAATGAGCAAGACCTTTAAGAGTAAAATGCCTATTAGTAAAATCTTTGAAGTCACTCGGTCGACTGCCCGCTGAAAGCTGAGTTTTCATTGGTTAAGAATAAGTGATAGAGTATGAGGTTCCGCTTTCCTCGGCTAGGGGAGTGTGCTCTCGATTTCAAGCAAAACATAACAGGGGTTAGGATCGGAAACATTTAGGGAGTAGCCTCTGTGGGAAGAGAATGAGAGAATTCAACTGCGAAGATATTCCTCAGGTTAATCTTTGGCTTTCCTAAAAACATTCCTCAGCATATGCCTCGGCATTTATAAAGACTTTCCTCGGGACAGGCCTGGGCATTCATAAAGACATTCCTCGGGACAGGCCTGGGTATTCATAAAGACTTTCCTCGGGACAGGCCTGGCCATTCATAAAGACTTTCCTCGGTACAGGCCTGGCCATTCATAAATACATTCCTCGGGACAGGCCAGGCCATTCGTGAAGTCATTGCCAAGGATATTCAAAAAGACATTCCTGGAACTAACGGCTTGACTCTAGTGGTATATCATGTACAAGGCCAAATTGAACAATAAAGTGACGTCACTTGAGGTTTATAGTCAAATCTATATTAGGTTATTTCAAGTACGGCTCCGTGCTAGGCGGGGTCATCGAAACACCTTTTAATACCAATTAATGCTCATTTTAAAAATATTTTTAAACACTGCATACGCTTTCGGCAAACGCACCTAGAATCAATTCAATTTATATTCACTTTAAAATTGGGACGTGACGGTGATGAAGCGTGCGTTTTTAATTCAAGTTGAAAATGCTAATGTTATGGCAAACAAAATATAATGAGCACATTTTGAGTAATATCGAAAATTTATAATCGTTTCCCTCTGGTCAACATTATGTTTCACTGAGAAAAACATTTATAGATTTTCTAAAACTAGAATATGATCTGATGCGTTGTATGGTTGAGACATATTTATTTCACAAAGAATTGGATTGGTAAACAAGCTGCAATAGCTTATCTGAATACCGCTCCAGGATGAGTTGTATAAGACGTAGCCTTCCCTGTCCTAGATAAAACACGTTACATCTGATGTGATTCAGGATACACGTGACTACACACAGCACGTGTTTACTTAATCTATAATAGTTATGATCGGCAGTTTGAAGATATTCATCGTATTATTTTACAATGCCATGTTATATCTGGTAATTCAAGAGACACAGTGCATCTGACAGGACATGATAACGCGGACCTAATATTAATTTTATATCGGGCATTTCTTGGGGATAAGACACTGCAAAAGTCACGTTTCTCCTGACAACACGATAGGGTAATGTGACATGCTTGACCTTCAAGTGGCAGTAGCACGTATTTTTTGTTGCAAATTTTAGTTTTTCAAATTTCCCATTTATAATGATAGTTTATGTCGAGAATATTTACTTTAAAGGGTAAAACATCTTATTACACAAACCAAGTATCCGTAGTGGTACCATAATGGCGTTGCGTATGAAGCAAACATTTCATGGCGGCCATTTTACTGTGAACACTATTAGTTACACGGTGTTTTGACAGGGTGTACGGGACTGTAAGACCCTTGTATATTCCGTATTTTCCTGAGGCGCAGCCGAAGGAAATGCGGAATATACAAGGGTCTTACAGTCCCGTACACCCTGTCAAAACACCGTGTAACGAATTTATTACTCTTTAGATCTATTATATGTAATTATTTCACTCAATTTTCGATAAAATATATAGGCTACTATACATAGCTATTTTCGTTTGTGATAAAAACTCCACACAGTGTGAAACAGGAAGAACACTGTAAAGAGTGTACCGCTCAATATCAAGGGAGATAACTCTGCGGCTAAAAAATAATAGATTTTTAAATTATTATTACCTGATGAATAATAGAGAGACACATGTTTTTATTGAATTATTTTATTGACGCAAACAAAATAAATAATGTATATAAGTTGAAATCATCGTACTTATGTTTGTTAAGGTAAGTTTCGATCCTGAAATTCCGAGTCGAGCAACCGTTTTACTTCCGCATTCCATCTAAGGTCAAGGTCATCCGTAGTCTAATCACGTGACCTGTCTCACGGGTCATACGGAGGGTAGACCCTGGCAAATCCACATACACGGTTTCGTATGCAGTGGCTATTGACCAATCAGATTTCAACAAATTTATCTAAAGGGTAATAAATGTTATTATTTTGAATGACAAAAAAGATTCCTACGGCTTTACTGATCCATGTTCACTCAATTTTAACTTGG
This sequence comes from Gibbula magus, assembly GCA_936450465.1. Classification (NCBI taxonomy): domain Eukaryota; kingdom Metazoa; phylum Mollusca; class Gastropoda; order Trochida; family Trochidae; genus Gibbula; species Gibbula magus. The sequence goes on from OW388306.1 coordinate 24,706,783, forward strand.
TTTTCAAAGAGAAATAGCTGTTTTACTATTAGTGACATTATTTTTTCAAATACATTTCATCAACTTATTTGAGCGAAAAAACGTGCAACTGCCCCTTTAAGAAAGGAAACAAACCATGTTGCAATTAGAACAATATTCTCATACGAATAAGTTTTATCTCCCCACTGAGAAAACTCAAGTCAGTTCTTCCAACGTAACTGACACAGGGGAGTATATCGCTTAGAAATAGCGTGTGAAAGACATATATACCTATATAGACCCTACCCTATTACTATACAGTGTATATATAAATGGTAACTGAAAGATGTTGACCTCTGTGGGGACAGATTGGGGATCAATCAAGCGGTTAATATGGTTTGGTGGTTCAATGGTAGAATTGCAAGAAGTTGCCAGTCTCCATTACTGGCTGATTTAAGCCATATCGTATTCCTTAAGGTTTCCGTGCTAGGAAATCAGAGCCCACTATGCCTTTCAGGCGCAGCGATCCACTATCTTAGCACGAGAAAGTGAGGGAAATACTACAAGGTTTAAACAGCCAGTAAGGGAGACTGGCAAGCTTTGCGTAGGGAAGTTGAGAGAATTGCTGAACTCCTGAGAACTACCCAGAAAATATAGTATAAAGATACTTGTAATGTGGCAACTTCTTTCTTCAATCATGTCTTTGAAGGGCATTTAGAAGTAATGTGATAAGAAAACAAGACATTCTGGATAACAGCGTCTTTGCTGTGAACAAACACGGAATCTTGTAGTATATGGTTACTCCGTCAATCAGGTGGAATGAATTATAGCAAGTTGGGATACATTTATACAGAATATTAACAATTGTGAGGAAACTGAATAATGAGGTTAAAATACACTAGAAATTCTAGAGTATGTTTGTATACAATGAGGATATACAATACAAACGTTAGAGGGGGTAAATACATCATTGGTAAAACAACACTGGTCAGTGGGCTTTATTGAAGTAGTGGATTTTATTACATGGGTGTTAGGGTTGGTTAATTTTACAATGAGAATTTGTAGTACAAATGTCAACCGGCTTTATCAAAATGGTAGCTACAAGCAATTAAAGATGGCAAAAACAGACGCCAACCCTGGATAACAGTAAAATCCGACGGGTTTATCGAGGTAGCAAAGAGGGTTGTTGATTGGAAGAAATAACAAAGGGATAGTTGGTTGCGGATGGATGTATGTGCATTGATGGTTGTATGATTGTATGGGGTCCCCGGATTAGATTAGTGAGTCACAAACACATGGTAAGTAAATCCCTTGGTCGCTGTTTATGATGGCATGCTGTCTTCGGATGTCAATCGCTCCCTAAAGCTTTCTTTGGTGCTTGCTGTTGGTAAACAAAACTAAGCACCGGCCGATATCCTGGCTTGTCACATCCTGAACGTGTTCTGTACGCCATTCCTCTGTCCAGCATTGACTCGTTGACGCGCGCCACACTCTGTACATTGTCCGGTTTTCGATCAGAAATCACTACTTTTACCTTCATATCGTCAATATGCTATTGCTAAGTCTACTATCATCAAAGTGGTAGTTTTCGGTAACCGTCGATACTTCTCGATAAAGTAACACAATTTATAACGTTTGCAATATGTGACCAACAACACAATGGATGTACATTTAAAACATATTCGTGATTGGATCAATTGGATCAAAGGGTTAACATGGCCTTTAACCAATATCTCATGACCTTGACTTTTGCCATTTGACCTTCAATGTCATGATCGTTTTTCATGTTGTGTACGCCTACGCCTACGCCTATGCATAACACTCAATGCCCTTATTCAGCAAGTCTAGACAAACTGAACAGGGAACTGAAAGTTTGTAAAAAGAAGTAAAATCATGTTGAGTAAAGCGGCCTACACACTATCAATATGATTGGCAATATTATTGATTCAATAATATTTACAATTTTATATTTCCCCTTCAAACCTGTCAATATTATTGATCAATTGATGAATATTTAACTCTCATTTGGTCTGCTTTTCTCAATGAGGTAAGATGGACCCATATATATCTCATCCCAAGCAATTGAACAGGTACTGATAGAAACCTGTCAAGCTCTGATAAAGTGCCTTAAGTCATACATAAAGGTAACAAACGAAAGTGTATAGTTTTATGATTTTATCAAAAATATTGGATTTTTGAAATTTACACAAACGTAAATAAAAGTAACTCTCAGTTACTGTTTTCAGGTAAAAATTAGGAAGAAGTGTTAAAAGTCCTTTTTCTTTCCCCTTCTTTATTTTCTTTGGACATATTGCTAATTGAAAATCTTCCTCAAATGTAAATCTTTTTCAATAATATTGTGCTTCACTACAAACTAGTCAGTATTATTGAGCACTCATCAATTATATTGAGATACCTTCAATAAAAATCTAACTGGTTTTGATTTTCTCAATATATTGCGCAATATGATTGAAGAACGTCAATATACCTCACTAACTATCAGTACTATTGTCAATCTCCTTAATTGACAATAATATTGCCAATCATATTGATGGTGTGTAGGCCCCTTAAGCCTAGTATGTATCCAAATTCTAGTCTAAATAAGTTGTCAAGTTGCTCTAATTCCGTTGGTTATTTTGTGGAGACGTATTTTATTAAACATGGATTTCCTTTGATAAACATTACAAGGTTTTTGCATAATTGTTCATTAGGAATTAGAAAGTACAAGGCGTCATGGTTAAATTAATTCGAAATTAATGAAATTATAAACACCTCAAACATTTAAATTGTGGGGAAAAGGTACATATGTCTTTTCGATATAATTTTCCATTCGATGTAGACTATCTATTCAGCATTTCATTATGTACATAGACACAATCACGTGTTAGACAGTGTTATAAAAATTATGTTTATATGTATATAAAATACCCAGGCACCGTCAATGGCACTTAACTTATTGTGAACAAAAATACATTTCTCATGTATAGCAAATTTCAATCGAGACGGCTACTAAGGAAATAATTTAATTCACATAACTCTTACCATGATGATTAAATTGCTAATTTGTGATTATTAGCGACAGACAATAGCACAATATGATAAAATGAGATGGTTTAAGTATACAGTAAAATGTAGAAAACATTTGAGGTAGTTTCATACGAATTAAATCTGACTTGACATTTTCATCTACATGTAGTTATGTCGTGTTAGATTACATCATAAACGAGTCATAAAGTAGATTGTAAACATCAGTTTTGATCACGCTTGTGAAGGTTTGCTTTATAATGTTGATAGAGGGGTATAGACAATCATTTAGCTATGAATTTGTGTTTGATCATTAACTTCACCTTTATCTAAGCGGGTTCAATTCTTTTGACCTTCGATTTCAAGAGTAGGCCTATATTCAGACGGACAGCCAAACAGGCAGATTTATTCTCAGGTTACTCTAGAATTATGGTCGATTCATATACACAGCCACGAATCGTGGCCTCCTTTCACAAAGCATTATAACGGTTATTGAAAGTTAGTAAGAAAATTTATTAACGTTGTATTATCGAATTTGGCCCAGGGCCATAGGACAAATATATACTTGGCGATAGTTGAATGGTAGTTGAAGCGTGCGTAAAATAAGAGAACTGACCTGCCATTGGCTGCATTGGAGTTAAACGACAACTATAATGATTTATTCCTTCGGACACCATTTTATAGAAATATCCTTGTTTATTCTTTCAGTTGTATGCATCAATGGCGGCTTCTGCTTCATGGACCCTTAACCGTTTTTATTCTCTTGTTTTCAACGTGTGATGTTGTGAGGAAAGGGTGAGCTTCTCCAAAACGAAAATACTGGATCCGCCCCTATGCATTTAAAAAAAAGGTATTCAGATATTCAATAAAACTTTTTAGAGTTGAAATTAATACACCATGGGGTATTATGATAAATAGATAATACTTAACGACATTCTTTTTAATAACATATTTATGAAACGAGTGAGTGGTTTGGTATTTAACGAGCGAAAGCGAGTTAAGTACAAATACCATCTCATGAGTTTCATAAATATGCTATTAAACGGAAACGAGTTTAGTATTTTATTTATTACTCACTGATTTAATTCCACGAACTCGTCGATAAATGGGACACACTCCATTGCGACTGCGGCGCTGATATTGTGACGTCATATTTTGCCATTATGACGTCACGTAAATCGGCAGCCCGCGATGTTATTACACAATGTGTTATAACATTGTAGATTTATTAAACTGCGATATCTTCAACGGGCGGGTAATAAGATGTTTTAGCATATCAAGTGGAGTGCGACAGGGATGCATATTGTCACCGGCCCTTTTATATTGTATATTGATGAACTGGTGAACGATATAATAACATCCGATACCAATGGTATATTCATTGATGAATCTTTAAAAACACTATCTTTGCTGCTATTTGTGGATGATGTTGCAATATTTGCAGATACAGTGTTAATCTTCAGAAGAAAATAGATTTTTACTAAGTAATGTGAGAAGTGTGGTTTCGTAATAAACGAAAGTTGTAGTCTTCAAAAAGGTGGGACATTATCGAAATATGAAAAATGGTTTATTAAGGGAAACAAAATAGAAGTAACGTCTTATTATAAATATTTAGGTATTGTCTTTTCATGTAGGAACATGTTTACTAAAGCGTGTGAGACTTCATCCAAACAGGCTGAAAAGGCACTGAACTACAGTTGAACTCAAGGCTTTATAAAAACTATTCTCTTACGGAAGGTCTTCCCACGTATTATAGCTTCACATTTAAACCTCTCCAAGCCACTAGCAGATATGTTACCTACTATATGTTAGGGAAAAGCGAGCAAATGGCACCGACATCCGTCCATGGAACATATACGTTTATTATCGATCTCCGCTGAAGGACAATGTTCTATACAGCGCGATTAGGAGTCTATTGTCTATTGTATTGGTGAGTTGTTCATAATGTTCATCTCCCGGGAGATCAGACACCGACAGATGTGTCCTCCTTATTCGTATAACGTTTATGCAACACTTACATCGATAGGTCACTGACATTAAAATAATGACACGGCTCTGCTGGTTGTTTAAGGTGAACAGATACATGACAAGAAAACATTATATTAGTATGATTTATCTAAATCTCTTGCTGTTGTTCACAACACTCCCAATCACTCTCAAATTGAAAGCACTTAAGCACATAAACGTGACGTCCAAGCAGGTAACAGTGACTGTGGTAAAAGCTTCAAGTTTGTTTGGGATAATGATAAACTAGAACATTTTCGGCAAACTATTTTGTCAGATCCAATGCAAGAAATATTAGATAAGTCCATAGATTGTGTTTTTACGTGCATTGATACCAGTATCGATTTTATTGTAGAGGCCTTGTGTATGACTGCATCAGATATGAATAAGAGATGTGGTAATAAGAGTTATGAGATAAATATTTGGCATGACGATGAATGCAAGAAATTTAAATCTGAACGTTGTCGAGCACTGTGATGTCCCCCGCTCCAACTTTCAACCCAACCTATTCATATTACCCTTATTTTTCACTTATGCTAAGCACTAAGTTCAATACTGCATTAATAACAAGAAATAAAAAGTTCAGAATAGCCAAAGTAGCAAAAGGCACCACTCTATCACTAGGTCTAAGCAAATACCAAGTTTGGTGAAAAAATATTGAATGGTTTTGGAGATAGAGGCCGGTAAACGTCCCTACCCTCAATATGCACTAAGTTGAAATTGTTTCCATGGAAACCAGAAAAAATATGAAAAATTCAGAATAACCAAAATAGCAAAAGGCACCACTCCACCACTAGGTCTAACCACATACCAAGTTTCGTAAAGAAATACTAGATAGATTTTGAAATAGAGGCCGGAAAAGGTCCCTACCCCCAATTTGCACTAAGTTCAAATTGTTTCCATGGAAACCAGAAAAAAATTTAAAAAAATTCAGAATAACCAAAATAGCAAAAGGCACCACTCCATCACTAGGTCTAACCACATACCAAGTTTCGTGAACAAATATTGAACCGTTTTTGAGATATGGCCCGGAAAAGAAAGCATTTCGGGATGACGGAATGATGGAATGACGGAATAACGGAATAACGGACGGAGGCGAAAACATTATAACATTTTCGGGAGACATAATAAAGAATGAGAGATAGAAACACGCTTTCACTAATCAATACATGTATCACCCCCTTATGAAAATATATACAGTAAACATAAATGAAAACTGGATTCAGCTTATATATAATTACCTACTACTAGATCTAGACTGATACTGATATTTTGTAAAATGTTGTCATATATAACAACATGAAATTGTATTGTAAACAAATAAGTTTTACAGAAATGTTTAGAATAGATGCATTATAAATTTAAGTCAATAGCTGTCAATTTTCTTTCATTAACACATAAAAAAGGATAAATGTTTCCTTGTATTCAGACACCGTGGCCATTAAATAAAGTAAAATTAATTATAAAGAGTCCTAATTTTACAAAAATGCCCCTGGTATAAAGTATAACACAACGATATTGATCATCAGTGCTTTATTGGCCATTATAACCAGTAATGTCGCCTTCTTATGTATACAGTGACATACATGAAGGCTATATTATCGTTGAAATCGTATGTGGCCCTTCGGAAGACCCATCCAGAATAGGCCTACTGAATTAGAAAGAATGTCATTTACAGAACAAACAATTAGACATAAAGTACAAACAGCATAATAATTTATGTTGATGTTTGAACTGAGAGAAATAACTTGTTTTCAATGAAGTTGACGAAATAATTCAATTTATAACTTTCGAGTCACAACCTCGTGCCAGGGAGTAAAATATTACATTAGTGCATCGCGTCACAGAAACCGGAAGTAGATAAGTGGGAGTGAATTCAGCATGGCGGACATCGGTATCCCAGCAGTTTTAGGATCAGTGTTTTACCTGGCGTCGCTCGCCATGGCCGACATCCAGCCTGCAACAGTGTCGCCAGCGGCTTCAGGTTTACAAAAAGAAAAAACTGTCGCCGAACAACACACGACAGACAGTCTCACAATTCTTATGTTGCTCGGTCTCCTAATGTTGACAATTTTGACAGTATGGCTGTTCAAACACAGAAGATTTCGATTTGTGCACGAAACTGGATTGTCCATGATTTATGGTAAGTGTGCACGACGTTTTGCATAATGTTGCACTTTTATTCCTAACATACTGCAATATGCACTGATATCTGGCACTATAACTTCTAAGATTTGCAATGAATATTTTTTCTTCCGAATTTAATCAACAATTTGATGATTGTGAATGCATGTTTCAAAGTTAATTCTAGTGAAATGTTTGATATAGCATTTACTGAACTAAACGTCCTGTTTTGTTTTTCGGTACTAGTAAAGTATTCTACATGATTGTCAATTATGCTGCATGTATTTTCAGAATACGAGGTCCTCATAAGATATTGAGATTGGCTATGCTTGATTCGTTTTGGCGGCGTATACACCGGTCACATGTCCGGCGTACGCCGTTCCTCTACTAGGCTCAGTTCAAACAAGTGTATCGGCGTACAGACAGGAAGACGTCATCACCCCTCAAACTAGCTTAAAAAAACATATCATTTATATTATATAACTATTTTTTTAAAATTATTTCAAAACATTGATTAATATTTTATTAGCGTGTAATGCAATGTTTTAAATAAGCAGTGACATTTAAAAATAAATCAGTCAACTATTTAATTGTACAACGCAACTTCATAAACAAAAGGGTTATTGAATGTCGCAAGGGTAACATTTGTCCGCCATTACAAGCCGCCTTCGCCGGTCATTTCCAACTGGCGCATTTGGAGTACGCCAAAGGCGTACGCCGGGTTCCAATCAAGTGATTTGCCTCTTCCGGCTGCGTACGCCGGGTAGTGCGCCGGGTCCCAAATCAAGCATAGCCATAGTTAGGACACAAATTTTGTAAATCGCAAATGAGTGAGCTAATGACTGTAGAGAGAAATCTGTCTCATTATTTCAATTTATTTGTTATGTTTGTATATATTTTTTTCAAGTACTTTGGCCCAACTAATTCTAAAAACACTGAGCACTGCATGTACATTACGAGCACTTATATACATTAATCTTCTACCAGCACTTATACGTAACACTATCTATATCAACTCTAAAAGATCAAAGGGATCCAAGGGTTTAAAATTAATGAGATTGAAATCCACTTGTAAGATCTGACTTGCCAAATTAAATAATTTGTTTTGAGTTATTGTGTTAGTTCGTCCATCAGTTAGTTAGCTCTGGCACGTATCCTCTTTTCCCATTCTCTGAATAGGTCCATGATGCTAATCCACAAGTTGTACAGATTCGTGAGTAGTTCTGTCAGGGTGGCAGTTGTATCAACCTGCCAGAAATGAACAGTTTGACATTCAAGATGATATGGAGGACTGTGTCCTCCCTTGAAACACACAGTAGGCACAGCAATGGTGGCTTCATTAAACTTATGGAGCTCTGATAAGGATTTTATCCGACTGAGGAGGACTTGATCCTCACGGCTGATATTTTTATACCGAACAATGCTTGGTTTTTCTTGGATTTGATAATATTGTCTTCCTGTTGAACTTCGTTCTACTTATCTACCCATAGACATTTTGGAAGTCACATACACAAATCAAAATAATTTCCTGTTTATTTTCTTATTTGCTGAAAATACAAAGAATGCACTTATTTTCTTCTTGTTAAAGAATTGTATTAAAGTGGAAATAAGCTAAATCATTGACATTTTACTCCTTCCGTTAAAAGTGGCATCTTATTGTCACTCATGACACGTAAACAGACACATTAGTGACATTACACAATATTGTGGTGTTCTTTTAAAAGAAATATTTCCTTCATTGAATATGATAACGATACTTTCATCTTTTGGCTGTATCCTTTCTGCTATTTAATAATGTATAAAATTTACTGAAAAAAGTTGCTTTGTAACCTAATCTCAAATCAGAAGTTCTTGTCAGTTTCCTGTTTCAGAGGGTTTTATACAATTTAAACTCAACATGCAATAAGAGGGTTTTCATATTTAGATAGGACACTTTCAATTAAATAACAATGAAATCTTCATGTACAATTCCAGAATCAACCTAATTACCCCTTCTCCCCAATTAGCAACCCAATTCCGCCTCCCAATCCTTTAAAAATTTAAGCATTTTCAGTGTCCTTTCCTACTCCCTGTCCTAACTCAACAAGTACTGGAAACCGTAAAACACATGCACTGTCAGTGTGTTTGTATTAATTGTACATTATAGCAAACATCCCCCTGGTATGTATACTGAAGTTATTGTAAACTTGCTTTATCAGCATGGCAAACCAAATTTACACCATTAGTATTAAATAATTAGAACCCGTTTATAGGGGTTTCCGTATTAGCACCTCTTTAGTTTAGTGCCAAGGGTACTTATTACAGAATCGATATCTGCAGACTGCTGATACATTCTAAGAAGAAAAATCCATTTGTACTAAAATGATCTCAGTCTTCCTTTGACAGATATTGATAATCATACCGGTACATGTATTATTTCCTTGACTTTCACATCTTTTCCTTAAAGGCATGATATAAGCCACAGATTCTTGACAAAGTAAAAATCACATGATGTAGACATTAAGACTATTTCTTTGTCTCTGAAAAACTATTTTCACACAGTGTGCATTATGAAATTTAGGTGCATGTGCTGCTACGCCAACACTGAAAAGAAATAAAAATGCAGCAAGGCTTAAATGGCCAATGATGAAGACTCACACAAGTTAAAACTTGCAGGGAAGGTTATATGTATAATGTTCATGATAAAGTTAAGTCCCAAATCACCTCTTTTTGCTTTTCATTTCAGGTTTAATTGTGGGTGTCATAATCAAATTCATCTACGCCAGCCAGCCGAACACTCCAACGGCAAATCCAAACAAGATCTGGGCGGGTCTGCTACCATCCAATGTGTCGTACACTTCGTCCAATCCCCCTGTGTCTGTCTACATCAACTACTCAGACCCAAATAATGCATCAGTGTTTCACACCAAGGTGTACAATGTCACTGACATTGATGAAAGTAACCCTGAACCAATGCTGGAGAAAGCTGTGAGTATTATAAGATTATTCTGTAAATAGTGTTTACACAGGGGGTAAGCCCTGTCCATGCTAAACCGGAAGTTGGTAGTCGTCAACAACCATTTTCTCAACAGACAGAAGGGTGGGTACCGAAATTGGTCAGTTTTGAACATTTTCCATTGAATGAAATAAACAATATCAACTTGTTTCAATTCTTGAATTGCTATAGTTAACAATCACTACATCTTTTAAACATGACATGTCATACATAGTTTAGAATCATAACATTTCGGATCATCGTCAGGGAGAAAATCCGCGAAAAGTCGACTTTCTACGTGAATACAGAAAATCTACATAATTTTGTGTAATTTTAAGTCGAATTTGATAATTTAGGACTTGTATCAAAGTTACAGCTTTCTCAGATTGATCAAGTCGAGATATTAGCAAAATTAAAAACTGTACTCATTGATGGTAGTTTTCTATTATTAGTCAGTATATAAACGTTATAAATATATTTTAATATTGATATCAAACAGAAAACTTTATTCAAGCCAATATGTAGTAATTCACACATTAATCAACTTTCAGAAATACATTTTACTAAAAGGATTTAATTCATCAATCAGAATTAAGAAAGTCCATAACAAAAGCACCTGACATTGAGGCTGAATCAGGAAGGCACAGTGGTGGGGTTGGGAGTCATCCAAGGGATCCATTAAAATTTGTACTCGTTCCAAAAGTCAATGACTTGCCTTCTTTTCACATCAACTAGAAACACTGGCATGACTGTTTGCAAAGCTTGGTTACTTGGTAAAAAAATCAGCTGCAAGTCCATGACTTATGCACATAAAAGATTTTTCAATGCTCGGTTATATTTGATTCTGATGACAGCTAGAGCCTATTGGTTTGAAAACCTGCATTTGAATCCGAAAAAAGGAGAAGTGATGATATGAACAGTGTGATCTAAAAAAGAACAATGTAACATTGTGTGTAATAATGTCTTACTGTGCTCTTATCAATTTCAGGTGACGTTTGAACCGGAGCTGTTCTTCAACGTGATGTTGCCACTGATTATATTTGAAGCAGGATACAGTATGAAGAGAGTATGTGAACACTGTCTTTATGGTTATTCAGAGAGAGAACCCTCGTAATACGAGAAGTATTATTTATATTAATATTAACCCAGTAATTTGAAAAAGCTTGTTTTCTTAAATTTGCACAAAGCGTCCAAAACATTGCAAAAAAAATTTCTGTAACCATGGTAATAGCATTGAGTTCAGATCACCATAGTCCTTGGGATTGATTGTTGAGCAGGGGCGGGATAGCGCAGTGGTAAGCGCGTTCGGCTTCGGATCATGAGATCTGGAGTTCGAGTCCCGCCAGGGGCAAGGCAACTATGTCTGCAGTAGAGCACTGTTCTACACGCAGTAAGGTTTGGGTGCAATGCTACACTGAATTTCAGCGTAGTACCATCCATGGTTCGCTAGTTCCAGCCGATGCTCGCAGGTTTTCACCGCAATGCATAGCCACATGGCGTTGCAGCCGCGATATAAGTAAAATAATCTTGAAAGTTGCGTTAAACACCCACTCAACTCAACTCGATCAAATATATATATACTAGTTCAAATATAAAGCTACCTTTGGTTAAGTGCATGATTGTAATACAAGTTGTATGTAAAGCTATTTGGGGTTGAGGGATCAATATGCAAGTTCTTGCTGAGGGATGGGTATGCAAAATGATGTTACATTTTAAGATATTATCATGTATTTATTTTATTCACAGCGCCATTTTTTCAAGAATCTCGGTGCCATCATAATGTTTGCATTTATTGGTACGACGATCTCCTGTCTTGCAGTTGGGTAAGATTCTAACTTTTCCACAAAAATATTTATATGTAATAAAGTAGAGAGACCAGAGTGGATACTTCAGCCTACGATCTTATCATTGAGTCCTTGCGGTTGGAAGGAATGGAGCTTAAAGATCCACATGAGTTCAAGAGATCTTCTCTTGGTGGTTGTGGCACCAACATCAGGGTTTTCTCTGAGTTGTGCAATGACCTCATATTTAAGGTCATTCTTACCATGGCCGTCAGAGTTGAAATGCACAGCAACAGGTTTATCCCTGTTGTGACTAATGTCGGCAAAGTGTTCTGAGAGCCTAATATGAAAGCATCTCTTTGTTTCTCCCACATATTGTTTGTGACAAATTTTGCACGTGAGTAGGTATACTACATTGCGAGATTGGCATGTGTAGTTCCGTTTTCGGAAAACCTGGTGTGTTACAGAGCTGGAGAATTGGTCTGTGGCATTGATCATTTTGCAGATTTTGCAGTTATATTTTTCACACGTTGTGTCAATAAATTGAACACATTTTCCACTGATTTGTGGGTGTTTTACTGGGTAGGTTAAGGTCGAACTAACCAGGTGATCTTTGAGGGTTTTGTTCCTCCGGTATGCTGCAACATGTGGGGTGTTGAACACTTGTTTGCAAGTGTCAGAGCCTGTTAGCAAGTGCCAGCGGCGTCTGATAATGGCGTTCAGCTCCATACTGAGGGGGTTGTAATCGCTTACTAACACCATTTTTCTAACCTGAGCGGGTTTAGAGGTGTTAGAGGTCAGGAGGGATTTCCTCTCTTTACCATCAGCCCTAAGTTTGTTTTGTTGTATGTGTTTCCTAGGGTACCCCCGTTTTAGGTAGTACTTTATGAGGTTGAGACTGTGTGTCTCATACTCAATGGTGGACGAACAGATTCGTTTCAGTCTGAGAAATTGACTAAATGGACCTTTAGTCTTAATGTGTTTAGGATGACACGAGGTATACAACAAGTAAGAGTGTGTGTCCGTGGGTTTGCAATAGAGAGTGAACTCCAGTTTGTGAGATTCTCTATTGTAAATGACCCATGTGTCAAGAAATGCGACTTTATCACGTGAGAATTCGGCCGTGAATTTGATGGTTGGATGGGCTTCATTGAGATATTTTATGAATGCTTCAAGGCGTGAGAGTCCTTGAGTCCAAATTAGAAAGATGTCATCAATGAACCTAACATAAAAGTTAGGTTTATGAGGGTATTTAGAGAGAAGGGATTCTTCTAATTCACCCATGAAGATGTTAGCATAAGAGGGGGCTACTTTCGTTCCCATAGCAGTACCTCCGATCTGGAGGTAGTGTTTTTCATTGAAAACAAAGTTGTTTTTATGGAGAACCAATTTGAGCAAATTGAGGAGACCTGTAGAGCTAATCGTCCAGTCTGGTTTGAACTTTCTGATAGATTGAGCAACTGCTCTTAAGCCTTCACCATTTGGAATGTTGGTGTACAGACTTGTGACGTCTAGAGTGACTAGTAAGACGTCGCTGTTGTGACTTAAGTTTACATTCTCAAGTTTTTGAATGAAATGTGTGGTGTCCCTGATGTAACTAGGGTACCGTGGGACGAACTGTTTGATGTGTTCATCTACAAAGCTGCTGATTTTTTCAGTAGCTGTATTATTGCCGCTAATAATTGGTCGGCCTGGTACCTTGCCTGGTGTTAGGCATTTATGTATTTTAGGGAGAAGGTAAAATCTGCCTGCGCTACAGTCAATGGGAGTAAGACCCATGTAAACCTTTTGAGAGATTTCTTCTTTCAAGTAAAGATTGGTGAGTTCTTTACTTATGACAGTAGAGAATTGATCCGTTGGATCGTTCTCTAGTTGACAATAAAAATCAGTATTAGACAGTTGTCTAATAGCTTCAGTTATGTAATCGCATGTGTTTTGGATTACTACTGCCGAACCCTTGTCTGCCTTTTTAATGATAATCTCATTATTATTTTTGAGGCGATTGAGAGCAGTTAATTCTAGACGTGTGATATTACATCTTTTGAATTTTGTTTCCTGTGTTTTGAGGAATGTCACCAATGTCAACCCGACTTTATTCAATAAAAACTTTTTACAATTTCAATAAACATATCAAATCTGGTATGTACATCTCCATTAATAAATCTATATTAATGATTGATATATTCATGTAAAAATTACCTACCACTATATCCTAATAGTGACGGCTCGTTCCTTAGCCACCAGCACCATGACAACATAAATTAATGATGTCTTTCTGCCACAGTGTCATCACACCACAGCTGGCAACCCGCCATAACACGGGAAATAGACTGTGACGTCACAATCGTCCAGTCTAACACCAGTTACATGTCTTTACATTAACCTGGCCTAGTGCCAAAACGGCACAGAGCTGATGACGTCACAGACTAGTGACGCCCCCGCTAGCTACGGCTATGACGTCATAGTACCCCCGCAACACCAGTAACACCAGACAATTCGTCAATAAAAGGCCTCACACACGCCTAATTCCTTAGTCTGATGAGTCCTACCTCTGGGACGAAACCGGTCACCTAAAAGGTTCAAATCCTAGCCTATCTCCCGCAGTGCAGCCCCCGCTGTCATTGTTACTTTATTTATATGTAATAATCGTGAAAGGTATAGTAATGTGGTATTGCGATAGTTAACCTTAGTTAAACTAAGAATTACTCAGGGAGTTGAATATGGAAGATTGTTCAGTAATATGTATGAATACGTCATTTGAGACGACTTCCCAATGCAAGCCATAACTCTTGCCAGTCTCCATCACTGGCTGATTTTAGGCTTGCTGTATTTCTATAAGGTTTCCATGCAAGAAAATCAGAGCCCACTTTGCATTTCAGGTGCAGCGATCCACTATCTTAGCACCGAAAAGTGAGGGAAATACTGCAAAGCTTAGTCCTTAAATCAACCAGTTATGAAGACTGGCAAGAGGCTTGCATAGAGAAGTTGCATTTGAGAATGCAATGCATATCAATATAGCACATTATTTAAAAATTATATTATTTGCCATATTCTTGGACCTCGCCTTTTAAATTTTCTGCAAGTTGATAGTGAACATCTGTTTTCTCTGCAGAGGGATCATGTTCGGTCTGACACGACTGATGAGTATCAACTTCTCTCTCAACGATTGTTTCTTCTTTGGAGCCATCATCTCAGCCACAGACCCAGGTAGTTTTCTAACATGTTCTGAAAACAAATAAAAACGGACCTACCTGGCAATTGTTAGGCTATTCTTTAAACATCCATAGCTCCATGAACTTCTTAAGCCTACTCTTGACACCCTTACAAAATGTTCATGTTTTCATAGGCTCAGGACCGTGATTTTGTTTTTATTGAAATTGATTATATGGTTTTGATTAAACCAAAACCAAATGAAACAAAACAAACAGATCCTAAAATATTTCTCAGAATAACTCGACTTCAATTTCATTGAGCAAGTTCAACATCCTCTTGTCTGTTATCCAGTGACGGTGTTGGCGTTGTTTCACGATCTGCATGTGGATGTTGACCTCTACGCCATTGTGTTCGGAGAAAGTGTCTTCAATGACGCAGTCGCCATTGTTCTCTCGGGGTAAGCAATTATACTATAAGTGTTACCTGTCATTGCCTTTACCAAATAATATGGAGCAGATTGGTAAATATTGTTACTGAGTCGGCGTGCATCAGTTAATTAGTTCGGGCACATATCCTCTTTTCCCTGAATAAATCCACGATGCTACTCCACGAGTTGTTCTGATTCGTGATTGAGCAGTTCAGTCAGTTTGGCATTTTGTAAATATTACCTGTGTTAAAATGATAATGATTTAAATATGGACACTTGTTAGTTAGCACATTCTGGTGTTATACCGCCGTCACACTGTCAACTACACTAGGACATCATAACATTTTGGATTCATCCTGACAACCAGGGCCTATTCGAAGTTCTCTTAGCACTGAGATAGTCTTAGTAAATGTATACAATTTATCATTAAGAGTAGATGTTTACTAAAGCCTTTATTTTGTGTTCAACACTTGACCATGTGAAGAAGAATGGCTAGCAAATTTTGATAATAATTTCACCTTTTAGCCATCAGACCCTGAAAAAGGTTCCTCTTTAGCAGCAATTGTGAATCCTGTGAATTGACGACTCAGAATGGTTGAGCGCTGTTTGGTTCAGCTGAAGGGTTAAACGTGTATTTATTCTCCAGGTCTGTAGAGAAGTACGGCCAACTCTCCGGCGAGGGCTTCAGTGCCGAGGCGTTCTTCTCAGCATTAGGCAACTTCCTCGGAATATTTGGAGGAGCTTTTGCCATCGGATCTTTCCTGGGGTGTGCCACAGCAGTTGTATCCTTGATTCCGTACACAGAACAAGTCAATGCATGCATAATCACAACAGTTTTTATCACCTAGTAATTTAAATGGTCTTGAAAGCTGTGTTTGACATCACTTTTTCCTTGACGAAGAGCAGATAACCAAGTTTACAAAGATTGGAGATTTCCCTTTGCTCGAGACAGCTCTGTTCTTTCTGATGTCCTACAGTTCATTCCAAGCTGCAGAAGTGGCTGGTCTCACAGGTACGTATTGCTACTTGTCTGTAAAGGGGTGTGTCTGCTACTTGTCTGTAAAGGGGTGTGTCTGCTACTTGTCTGTAAAGGGTGTGTCTGCTACTTTTTGAAAAGGGGTGTTTGTGCTACTTGTCTGAAAAAGGGTATCTCTGCTACTTGTCTGAAAAGGGGTGTGTCTACTACTTGTCCGTAAAGGGGTGTGTCTGCTACTTGTCTGAAAAGGGGTGTGTCTGCTACTTTTTGAAAAGGGGTGTTTGTGCTACTTATCTGAAAGGGGTATCTCTGTTACTTGTCTGAAAAGGGGTGTGTCTGCTACTTTTTGAAAAGGGGTGTTTGTGCTACTTGTCTGAAAAAGGGTATCTCTGCTACTTGTCTGAAAAGGGGTGTGTCTACTACTTGTCCGTAAAGGGGTGTGTCTGCTACTTTTTGAAAAGGGGTGTTTGTGCTACTTTTTGAAAAGGGGTGTTTGTGCTACTTATCTGAAAGGGGTATCTCTGTTACTTGTCTGAAAAGGGGTGTGTCTGCTACTTGTCCGTAAAGGGGTGTGTCTGCTACTTTTTGAAAAGGGGTGTTTGTGCTACTTGTCCGTAAAGGGGTATCTCTGCTACTTTTTGAAAAGGGGTGTTTGTGCTACTTTTTGAAAAGGGGTGTTTGTGCTACTTGTCTGAAAAGGGGTATCACTGCTTCTTGTCTTATAAGGTGGTGTCTGCTACTTGTCTGAAAAAGGGTATTTTTGCTCCCCCCGAAGGGTCAGGAGACATATTGTTTTTGGTTGAGTTCCTGTAGGCGTTGGCGTCTGTGTTCCCATTGTTTCCGAAGCATCCTCTAAAACTACTTGACCAATCTTCACCAAATTTGGTATACAGCCTCCCCATATCATGTAGATGTGCCTTTTGGGTGTTTGAATTTAATTTCTGTTTCCATGGCAACAATTTGGACTTTGTCTTTAGAAGGGTAATACTGAAATTTAATTGGGGGAAGGGGGAGACATCTTCTATTTGAGTATGTCTAAAGCTTAGAAATGGAAAAACTTCATGCACATTTTGAGAGTAAAATAAATATTTCTAAGAAGGTCAGTTTGGATGGAAAAAAATATGGCCTTTTATTGTGTTAGTTTCATAAAAATGTTTTGGTAAGGGCAAGTCCCTAAGGTTGTTATTACACTCGTGTTTATTGATTTTCTAACTTGCTTAGTTGCAAGTTGCCAAAAATACGTTATTTATAGATTTCCTTTACTTGTGGTCAGTTCAGGAAAAATATTTGTTCAAACTGGTAAATTCATTCAAAACAATTTTCAAATTTGCATATTTCATTAATGTTCATTTTGTAAAACATAACAATAAAATAGAGATAATTTAGTAATTATGTGTATCATGTCTGGTATAATTTCATTTGTGATGATCCTTATTATGTAGACAAACATAAAATAATTGCAATATTTTGCAAAATAAAACTTTGAAACTAAAGACATGATGGGTTATCTCCCTTGACCACATATGTCCATCTTCCTCTGTCAATATTTTGCTGTGGTGACAGTATGTTTAGACCAATAGTATTTTAACTTGTCAGAACTTTATAGGAATATGCGTTAATTGATTTTCAGCTTAAATCTGTTTCATTTGACCACTTTTAAGCAAATCAGGTCATGCTTCGGCCATGAGTCAACATCCATCATCTGATAAACTGCAGAACCATGGCTCTATATTGTTTAGCTCAATAGCTTATAATAAATGTCCAAGTAATTGTCACAGCTTTAACTATTTGTGTACTTTCAAATTATAGTGCTGTTAGAAAATAAAAGATAAATTTAAAATGGTCGCTAATTAGGATACAGTCAAGCCGCGATAATCCGGCCACCGATAATCCGAATCTCGCAGTTTCTGAACGGTAAGAAGATGTAACCAAACTAATCTCTATAGTAGTCCTCAGTACTCAGTAGTCCGAACATTTCACTATTCAAATGTTTTTGATGAAAAACGGAAGCGTTCGGATTATCGAGGCCTGACTGTACCATCCTTTGAGGGGTATTGAATCTGTCCGATTAAAAATTGATGGTGTTCCGAGGAATAAAATTTGCAAAATAATGTATCTGCCGGGATATGAACAGGTTCTGTAGATTCCTAGCCACAAGGTCTAAGAACACCTTGTATAGGTGCATGTTCTGTACCAGTTTAGTGCAGACAAAACCCAGACATATAGCTGACCAATCACATCATGGTTTTTAACGGTTGTCGTTTTGAAAGCATTCGGAACCATTCGTTAACACAGGCCCCCCTAAGTAATTGAAGGAAATGCGTCAATTTTGAAGAAAATCCATCCAAACTTGAAAGAAAAGCGCCCATTACGGAAGATATTGCTTCTTTTCTCGAAACAAACGCAGCAATATCGGTGAATCCACGGTAATTACTGAAACAATCATTCCGATTTTGGAAGGAAGAACGTCTCTATCGGAGACGACTTCGTCCTTTTCTGTGAATTCTCGGTCGATGCCGGAAATGCACACATCACAAAATGGCGTCCGAAGAAGATTCTCCTGTTTCGGTGATTAATGTTTTTACTGTTTTCAGTCCGTACTTTACATGAATCGAAGTTAACATACTTTTGTTGAATGCGTCTGGGTATAAGGAATCGATACGACTATAGGTTATTGTCATGAAAATGAGTAGTTACAGTGTTAATGTTGAAACAGTTCACGGATCGCCGATTGTTTACATCGAAGTGTAATTATATTGTAGTAACATCTGGAATAATTTTAGCCCTTTAACAGCCATTTATCAAAATATAAACGAATAAAGAAGATAAAAAAAAATTGGTTTAGTTTTGTACATTTTTTGGTTATAATATATTGTTAGGATAACAAAAAAAGAAGTTTTGTTTTACAAGTCATTTCGATTGCTGCACTCGGTGAAGAAAACCCGAAATAAATAACCCAATAAGCAATCATATTGACATGGATTCGCATATCAGGTGACGAAATTAAATGAATAAATGAAAATTACTAAATATGAAATAATCCTTAAACGTCTGACACGCTTCCGAGATCGTCTATGCTTCTGTTAGTGATACGGCTTCACCTCTCATCGATGTAAACAATCGGCGAATCGTGAACTCACTGAACTGTTTCAACATTAGCACCGTAACAACTCATTTTCATGACAGTAACCTACAGTCTTGTCGATTCTTTATTACTAGCCGCATTCAACAAAAGTATTTTTACTTAGATTCATGTAAAGTTCGGACTGAAGTACAGTAAAAACATTACAGGAGAAGCTTCTTTGGACGCCATTTTGTGATGTGTGCATTTCCGGCATCGACCGAGAATTCACAGAAAAGGACGAAGTCGTCTCCGATAGAGACGTTCTTCCTTCCAAAATCGGAATGATTGTTTCAGTAATTACCGTGGATTCACCGCTGTGTTTGTTTCGAGAAAAGAAGCAATATCTTCCGTAATGGGCGCTTTTCTTTCAAGTTTGGATGGATTTTCTTCAAAATTGACGCATTTCCTTCAATTACTTAGGGGGGCCTGTTAACATGTTTCTCGTGATACAGAAACCGACTAAAGTATGGTTATAGGGAGTTACTTGCCCCTAGCTTCTCATACTGAAAATTTTGTTGATTGGCTAAATGAATAGCTTTGTAGTAGGAAGTATTACTACACGGAGCGGTGCACAAATTACGTTGAATACAAGAGTTACATTAAACATTGGTACAGGCATCCATTGGTAACATTGTTTGTTGCAGGAATTGTTGCTGTGTTGTTCTGTGGCATCACCCAAGCTCACTACACCTATAACAACCTCTCTGCTGAATCTAAAGACAGGACGAAACAGGTATTTGTGGCCCTCATCATCCCCCATCAGACTGTTTTTATCTGCATAGCTCCTCCAGATCTCCTGATCTTCTTCTCTGTATTTGCTTCGTAATGGCTACTGGTCGCTATTTATAGATTTATTATCCCACCGGTATGTAAAACTATTGGATATAGTCGTCATCTTGTCCGTCCGTCCGTCCGTCCACTTACTGAAGTGGTGCCTTTTGATGTTTTCAGATTTCTGAAAAAAACCCATCTTTTTTCATTTCCTTAGAAACATGTTTGATTTGGACTTTGTTCATGGATAGGTTTGTTTGTGGAGCAGAACTTCAAAACCAATCATCACCATGTATTGAAGTGGTACTTTGAAGATATACAATTATCTTTCAAAGATGTGTTTTACAAATTCTTCTGATGACTCTTGTTTTGGAAGTCAGTGAAATGTTGTAAAATTGCGGGTACTACAATATTGATCTTTTTTAGATATTTCATTGGCTGGCTATTCAAGGCAAATGCTGAGAGGACATTCAGTGGATTTGATAAACTTTTAAAAACTTTTACATGGCAGGCGATAGTTATGACATTTACTATTGATCAATTTATCATGCATGATATTGAAAACTTAAAAATTGATAAAAACTTGTCCAGTTGTATCTTTAAACTACTATTTCATCGAATTCAAACATTCGTTGTATAAGAAAATGTATTCATCACTGAATAACATGTTTGTCATTGTGAAGTTTTAAACTTACTTTGCATGTTTCAGCTGTTTGAGTTGACTAACTTCCTATCCGAGAACTTTGTGTTCCTGTATATCGGCGTGTCTATCTGCACGTACGATGAACGCAGAATTCAGTGGGACGCTGGATTCATCTTCGCAGCTTTTGTATCCTTTCTCCTCTCAATGTGTACATGTTACAGCATTAAGAAATCTTTTCCTGTCCCAAATGATGTTGAATGATTTAATGTCCCAACAACTCCATGTTTTAAAGATGCTCTGGGCCAAGCTATATCGAGATTGCCAGAGACCTCTACACAAAGTGAAAAGGCGGGAAACGAGGTCATGTGACGAAACTGGGCGCAAGCACGGCCGGTCGGCTAGTTCGTATCCAAAGTGAACTCGTCTCAATCCGGATTCGTAATCAAAAAGGAAGTCGTACTAAAAACACCTGCACACAGAGACACTGCATGTATATTCGAATGTTAATTGTCAAAAGTCCAGTCTTGGAGACACAAATCCTATCATGAAATAACATTAATGCGACTGTCAGTCTAGATATTGTCAGCCAATCAAAGGTAGGAACATTTATTCGACCATTGGAAATTAGGAATAGGACGATCTTTGTATTATGTGTTTTTTTGGCGAAAAATCTCCAACAAGAAGATTTGGCGATGGCATTCATTTGAAAAGCGCATCGTCATTAGATTATTTAGGATATAGGACGATGTACATGGACTCATGGTGAAAACAGGTTCGCTATCATAATCTTTGAACACATTGTAGATTGCTATTCGCATGGGAAATACTTGAAAAATCATCACAATTGTTATTTACAGAATAATATATACATGTTTATTGAAGAGCGTTACATAGGTCCTTTATCTTGTTTGCCAGTTATCTTCTTTTTCTTTCATAATAACAAACTATTACCATGTAAAACAAAACAGACAGTAAGTAGTATTTGTTTCGTTTAAAATACATTCATGTGTGCGCTTGTACAGTAAGTAGTGGCGAGTAAGCCACTGCCCAACGGAAACATAGCTGTGTAGGGGTAACGCTAGTTCCGTTTTCCTACTCGCTGTTAACACATTGAATTTACGGTTTCCAGTGATTTATTCAGGAACCCAGTATTCCTTTAAAACATTTAATGATAACTGGCATCAAGCCTTGATAACCTGCAGCCAGCCAGTTTGTTTTGTAAACATCCAACAAGCCAGGCAAGCTTTCAAAATATTGTTGCTTCTGACTGACACAAGCAGTTTCAAATAAGCGATCTTTTGATTATCACAGTTCCTTTAAAGCCTAATGAACTGTGGAGCCATTTTGTGTGACGAACACTAGGTCTGTTCCTCCAGTCCCTTTCCTTGACCCAGCACAGCTTGCCATCATCGTGGGGAGGTTCCTGAACGTATACCCCCTGTCGTTTCTTCTCAACCTGGGCCGCAAGAACAAAATAGGCTACAATTTTCAACACATGATGATGTTCTCCGGTAAGTTTTCTGACATTTGCTAGTATCCTAGTCCTCAAACAGTAAAATCTATGAAATTAAGAGATAAACTCATTGCAAAATACAATGTTGTTAAGTGTCTGTAATTATTGTAAACATTCCCTTTGGATTGTGTTGCCTAAATTCTTGATGCCAGGAGAGAGAATAATTTTTTTACAATTTTTCTTTTAGTGGTCTGTTGCCTTTTCCTTCCAGAGTTATCTCCCTTAATTTCAAAATGTTTTCAAATCATTGTTACAGTTCGGAGATCACTGTTTCAAGGACTCAGTCCAAATTTCTTCTCATGATGTGAACAAGCCATTGTAGGGTCTTTATTATCTCCTCAGAGATTGCTTTGGAAATTGAATAAGAATATTTAATTTGATTGATAATTTCAATATGATGTATATAGACAGTCAACACTGCAAATTATAAACACTCACTATCTTTACCATCCTCGATAATCCAGCGCTATTGTTCCGATAAATCTACACACAAGCGCTGGAAAACAGTAAGGGTATTTATCCCTAACCTAGTTACCTCCCTTCGCAATGACTCAGCGAAACGCTTGCTTTCTAACAACCAATGAGATCACTTGAAATCAAGGGTGAAATAACAAGCACTCTCGTGTCAGGATCTTGGCTTGGTAGCACAGGGATTTTAATCATTTACCTCCACCCGTTTTGATGGACTAAATACACCCTTCTTCTCGTACAGACTTCTTAAAACTTTCTTTTGAGTTTCTGTCAGGTTTTCTACGCTGAATTTGTTACAAACTTTATCGTAATCGAGTGAGTCGGCCCTCCGCCATGTTTGTTTCTATAAACAACGGTAGTGATGCGTTTTGATTGGTCGAGTTGTTTACGCAGATAGTGCCTGCGTTTCGTTTCTGATTGGATAACATGGACCCAAGGGAGGTAACTAGGTTAGGGATAAATACCCTTACTGTTTTCCAGCGCTTGTGTGTAGATTTATCGGAACAATAGCGCTGGATTATCGAGGATGTATCTTTACAAAATTTGGTTATAAACGTACTGAACAAGTTTATATACTTTGATGAAATGTTTCAGGTTTACGAGGAGCCATTGCCTTTGCACTTGCAATCCGTAACACAGAGTCGATATCACGTCAGTACATTCTATCTGCTACCATGATCATCGTCCTCGCGACGGTCATCTTGTGTGGTGGTCTTACCACTCCCATGTTGCAGTGGCTTAAAATCAGGTGAGAGGTTCTTAATCTTCTTCATCACAAAAAACTGTGTTAACGTCATAAGAATGATTTTGGATGATAAATAGAATCTCACCCTCGTGTCTTCTGATATCAAATATATCAACACTCGTTGATAAAAGTAAAAATAGCGAAGCGGGGGATATAGTATTCGACTGCGTCCGTCCGTCCGTACGAAATGGAATAACTCAAATACTATTCACTGGATTCTTTTCATATTTTGCATATGGGTTCATCATAGGAAGAGTAATGTTCCTACAGAGGTTTGTGACCTTGACCTTCATTTCAAGGTGACAACGAGACTTTGTCATTTTACCCTTGTCAGCGGGATATCTCAATAACCATTCGCTGGATTCTCTTCATATTTTACACATAGCTTCTCCAAGGAAAGACGACGGGCTGATTAGATTTTGGTGACCTTGACATTATTTTCAAGGTCACAGCGGAACTTTGAATTTTTCGACATGTTAATGTACATGTAAAGCTTGTCAGCGGGATATCTCAAGAACCATTCACCGGAATTCCATCATTTCTTACACAAAGCACCTTCTAGGGAAGACGACGGGCTGATTAGATTTTGGTGACCTTGACATTTTTCTCAAGGTAACAGTGGAATTTTAATTTTTTTTTGACATGTTAATGTACATGTAAAGGTTGTCAGCGGGATATCTCAAGAACCATTCACCGGAATTCCATTATATCTTACATAATGCACCTCCTAGGAAAGACAAAGGGCTGATTAGATTTTGGTGACCTTGACATTTTTCTCAAGGTAACAGTGGAGCTTTGACTTTTTCGACATGTTTGACAGTCGATTTTGCTGATCTTGACATTATTTTTAAATTTTGAAGTATTAATTTGCGGCGGGGATCATGTCACCACTCGCAGCGCCGATGAATGGCTTCAATTCTCATTGTTTTTAATTTTCAACAAATGTCAGCTTATCTTTATCAATTTGTTAAATGTAAAGTCATCAAAGTATTAACTTCATTAATATCATTCAATTTTACTGTGTTTTAATCATGTATTAATAGCATATATGTGTAACCGGGAATATCCTCTTAAATATCGTTTCCACAAAAGATACCCCAATAGAACCCTCCTTTTAAATATTATCTAGATGGAAAAAACATTGAACGTACATTGAGCGCCGTTTGATTAAGCTCCTTTTGTTTGGAGTACTCTGAATGAAACTCTCATCTGAATGGAGGGCACCCTGAAATATTATGGAACCAAACGGTAAAGCCCGGGTTATAAACATGCTTTTTGGGTTTTTAAAAAAAAATAAAAATTCTGCTTTGGTTACAGAGTTGGAGTGGATGAAGATATTGAAATGAACAACATGGCATCAGAATCTGTCAGAACTGTGAGTAGCTCTTTGCACTGGCTGCACCTTATCTCTTGGGATGGACTGAGGTCAAAGTATAGGGGTCAAAATATAGGGGTCAGTTTAGTTCAAAGTATAGGGGTCAACTGAGGTCAAAATATAGGGGTCAGTTTAGTTAAAAATTTATGTGTCAACTAAGGTCAAAATATAGGGGTTAATTGTATAGGGTTGTTTGTGTTGAAAATATATGGGGTCAGTTGAGCTCAAAATACTAGGGTCAATTGTGTTAAAAATGTAGGGGTCATTTATGATCAACAGACAGAGACCCAGGGATCAGTTAAAGTCAATAAATGAGAAAATGATTAAGCCAATATAGAGAATTAAAATTCAAAGTCCATCATAAAGACTGAAATCTTTCTTTACTTTTCTCGAGTCAAATTAAGATTGTTGAGGGGTCATTCTAATACATCTTTCTCATTTGTAAATATCAGATATCAGACAGATTTCAAACTTATTTTAGTAATGATATTACTATGAATATAGTTTGTTCTTAATAATATATAGTAATGTCATATTATTCTTCATATAATGATTATGATTTAAGTATTTACTGTCCTGAAGAATGTAAAAAAACTTTTGTTTATTGCACATTTAATTTCATCTGTCTTGGGAAGATTTCAAAGGAATTTACATCACATTTCTATCTTTCAGCTTTTATGACAATTTGATGCTTGAATAATTTTGTTTTATTTCTTGTTTGCTGTATTTGAACTTTGGGAAGATTTCAAAAGTTCAAATTTGAAAGTTCTCTTGCTATCAATTCTCTGTAATGATAAAGGACAGTGGACATCTCCTTGTAACCAGTGACATTTGTAACTGAGAGAGCAAGTATTCTCCTTGGACATAATTGGAGAAAACCCTAACAGGGCCAGAAACTCAAATCAAATCTTGGACTGAAATAACATTTTCAAACTACAAATATGAATTTAAATTTAAAGTTATCAAATATTCTTTTGTAATATTTGTAAATGTAAAGATCAAGTAGACAAAAAGTCAGGATCAAATTGAAATTATATCCAATTTTCATATTGACCAGAATACAAACGAAAAGGGCATTTTGTTAATGATAATAGTAAAGTAAAACTCTGTCTCTAAAGCAGACCCAAACATTATAACTATCCATGTGTGTATGTCCTGCCAGCTTGTGTGACAATCCCAATTCGCTTTAGGAATAAGAATATGATACGCCACATTACAATTCGCTGTCTGTCTGTCTGTGTGTCCAGGCCATGCAGAACCAGCGGCAGTACAGCACAATGAACAGTCCCTCCGAACCTACATCCCAGTCTCACGTTGACACAGTACCCAGACTGGTTTGTTCCTCCCAGAATCCCCCTCTGCATCCTGCTTTTGATAGTCTCGGGAAATAGATCCAGCGTCTCGTAAAAACTCAATTTGACCTTTGAATATTGACCAATCAGAACCAAGTTATCATTTGCTGTTGAACTGTTGGAATTAGTTCATGGTAATGATTAGTTTATTGGCTTGATTTGACCATTGACTTTTGATCAATCAAGTACAAGGCATTGAGTTGTTATTGTTTGTCCTTAAACACTCCATATAAGCTAGGTTACGGTCAGGCTAACGCCATTCCATTCTAAAAGCAATGACTTTTCATGCAAGTAGTTTTAAAATGTCTTGATTGGGATCTTTTATGAGACAAAGGATTATATTTTTGAGATTTGGCTTTGTTTCCTGTATTAGCAAGATATATACCTCCTCTTTCTCCCTTCAAATCTATGAATACTGGTGCCTAACAGTTATCTCCCTTTGTTTGTGTGATCAAATTTTCGAAATTCAGTTTCAGTGATCAATCCTCATACAAAGAAAATTACATTTTACAGTCGCCTTTAGAGCGAAAACTTCCATAGTTGGGTGTTTATATGCCATGTGTAAATTTTGGGAATGTTATCCCTTAGCCTTTACGTAACTCCTGAAGAAATCAATGCCAATAGTAACCTGTCTTCATAACATGGCAGAAAATCATAAATCTTTGACTTAAAGGAAAGGTATAATTCCGAGTTGAATAAAGTCAAAAAGTTTTTATGTTTTGAACTTTTTGATAAAATGTAAAATTGACAACAATCACTCTCACAACAGGTCAGGCAGAAGAAACATCTCCATATGATATTGATTAACTGTTTATTTACATAAGTTTGATCTTCCAACAATGGGGGATATCGTTCACAAACTTCATTCATCACTGGCTGAAATTATTCTTATACATATTAGACGATAACCAATTTGTAAATATTCACTTTCCCTACGTATGAATTCTTTATCTGCACTCTTCTTTTCCTTTTGTTACTGTTTTTCATGTTTTGTTGGTTTTCCTTAGTTCTTGAAAATTAAACACAAGATCAGGTCATTCCATTTCATCATCGCTTTAACCTCACACTCATGTATATTGGCACAGTAAAGATTGAGTCCTAAATGTTGCTATCCAAAGCAGATAATCTAGTAAGTCACTTACACACAGGGTTGAGTTCAAATGAAATAAAATGGCTCAAGCTAAAGTTTTATGTTCATATCCTGTTGATAAAAGTTAAATATGACATGAATACATGCATATGTATCTTTTCCTTATTTTTATTTCCTATCTGAGCTGTTAGGGAAATAATTGTGTCTTCTTGTATTACTTTACTTCATTCTATTATCAGTATTATCCCAGCAGAATGTCCCTGTTGCAAGCTTCCTGTTTGAATTCTATAATGCATTCAGATTCTGTTTCTTCTGCTCCTCTGCTTCTGCGACCTTGAAACATGGCCGACCTTGACCTTAGCATGACCTTCATGACATTGAGGTCTATTTGATCACAATTTAGTGGTCATTTTCTTTGCATATTTTCTGCAGAGATATGCCTTTGACCTTTGCATCATGTCATTGTTAGCATCTTCAATTTTACAGCTTTGCTGAATGCTGACTTCGCACTTCAAGGTCATCATGACCTTCTTAGTGACCTTCACCTTCGAAGGTCATATTTTCATGCAAACTTCTTCAATGAATTCTCTGACATTGTATTTCAGGTATGAATCATTCATTTTAATCAACCAGAATTCAGGATACAGGATGATCACAATTAAACTTAAGGGGCTTAATTTATTATTTGATTTTCATCTGTTAAAGTTTTTTAAGTTCTTGAATTTATGTTTTACCTTTTATTTCATATTTTTTGCACAAATTTACAATGACATTTTGACAATAGATGATTTTCAAGCTGGACATGTTTGAATTTCTTTGCTTCAACTTCAATAAGAAAGTCGCACCAAATGGCTGCAATACTGCGGAAGCGGCGTTAATCAACAATTCACTCACTCAATAAGAAATAGTCTACATCAATCTCAGCTTTGATCCTTTGAACTGGACAATGCACCACGTGTGGCGCGTGTCAATTAGTCAAACGTTACTTATTTACAACAGGCAAGAAGACAACTTTGAGTTAATAATGTTTAATAGGTCGTATAACTACTGTGCATGTACATGAGGTGTGTAGTTTCGGTTTCTACACAATAATGACATTGCCCGATTTTAATTGGAAAGTGGTTCATATGATATATTTGACAATTGGGGATGAATTGAGTGAAATCATTTCATCTGATATCAGCATATATAGTTTGTTTGCACGAATCAAAGTGAAATAAAATTTTATGAAACACAATGGTTGTATCTTTAAAAGAAGATAGCCATCGTCTTCTAACATCCCAACCAATGTTAAAAATGGAAGGTCAAGGAGGACACTGCAGTACGTGTCATGTTTATACAGCACAACGACACTAGTGTAACACAGCTGGACTGCAACATAAAGATTGCCATCACATTATTACCTGACTTGCAGAATCTTATTTTCGGCTAATTCATTTGATTAATGTAGGTGAGAAATATTCTTAACACTAAATGAAAAGTTTTTCCATTAAATTTGTGAATGATTTCTTATCAAGCCAGCTTTCGGTTGTTTGATACCAAATGATTAGCTTGGTTAATATTGGTATTACATGGAAGGGTGTATAGTACCATATTTCCTCTAATAAGTGCCCAGTCCAATAAGCCCCGGGACTGTAATAAGCGCCGGGGGTCAAGGGTAGTTGAGCAAATAAGGGCCGGGCCTCCAATAAGCGCCGGGTCTCTAATAAGTGCCGGGTCATTGTCATTCAATAAGGAAGGGATTATTATTTGATAACACATTTTCTAATTTGGTTATGAGCCTGTTTGGTGGCAACGATTGGCAAGGAGACGTTTTTCCGTTAGGCATGAACCATTTAATGAATGATGACAAAGTTGACTTATGACTCTGCTGTTCCAGTAAGGCTTACAAAATGACTGATGCTTACTTGTTTATAAGATACTCTTACTTTTCCTGAGGATTGACAAGAAATGCTAATCCTGAATTGAACAAGGCAGCTTCAGTCAGCTAGCAAAATGGCGGACAGACTTGGTTTAAACATATTTATTTCATGTAGAATTGGATTGGTAAACAAGCTATGAGCTTATATGTGTAACGCTCCAAACGTACAGACTTTGTCGTCATACTAAGATCCTTGAGGACCCCAATTTACATAACTTCTGCCAATAAGAATTTGGTGGCATCACTTGGGTAACAAAATGGCCGACAAAATTTGACAATTGACTTTGCTGTTTCAGTACCAGTCAGAAGACGCCCATTCACTTCAAGGTTCCCCCCTTTTAGAGCAGGTACTTGCTTTCAGATAGGCTGTCCATTTCTTCTATCAAATCAGGGGTTAAAAAATATCAATCCTGGTTCGGGCGAATCCCGATTTTGTTTTAACCCATTTCTGTTTGCATGGCAGCCATCTTTGATTGTATGAAAACATTTTTAACCCCTGTGGTCTTTATATATTGCAGTATATTACATGTGGAGTAGATTTTTGGGGGCACAATATTTCTTATGTTTTTATTCTGTTTTGTTTATCTGGTTTTATTTTTTTGTGTTGAATTTGATTTTATGAAATTGTTTGGTGAGAGGATGTATATACATTCTGGTCCATACTTTGTGAATTACTTTTGTGAGTTTTGTTTAGAATCATTCATTGGTAAGTTTGTAAATAGTTTCATTTTCATCCACTCATTTTCATTTTAAAATCCCAGAAGTTAAGCATACGTTGTTTGTATTTGTGGGTGGGTAGAACAAAAGTCATCTCCAGGAATGTTGCATTTGAGCTTGGCTCATTTCCCTATCTTTACACAATTACTCCATATTTAATCAAATTATTAATTACTGCTCACTTTCTTTAATTCGGCCATCATCATCTTCATCTTCCCATATTAAAGTCATACTAACAAATGCAAAAGAACTGAACCTTCATTTAAGAAAAATACAGTTTTGTTATTCTATTTTATTTAATGATTCAATTGGAAATGTTTCCAAATCATCCAAAACAATTCATGAATATTCTGTTAAAAAAAAAGAAAAAAAGTTTTCTTTCAAGGAATCTTAGATGTCCTCATTGAACAAAATTGCAAATGGAGGTTCATGTCAAACTCCTCACTTCGTTAACATGTGTTCTTCTAATAGTGTTGTTGCTGACTGTGTCAATGCATGGAGTTTCTACTTTCAGCCTGTTTGTTTGTTAACTTTTTTCAAATGATATCTGCACATACTGAAGCTTGGATACCTTGAGATATATTGTGATTCTCTTTCCTTAAAGCTATTTCTTTATGTTAGCGTTATCTGATTAAAATACAGGACACGTGTTCACAAAGCTCTCTTGAAGTCAAGGTGGTGAAAAGTTCCATACATTGGCTCGCAACTATCTATTAAAATTTGGGGTCTGGGCATCATTTTCTCTTGAAATCTCGAAAGATTATGTTTAACCAATTGAAATGGGGGGGGTCCCCCATACCACAAACTTACCCCCCCAACCACCGATCCGCCACTGTAAGATACTGATAGATAGAATCCTTCTTAGCAGGTACTGTCTGAGTGGCATACTACAAGATGTAGAATGATAAGTAGTTAATGAATTTCGTACTTTATTACATCCTGTTCCTATCCCCCAGGGTATATGTATCTTTTAATGAATAAATGATAATAAATGTAATTGTATAGTACAGTATCCTTTGTAAGAGATATTTCTCAGAAGCGCTGTTCACTGGTAGGCTTTTGCAAATTTCAATCCCGTTCCCGTAGGCTACAGAAGCTTGTCCAATAACTGTCTAAGTGGCATCCTACAAGTTGTAGTGGTGAAAAGGGTGTCTGTTTGCAATTGCATTTGAGAGCTAGGATGTCCTAATACTCCAGCCGGCCGGCCCCTAGGATATAGGATGGTTATGATTCATCTTAGCAGAAGAGTTTGCAAATAGATGCCAGCCCCCATATTTCCGAAACTATTTAAAATGCTTACATTGACTCTTGCTTTTTGACAATCTTTATGAAAGCTTTAACAACGTGGGTGAAAGGCTTGATCTTTAAACCCTATTAATTCTAACATCATCAAAAACCAGTCAACTGTTGGTGTTGAGTCAGAGCTGTTTCTGATGGTTCAATCCTGCTACTCGTCCCGTAAGGTAATAGAAATATAGAATACTAAACTCGGTCCCATTTGATAACATGTTTATGAAACGAGTGAATGGTTTGGTATTTTGACGAGCGAAAGCGAGTTAAATACCGATGCCATTCACGAGTTTCATAAACATGTTATCAAACGGGACCGAGTTTAGTATTTTATTTATTACTCAATGATGTAAATAGCGCTGAATTGCAAGAAAATCGTTTTTAGTAAGGCTCACTTGCAAATAGGTCACCCACTATTGCAGTCATGTGGCTAACATTGTGACGTCAACCAAAGATGACTATGACGTCACGCCTCTTTTATGACATTACGGCAGCACACAGGAGTATCACACATGTGTGTAACTAACTCATTGTTATCTAATGAGTGATCTCACCATGGTTGAGTGATAATTAGAACTACTGCAGATAGTGTGATACTAATATAAAAACATTACCTTTGATCACCTGAATGGCATGTATTTCTAATCACTAAAAGCATGTGTCTATAGTTTGGAACTATACGATCGTCTGAGCTTAAGTGAGCTTTGAGAACATGGGCCCAGTGTTGTGATCAGATTGAGTGGCATGGCTGCTTAGGTAGTGGTTGTTCTTTATAGTCCTGTGTTCTGGATATTGTGGGCTTGTTACCCCATTCTGGTGTTGTAGTGTCAAAATTAGCTGTCAAATTATCAACATATCAATTCAAGTGTTTACTTATGTTTTAATTTGTAAAAGTTAGTTACCGGTACCTGTTCATAAGTGTACCGCTAAACGAACCTTATTTTCCCGTTTTGATTAAACTAGGCTGTCATTAATTCATCGGGAGAAAATCTATGACAATATTGTTCTTTATACTATTCGGTACTTTTTTGTTCACATGTTTGGTGTCTATGAAAGTATAATATCTATTTACGTTTACATATGTATTTCTCTTTGGAAAAATGCCTAAAATTTTGACTTTTGAGTTTGAGGTAAATATTACAAATGATTTGATTTTCTTAAAATGTCGCTTTTACTGAACCATGCTATTTGGATTAAAACACTTTTTATCTGTTATAATTTAAAGATTTTTGTTGTATTTCTCCAATCAGGAACCTGATCCCTCTACATTGGATCCTAACGCTCCTGTACCCAGGACTGCAGGGAAAGCATGGCTGGTCGCCAAGTGGTATAACTTTGATATGTGGTAAGTGATAAATCAGAATGTTAAATATGTCAATGGCAGATCCAGTAGGGGGGTTCAGGGTTTCAACCTCTCCCTTTTACAAAATGTTCATGTAGTTTGGATGGACACCCTGCCCTGGATAGTTAAATAACTATACTCAAATGAATGTTTGTTTGCCCAACAAATATTTTTGTTTTGGCTTGTGAATCTGCCTTTTATCAGAAGTTTTTGATAAATTTTTATCTTTATATTTTCACTTTAAAGGGACACTGCGTCTAGAATAAAAATCAGATCATGTGTATCTATCTATGATTAACATGTCTGCTAACAAGTCACAGACACCGACAATTGACATAATTGGTATTAAAACTACTGCATGTAGACAGTGAAGTGAAGCGTAACTCCTTAACAGACACTCTAATCAGCTTAGTGTCCCTTTAAACTAAGAGAATATAGTAAGGTTTAGCTAAAATCTCCATCACTGGCTAATTAAATGCTTACTGTATTTTGTAACTTTTCTGTGCCAGAAATTTCTGATTTCACTATCAAGTTCATGGGCACTACGCTGACACAGAAAAGGTGATAAAATTGCAGCAAGACTAAGATAAGTCAGTGATAGAGACTGGCGCAAATTGATGACTTTCTTATATTTATTTTCTTCTAATTTTCATCTTTCAGTATCATGAAGCCGCTGTTAACAAATTGTCGACCGACACTTATAGAAACTCTACCTAAGTGCTGTCTGCCTCTAGCTAAACTATTGACAACTGAAGAACAGTTATCACAGGTAAATAGTCATTTTACCCAGAAATATTGAAGAAGGAAGTATCTGAAGTGGTCAAATTATGTGATATTTGATTTGCGATTTTTCTAAATATATATCAATAATTTGCATATGAGATGTGTGAGATATATCAGATATGTTTGGAAATTAGAAATATGATTTGAGACTTGAACAATGCAGATATCAGACTGGAATAGCAAGTTATTTTGAACGTTGATAACGTAAGAGTGATACTCTTCAAGATGTGATCATTGTGAACAGAAGGGACGATCATTAAAACTATGCCAGAACATGGTGACGAATGTCAGAAGATTTTGTAGATTCGCCTTCCATATTTGGAAACATTTTCCATGGTACGGCTAAAGCTGATTATAATTATCATATACCGGTATATATATATCATCGGCATAACCAATTGACAACCTCAGAGGAGTAATTAAGAAAGTCTCAGGGTTATTGAGATGTTATAGGGGGGACTATAACTGAAAATTAGTTTGTCATATATGTTGTTCATTTGATTAATGAATTGCGTTTATTGTTACATTGAGGGAGAGCCAAAACAAGTGCATTTTCCTGTACGATTTCAAAATGTTGTTGAAAATAGTACCAGTGTGTCTTTTATTTGTCTATTAGGAGAAAAATCATTATTAATGTCAGGAATTATAAAAGAGTTTTGAACAAGCGAAATAAAGATGACATTATCTGGTTGCTATGGTGACTTGCAGGGTGATACGAGGAGAGACAATGACTCCGATACTGACATGATCATAGACCACAGCCAGCTGTCAATCGGGGAGTCGGAACTCTCGTCAGTGCCGTCGAACCACGACAATGATACCAGCAGAAAAGTTCCTGTACAGGTCAGTAGACTTTGCTTGTTAACTTTATGAAATATTCTGGCTACGTTACTTGTGATTTCCATCTCAAGTCATTACTCTCGTCTCCCTTCACTGGCTAATTTACCATATTTCCTCGAATACAACTGGGCCTTGAAATGACACGGGGGTGCGAGGGTGCTGAAAGATTCGATGAAATACAGTAAACCTTGTTGCATATCCCTTATTATTCTGTGCTAGTGTAACAGGGGCTCTGCATATACAGCGCGCACTGATATTCTAGGATATAAGTGAAGGAAGTGCAACAAGGACTAAGTTTTTTAGAAAAAGTACTGAGCAAGATGAGATGTTCCTGTTAAACCACAAATCAATCGCCCAAACACATTAAGCATGTTTGTTATTTTCAGTTATCACCGTTTTTTTGTCTTTGTGTTAAGAAAAATCAACTTTAAAACATGGCATGCGTGATAAGCTTTTAAACCACAAAACTGTCTAACTAACACAACAAATTTATCGTCATTTTTCTGGGGTTTTTATTCTCCAAGAAATATTTAACATTATAAACATGCATGATAAATAACAAAGTTTAAGATAAACACTCAAATTTTTACTAACATTCACGTTATCCAAGCTTTATACAGATGGTGGAAAATCTGTTTGTGGCATGATCACTTTGCACAGTATGTAAAGGGAGATGATTATCACATATATGAGAGTTATCTCCCTTATATGTCAAGTATTTAGCAACTTTAGCTTTAGCTTTTTCTTTTACATTTCAACTAGATGTTAATAAACCTTTTGTGTACATTACAGAATGAATAAGAAACATGTAAAATGAATCAATGTTACAAAGAATTTAGCTCTTAGTCATTTCTTAAATTCGTTGTTGACATATTTTAATTTGCATTGACCTATATAATTATTTATTTTGTTCCACTTCTTGGTTGGCGCACTTATTTAAACTGCTTTAACACTTCTCTTACAAAGGTGAAGAAAAATCAAGTTTATGGATAGTTAATTTCTTTATTGCAATGAATGTACATGTGATTTATGTATGGAATGGTTCGGGGGTTCGTGCGACACTCATGGACTTATTGTTGGCATGCTGATGCAGAAACAAGGTAGCTACACAAGACGATACCATTGACAGCAGATAGACAACACAAGACAAAAGACAACACAAGACAATACCATTGACAGCAGATAGACAACATAAGACAATAGACAACACAAGTCGATACCATTGACAGCAGATAGACAACACAAGACAATAGACAACACAAGACAATACTATTGACCGCAGATAGACAACACAAGACAATAGACAACACAAGACAATACCATTGACAGCAGATAGACAACACAAGACAATAGACAACACAAGACAGTACTATTGACCGCAGATAGACACACTATATAGACAACACAAGACAATACGATTGAGAGCAGATAGACAACACAAGACAATAAACAACATAAGACAATACCATTGACTGCAAATAGACAACACAATACAATAGACAACATAAGACAATAGACAACACAAGACAATACCGTTGACAGCATATAGACAACACAAGACAATAGACAACACAAGACGATACCATTGACAGCAGATAGACAACAGATAGATAATAGACAACACAAGACAATAGACAACACAAGACAATACCATTGACTGCAGATAGACAACACAAAACAATAGACAACACAAGACAATACTATTGACCGCAGATAGACAACACAAGACAATAGACAACACAAGACAATACCATTGACAGCAGATAGACAACACAAGACAATAGACAACACAAGACAGTACCATTGACAGCAGATAGACAACATAAGACAATAGACAACACAAGTCGATACCATTGACAGCAGATAGACAACACAAGACAATAGACAACACAAGACAATACTATTGACCGCAGATAGACAACACAAGACAATAGACAACACAAGACAATACCATTGACAGCAGATAGACAACACAAGACAATAGACAACACAAGACAGTACTATTGACCGCAGATAGACACACTATATAGACAACACAAGACAATACGATTGAGAGCAGATAGACAACACAAGACAATAAACAACATAAGACAATACCATTGACTGCAAATAGACAACACAATACAATAGACAACATAAGACAATAGACAACACAAGACAATACCGTTGACAGCATATAGACAACACAAGACAATAGACAACACAAGACGATACCATTGACAGCAGATAGACAACAGATAGATAATAGACAACACAAGACAATAGACAACACAAGACAATACCATTGACTGCAGATAGACAACACAAAACAATAGACAACACAAGACAATATCATTGACAAACAAACAAACACAGACAAACCCGTATATTTCGCACTAACAATGTCACTATTTATTTATACTGAAACATCACATCATTGCAATTATGAAATTGACTTGGTATTCATTAAAATTTTCAAGTTCAGACATTTTTTTAGTTATAGATCACCGTGTCTTTAATCTAAGTGTTTTATGAGATTTTAGTCATTTATGTTTTGCTGTTATATGTCATAACTATCAAGGTTATTGCAAGTGTATTAAATAAGTAGACAGCCTAATAGTGTTAGTTTGTCAATAATTTAAATGGCAAAATTAAAGAAAAACTTAAAATGTTACCAGCCTGGGCCTAGATTTTCGAAGCTCTCTTCCTTACGTTGCGGAATTTACAGGCTCGCAGCTCGCAGCAGTAGTTTGAGCTTAGGTGATTCCTGTACCGTTTTACAAAATATACCGCATCTACATGGCGAATAAGGACACAAATGGCTAATTCACACCTGAAACTTTGAATGAATTTTCTATGATTTTTCGTTTTTATTCTATTACTTTCGAAAGATTGTCTTTAATTCGGCCTCGTAACATCATAAATACCAAACGAAAAAAATTCCATTTATATACGGAATTGAAGACAAGATGTCTAGCTTCACAATGATATAAAAAGTATTAGAATGCGACCTTTGGTTATAATTCTATAGCTATGTAAAGTTTGTCTTTATTTCCACCTATAAAATCGTCAATACTTACAACATGTATGCGGCATTGCAAACGGTCGTTCATCGCACTTTTCCAAGAAATCATAATCTCGAACCAGTTGACAAATAAGCACATGTCAACCCAAATATGGTTATGTTGTTTGACTTTTCAAATAAACGCTAACCTCGAACCATAACTGATGAAAATATGTTGATTAGTTTGTGTGCCGTTTGGTTTCACATGCCTCTCAGAAAGGTAAAATTGTATCTTTATTTCTGTGAATAAATATGCGCATTTTATATAGAATAAAAGATTATTCTTTTCGGTTTATTGTGATATAAAAATTATGAAAATGCATGTAGTATTTTAGCCGTGATAAATGTGTAAGAAGTTGTGAAAATCGCCGATTGTTTCAAAATTTATGAAGTGTAAACATGACCTTTTTCACGCCGCTTGCTGCGTCTTTATTATTTTTTTGACATTTGCTAATTTCATATGGGAATGTAGTCCATTGTTTCCCCTTTATTTT
Source organism: Gibbula magus (assembly GCA_936450465.1). NCBI lineage: Eukaryota > Metazoa > Mollusca > Gastropoda > Trochida > Trochidae > Gibbula > Gibbula magus. Next base: position 24,744,718 of record OW388306.1, read on the forward strand.
GCCGTATTTTTTTTTTAAAACAAACAATTCGCTCACATGATATGAAGTGCGGGAGTAAGGCGATTTGCCGATTTTTTTTCCCCGTCTCAATAGATGCGAGGCAGATAGCAGGTACAGGCGAGACAAACCCGAGGCAATGCAAACACGTGGGTGAAAATAGCCCCAAGCGAAATAAGGCTTCGGAGCGAAGCACGACAAAATTGGCCTTTTGTAAAGCTAATTATCGATGCGTTACGGGTCAACAATGCACACGCAATTTGGTGTGAATTTTACTTGATATTTCGACCGGACATTGACAAAGACTCCTTATCGTGGCTAACTGCGAGATGTATGTAAACAAGTTTTCATGTGGCAATCCACGGACACACTTCGTCTCGCATTTCGCCTGGGGGCAAATATAATTATTACTGACCCGGTAAATGCACTAAGTCCAACGTACGCATCTCGCCAAGGGGTCTAACATTTTTCTCTATGAGCCTCCCGGATAATTCCGGGACCCGCAAGTTAAGGGTTAATGAATGGTACTTAAGACTATCTTAGCGCAAAGAGAGCTTCGAAAATCTAGAACCTCGACCAAAAGATAGCCAGGTTCAAGACTACCGTATGGATATTATTTCATATTCTGTTATTGCCCTATCTGTATATTTATAGCATGGTGGGGGTATAATGACCATGTGTAGTATCTAAGTGAATGAGTGACCATGTCTGCATGTAGAGTTACTGGTTTTGGGTGTCCGTCTTTTATTTTGAAGTTCTTGGTCTCTTTGGTTTCCTATTTTTGTTTCTTTTGTTTTTTCCGAAGATGGATGTGTTTGCTGTAGATAACATCAGCGACGACCGACCAATCACGCCGTAGCTTGCGTTCACGGCAAGTAAGTTTGTCTGTCGGCCATCGGGGGATGTTCATCTCCTGTTGTGAAACTTCTGTTAAACTTGTGCTGTGAAAATCCTTAGAAGAGATTGTTCCATGAGTGTTTTCTACCATCTAATTGTGTGATTCTATTTGTTAACTTTCTTTGAGAGAGAGAGAGATCTGAAATGAAATTTAGAGATTCAAACAATTCAACAGGGATGTGAATGGGGAGAGGTTTTATTTCACAATTATTCAACCATATCATATTGTGATATTCTTTGTGTAACATAGTAATGATAATTGTGATGATGATGATTGAAACGCCTGATATTCACTGCCTGCACTGTTCACCGGTGGTATGCTAAGTACATTATAACCCATACAGAGTTGTAGTTTCCATTCTGTTATTTCGAGCGACAGTGTGCTTTGAAAATCCTTGGATGACATCTTTGAGACTTGAAACTTGATAGCTTATGTGAATGAAAAGAGATTTACATTACATGTATTTTATTCACCCCTTTAAAATTGTGATACTCTTTTTAATCTCACTTGTGATGTAAAAATTCTTTGAACAGATACCCCATGTAAAAACGGTTTTAAATTTCTTTCTTTCGGCAACATTATGTGCATTTTGTTTTAACTTTGCCATTCAAAATGGACCATAGTAGCTACTTTTGTTTCATAAATTGCATGTTAAATTTGGAATTCTTCAAATAGGGGAAAGTTTTTAAGTTGAGATTTCATTATCCTCATATTGTGATAGTTATTTAGTCCTTTGTTAAATCTTTGACACAGAAACTAACTTTTCAGGGTAAGAAAGTAATAAATTTGTTTGTCTAAGTGTGAATTTCAAATAAACTACTTTGACATGCTCGTTAATTGGGAAGACAGTTAAAATAATTCTTTGTTTAAAATAATTATGAGATCTGAATGTTATTTATGTGCCTGAGGCATGTTTGGAACTGTTTACTTCTTGTTGGTCCGTTGTGAAATCAAAATGTTGTATTTTTTGTGCGTTTTGTAATTTTGAATATTTATATTTATACATATGTTTTTTATGAATTATATACATTATGATCTGGTTCAAATGTGATATCAGTATGATATGATGACAGTGAGTGGATGAAATACAGCTCGTCCGTCCGACCGTCAGACTGGCTTCTTGTTTAGAATACGTTTCGTACACTGCAAGGCAGTCCCTCCCAACAAAAGTTCTTCATCTCATTTTCTTCACACATAACCTCTGTCACCAGTAGAGCACTTTATAGACTAGGAAGAGAAGAGAATCCTAATTTGTTGCAATCTCAGTTAGTTGTGCAATCAGTGATGTTGTTTCAACTGAACAGGGGGCGGGATAGCGCAGTGGTTAGCGCGTTCGGCTTCGCATCAAGAGGTCCGGGTTTCGAATCCCGCCAGGGGCATGGCAACTTTTTCTGCATTAGAGAACTGTTCTACACGCAGCTAGGTTTGGGTGCAATGCTACACTGAATTTCAGCGCAGTACCACCCATGGTTCGCTAGTTCCAGCCGATGCTCGCAGGTTTCACCGCAGTACATAGCCATATGGCGTTGCGGGCTTTCTCCCTGCCATAATACTAGCAGCCCAATATAAGTGAAATACTCTTGAAAGCGGCGTTAAACCATAACTTACCTTACCTCACCTCACCTCAAACTGAACACAGGAATAAAGTCGCTTTGAAGTATCAAGTGAAACTACCTCACCATCCCACCGATACTAAACAGTGAATGAATAGATATCTATTCTTTATCTACAAATTTATATATATATTGGACATATCATGAACCTTGTTCTTTTATAATGCCAAGCACATCAAATAATGAATTATAAATTTAAAATAAATTTTATTGATAAATGTTGCAGGAAGCAATGCTCAAACTATCCAAGATTATGATCACTGCTCTGATTCTGAAATCTAACTATTAAATAATTTATATGTATTTTTAAAAACACATGTTATCATTATTTAAGTAAAGTATTTCAAAAAAATATTTTTAAAATATTATTTTACAGTATTTTAGGTATTGAATTGTTTATATGACAATTATTAACAGTAAGTTCTGTAGTCATTAATGACTGATTGTCATTTTCTTAGTTCTGTGACATGACATAAATTACATACCGGTAGATGTTTTTCTATAGACGTTTTATCACAACATTGCTGGCTCTAGTATTTAAAGCCAGTGAAGTATGTAGGGCATTTTTCATTTACCGTATTGAATACAATAAACTCTCAGGGTATTAAGATCAAATAAATTCAAACTAACTCAGATACTTGATTTTTTTACCTTAATTCAACACATTGTGAAGTGGTTTGACTTTCATGATAACAGAGCATGGATATATCGGTGCATGTTTTGTTTTAGTTTGATACAATCTCTCTAAAATTGAACCTTGCTGCATTTCGTTCTGAATACAGCTCTCAAGGGGTCATGTTTTGTGACCTTTCATTCCAACCAATCAATCGGCATGATTCCATATGAATGCAGATCTGTGATAGGTTGAATTTATGGAAAGTGAAAGGGCACAGAAAAACTTGAGGAGCGGTACTCAGATCAAACACAGGTACATGAGTGTTATGTATGATTTGATTTTAATGAGATTGCTATCACTATTTGTGAAAGTGGAATACATCTATGAAACCAAGATTGTCTGGATAACTACTTCTATATCGTGTAGATACACAGTGTTGCGGAGTGTATTCTCACTTGTTCATCAGTTGAAATGTGGTGGGATATCCTACCTTGTTTTAACCCCACAATCCACCTGATGAAGGAGTAAGCATATACTTCGAAACGTGTATCTACACAATATAGAACATTTTAACCACAAACTCTTGGGCTCATCAATTGTGTTACTCATCAAGTGACATTTCCATCAGCAACTTATGTTTCTCAGTATATTGATTGCTTCATATTTATTGTATTTCTAGATTTATGTATGTGCCAGTATTTGAGTTTAATTGAAGTCAATTGTGAACAATGAACCTACCATGAATATTGACATTTGATTGAATGGGAATATTTGACACTTGTGATTTTATAATATTGTTTATGTGATAATGTTGGATTTTCTGAAAATAAAAATGATAAAGATCCATTAGTTCTATCTTTTAGTTATGTTTATAAACAAGATTTTCCACCATCTGTTTTATTAGTTAAAATATATATTGGTATATAGGTATCGTAAATTAACAATGATCACCTCACCATTGCACCTTTAACTTGTTAGCCGAGATCAAACAACATGATATTTTCTGGAGTCAAAGCTTTGCATTCATATGATCATCTAGAGCATTTGCTCCACTGTAAACTGTAACTCATGAAGAGAATAGACTCAGCAATGTAAAGTTACATGTGCATGAGTGATCTGATTGGTCTGATCAATCAGGAATGACTCCTTACATATCTGGCATATCATATGAATATAGAGCTGTGACTCCAGGAAATACAGTGTTTGCAAAATGCGAAGAAAAACAATTTTGACCGCTGTTATCAAAGCTCTCTAAGCAGATAATCATAAGTACCACACATTAACATTGGCTTATAATAATCTTAGTGCTAAGAGAGCTTAAAAAATCTCATTCTTGGTGTTCAGAAATTCTTTGCTCCAAACTTTACATTCTTCAGTTCATACTTATGTTTATACCAGTGCCCAATCTATAACCAAAATTCAAGGGGGATTCATCATGCAGAAGAGAAATAACAAAATTACAAAGCGTGATAATCCCCCGTATGATTTTTTATAAGATTTATTTTTACCCGTTTTAGAGTGAATCATGCATCCTAGATTGGACACTGATTTATATATTCAATACATATACTGTATAATGTATATTTACATTATTGATTATCCATGAGTCATATCCATCTGGTGATGGAAGCTTGTTTAGGAAATGGGACCATTAAACCCTTAGCTGGAAATGGACATTTTTTAACAATTTGACGGTGATATGGTAGCATTTTGTCTAAAAGCAAATTTTTAGAAGATATTTTTGTTTTTGCATGTATGTTCTAAATGCATGCTATAAAACCGTCTGTTTGAAACATTTCACTTTTGTGCTGATAGCATGAATTTATGAAGTGGAGTGAGGGATATATCGTGAAACATAGGTTGAGGGAATAATCATTATGTTAAAAAGTACTGTACATAATAAAGATACTGCCCAAACACACCCACATGGAACTTCCTTTACAAGTATATTTGTCCTGTCAGTTTGTTAAAGGTCCATCCATTGTGTTTGTGTTGGTCACATACGCCAATCGTTATAAACAGTGTTATTTTATCAAGAACTACTGACTGTTGCGAAAAAATACCATTTTGATGATAGTCAACTCAGTATAGTTATGATATAAAGGTATAAGTAGTTATTTCTGATTTTAAAAAAGGGACAATGTACCACTATTGGTGCACGTCAATTAGTCAAACATAATTTTGGAAACTTATTTACAAAAGACAAAATGACAAATTTGGGTTGGTAATATTTTATAGATCACATTGGTACTGTGCATGTAAATGGTAGGTGTAGTTTCTGCACATGTGTAATGATTTTATTTGGAACTAGTAATTATGATATTTTTGGCAATTGCATGGGGATGAATATGCCTATATTGAGTAAAAATATTTGAACTGAAATCAGCACTTATGAAACACAATGGATGCTTCTTTAAGAATGATGCAGAACAGATTACAATGAAATGTCAGTATATCTCTACAACTGCAAAGCATATAGTAATCACCTGTTTCATTATACACCAGTTATTTGATATATGAAGGTGAGTATTACACAGTCTACTGGGACATTAAACACTAACTTGTTTGAATTCTTGTGTGATACTAACAGTGTCAATAACAGCTTGGAGTGATATAACAACATATGTTGATGTTGATAACATGTTTCACCTTTGAATGTTTCTATAACGTTACCCATCTGGCTCAATATAACCAAGAACCTGATGCAAGTATTCCTCAAATATGAATGTGTCATGAGAAATATCCAGACCCATATAGAACAGTGATCAGAGGAGGTTTATCTTCTTCTTTTTTTTCGTGATATAAGAAAAGGTAAACTGTTTATGGTTGTCTGTCCGTTGATATCTTATAAGAATATTCATGCATACCAAAATACAACTTCACACACAAGGCAAAACTATCGCCAGTCTTGTTCACTAGCTAAACTAAGCCTTGGTGCATTCTGTCACAATTCATGGCTTCATTGCAGCACCACCACCAGTTACCTCCCCTGTCCCACCCAATAAGCAACATGTTTTCAACTGCATAATTACTATGGTCGTTCCCATGTAAAGCAAACCCTGTTTTCAGCTGTCACCATATTGGTTTTGGTCCCCTGATGTAGTTGTGTAAGGAGATTTCTGATTGGTCTATCAAGTTCAGCTGCAGCATGCTGACAAGCTGGCACAGAACAGTGGCGAAATGTAGCAAGGCTTAAATTAGCCAGTGATGGAGACTGGAGCGAGTTCTGCCTTATAGAGGAAATTAACCAAATCAAATGTCATAATGAAATAGCTCTTGGAGCCCTCATGTTTCCAGCTATATTTTAAACAATAAAAGTGTTAGTTACTGGAAAAATAAAAAAGTAATTTTAAAAACTATAGGACATTTATTAAAAGATTTAAGAAACAAATCATTATACCTGAGTACAGTTAAGTGACTATGCCTTGTAATTATCTTGTAATTTGCAGAAAGTAATCAAACATCAGCAATATGATATTATCTTTAAAACAGAATTAGATGTAAAATTTACTATTTTCTTGATGGACAATGGTACTTTCTAATTCTAAGATATGACAAGTCTTGTTGAATATTCAGCTTCTTTTATGCAGAATACTAGTGACACAAGGATTTAAAGTGAAATGATATACAACTACAGTTCTACAATTCATTTACAGGATACATACGAGTACAATGATGATACAACATTTCATATACAGAATACGTATGGGTACAAATATGATACAATTTACAGGATAGGTACAACAGTAAATGCTACAACAATGAAGGTTAACAATAGAGTGGGACCCTGTTTATCCACACAATTTGGATACAGTTGAAAATCGTCCATATAGCAAGACGTGTGGTTAAGCAAATCACCATTTGCATAGAAATATATACAGAGGAGATTTGAAATACTGCCGTGCGGATGGGAGGGTTTCCGGATATATACAGGGTCCGGTAGAACGAGGTCTCATCGTAACAACAAAATTCCACTCTCTACTTGAACAGGCTCTCAGGATCGACACCAAATATTTCTATTATGTAATAAAGAAGTTCATTGTCCATAAGGATCAATGGACTTGTCATATCTGTTACTTCAACTAGAATACCTCTCAAACAGGAAACTCTTAGAGAACTAAAATCCATCGTAGAGGACTGACTGACACGGTCACGTTGCACAAGTTGATGGCAGTAACAGCATGTTAGAGTGTGCTGTCTGTAGCATTGTGTTTAAAGGGACAGTATCACAGGGGAAATTTTTGTGAAATCCAAATCCGTCACACACACACATCCCCCCTTTTGCGAAATTGCGAGAGAGATTCTGCATCAAGGGCTCCCTTTTGTAAGGGGCTGTCACTACTCAGCCCCCACTTCGAAAAAAGCTGTATCCGCCCCTGGTCTGGCCACGCCATAATATATGTAAATCTATGCTGTTAATTTTCCTCAACGCTATGAGGTTTAAATTTACTACATATCAATCATGCCGAAATGCGCAAATCACTATATACCCTGTTCATATTGTCTCTTGAGGAATGTTTTGGAGATTATGTAGATTGGAGCTGCATGATCATATTGAGTTGAATGTTTGTAACAAAGTTATTCTTTTTTTGAAAGAAAATTGTAATGTTTTTGAAGAATAATTACACTAACACAAAATATTACATTCTATTATTCCACAATAAGTGAAGTTGGGTAAGGTACACACCTTGAACTAAGCTTATTCCTTTCCCAAGTTGTTGGTTGGCAGTTGGAAATTAAGATCTTTCAGGATAGTTTTGTGTCCCCCTCAAATAGAAAGGGGGATCCACAGCCTCCCTGAATGTTCCTGATTACATGATCTGTCGATAGGTATCTATTCAACTGGCAGAGCAGATTTATCACATAAATAAATGCTAAGTGAAGCTTATGTTTTGAGTCATTCGATACCACATTATAGGGTCATTTCTGAAGAGTGGAGACAACATTCAGAAATCATGATATTCCACATACTGGTTGCTTTATATGAGCAAAAAAGTGGTACTAAAATGTGCTAGAATGATTTTTTTCAAGTAGTTTGGTTCCCATTCCTAATTTTCAGGGGATGGCTTAAGATTTACATACCCTGAAATTATAATAAATCAACAATGAAATAAACAAAACGGAATTTTCCAATTTGTCAATACTTTAAGATTGATAAAAAAAAAAAAAGGAAATATTTCTTAAAACAACTTTATCACAAGTAGATCACGAGTGAAAACTTTGAATAACATGTTTTGTCAATTATTCTTAAAAGCAACTCATTCATTAATGCATGAAACAATTTGATCTGTCAGCTGTGAAAAACAGTGTATTCTATTTTGTTATAAAAGTGCTTAATTAATTCCAAAATGTACCTTGTGATTAATTTTCAACATTTGTAATGAGTTCTTGTTTCTATCTTTAGTTTCCTAATGATTATTGTGATTTGTTGATGGTTATTGTGATTTGTTGATGCTCTGCGTGCAGTATAATTATTGTGTTGTGTTTTATTCCAGCCGCCAGTTGAAGCATGAGGTAGAAGATTGAATTTGTTTAAGTCTGCTTGAGTCAGTTTCTGCACTTTTTGGTTTCCTGTAGCTGTAGCTGGAGTAGAGTCCTCTGTGGTTCACCTGGTGTTTGTTCCACCTCCTGTACAATCATTCCTATGACAATCACCAATTGCAAACTTCTTAAAATGTTTAAACTGTTTTATCAAAATTATTAAGTGAAAAAAATAGTTATAATGTTGACAAATTACTTCTTCAGAATCTTTGATCTAATAAGAATAATATCTTAATTCATTCATAAAACATTACAAAAAGAGTATTAAAAGACAATTTATTGTAAATGTCAGGTCATTCCTATAAAACGTTAATCATTTCTACTTATCGTGAATAGCAATAAGGGAATATTAAAAATAATTTTAGAATGAGCACCTGCACTTGAACATTGATTCAGCAACAAGTGAACATTTGAATTATTGTTGCTGAATTATTCAAATGGTTATAATATGATAATTATATTGATTAAGATATTTTAACCAATTTGCAATCTAATATGATATGCATGGATCCATGAAACTTCTACATACACTCCAATCCATAAATGGTCATCACTGTATATGTATGAAACAGGAACGACATTCATAATGGTACTTCATTTAACCATAACTTCACCTATCTCGAAACATCATCAAGCCTTGAAAAGAAAGTGTAGAGTTGATGTCACTTTCCCATTTCTCTGAAGCTCCTTAGCAATATATAATAAAATGGTAATATTTTAAGAATAAATATTATTTCAGAGTCTTAATACTTTTAGAGGTGTGAAGTTGTGAAGCATGAAGCATTAGGAAGAGCATCTTGTTCTTTTGAAAGATGGAGAGTTATTATATTAACCCTTATTCTGCTAGACTATCAAGCAAATATCTGCATGACCTTAATTCCACAATTTAACTACTGGAATATCTATCAAATTAGCAAATGAGATAAAATTCAAAGATAATTTTATTTTCTACACCTTTTAAGTGATTAATGACAAATAATGAACCAAAACGAAGAGAAAATCTTCACTTAGGTTTGTTTTATATTTTATTTATATTATTATTTTCTTTCATCTTTTGTTTTCAAATCTTAAACAGGTCAGATTTTAATTAAAAATTGTATTTCTTTCTTTATAAAGCTATTAACTTTCACTTTCATCTTGTCCTTTTCACAATGTTTAATTCAATTGAATCCTTTTTGTTTCCTTCTTTACATTCAATAATTTATTAATTAATGTTTAGCATTTCCAAAACACTGTTATTCTCTACTTGCACCTTCTCTCTTAAAGATTTATAATTTTAAAATATGTATAAATATGTAAACATGTATATGATAAAAATAGAAACTAAGGGTTCTTGTTTTCTCGTCTTCTCTACGTTGGTTTTGGTTTATCTTAATGGTGAAGGTTTTTCGGGTAATGGTCAAATATATTTCTCAAAATGTTTCAACAAAATTTTATTCCGGTTTGTTATGAAACAAAGTAGTGACTTCCTTTACTAGTACCGTATATCATATCACGTTCCAAAAAATCCATTTTATAATTATTATTATTATTTTATTATTATGTTCTTTTGTAAGGTGTTGTTTTATTAAACATGCACTTGTACACATATTAATAACCTCTACTCATTTATATTTTCTCGAAAGGTAAGAAAAACAAGTTTCTTCATCTGAAGCCCAGTCCAATGTTTCATAGTGACATTTGACGTATTACTCATTGAATTTAAACATTTGCTACTGAAAAACATGTGGTAAATCCATTGAACCAAGTGCCTGTTGCTGTGTGTTATTTGATAACCTATAGTAGCAGTATCAAATTGGAAGATATAGCGGTAATGACAGAACTAATGAAAGCATAATGGTATTATCAAACGTTGTTGTCTAATCTGTATTCTCTCTGTTGTATGTACTAGTTGCTCTAATAAAGAAAAAAAATCATATCAGACATTCTAGAAATTAAAACTGACAGAAATAGTCCCTTATTGTATGATTAAACAAAGTGGTATATTTTTCCTATTATTTCTCATAATATACTCTCATTTAATTCTACATTTGAATGTATAATGGTCACAATCAAATCTAAATGGTTCAAGGGATTAAAAGTGAACCGTTGAGAATGCTCTATTGAAGGTATCTTGTAACACACAGAAACAGCTAGATTGGATCCAGGTTTACTGAAAACAAGAATTAGGAACACCGGGGATTGTCGAGGATGTAACATGTTGATATTGATTGTTAAAATAAAAAATTTCTTTTTCAAGGAACCTGAAATGTATGATCTGGGTCTTGGCCACAACAATCAACCAATGAACATGAGAGTGAACTTGCCAGGGCCCGCTGGTGACAAGGTATGAAAGCAAGAGGAGAGAACTCCAAATCCAACATGCCCATATCTTTCAGCAAACAGGAAATCCATGGTTGAACAAGGACGAGGACGTCCATGGTTGTACCAATCTTCATGTGTTTGCCGCGCTGAGTAATGAAAGTGTTTTCTAGGCTGTGTGGACTTTGCTAACAAACATTGCACAATTGGGCTTAGTTGTATAGAAGTTGTGAATCCTAGCTCTTGTATAATCGATTCAACTATATTCTCAGTTTGCTTTTTCCTACCAAAGCTAAAGGATTTGGCCACAACTCATTGCCTCTATTTAAAAGTATATTCCATGTAAAAATATGAAAGTTACAGCTATATTACCATGGAGGTCATTTCATATAGAATCCATTAGGTTAACCTTTACTTCAATAACATAACATTTAGGTTGTCTTACTGACTTATCATGGTGAACTCACTGCTGTGTGATAGGAGGCAGAATTCCAGCAGATTCACTGCAATACATTGCCACAAAGGTGTTTAGCTCCAATCACATTACATTTAAGTTTTCTTACTGATTAATGATCCACTCAATGCCATGTTAAAGGAAGCAGAGTTCCAGCAGATGCTCTCAGGTCTTACTGCAATACACTGCCACAATACAGGTATTTCAGGTTTATCTCTGCAAAAATACAAATGTCCATCATGTAAGTTAGCTGTCTTGAATGAGGCACTATGCCCCTAATTCCCCACCTCACCATACCCCAATGTTAATCTAAGGCATTGCAATATTGTTGGCATTGTCTTTGTTGATGAATTTATAGCTATTTTCTAGATACGCACTAGAAATGTTATAGATACTCACTGGAAATTGTCTAGATAACCATTTCTTCTTAAATTTCTAGAAAGGGGGTACTTTGTTTCTTGCTTAACTGTATTTACCAAGAATAATTTTGGTTCCTTCAGTAGTTCCAACAGCTTTATTCTTAATGTTGTAGAAATAGTTGGAATGATATATAAGATTTGAAGCTAAATATTATTTAATTTGAAGATCAGTTTGGGGATATCAATAATATTAAATCGATCACATCACAGCTACTGGAACATTATGGTGTAACATTAATGTGTGTATTAAACATCTTTATATGTGGAATATGGTTGAATCGATAACAGTTACAATTTTGTATGGTGTATTTGAACATGAATGGTGTATTTTGTTGTATTTACATTTACCCTTTACCAACATTATCAAAGTATGTAAATTTAACATTTTTATTGTATACATATTTCAGCATAATTTGTATGAATCTTCTTTTTATGAAAGTTTTTGCACAAACCTGGTTTGTTGGAGACGTATCTCCAATTATTTGTTGTTTATCGTTAATGTTTACATGTTGCGAGCAATTATTCATTGTTTATTATTGTTAGGTGACAATCACATCAAAATGTCAAACCACTGTTTGTCACAGAAAATGAATGCTACTGAAATTTTTGTTATATTAGTATAAGCATTCATTAAGAACACTAAAATAGGTTATTGATTTTATTCCTAATTACATTGACGGTAATGTCAAATACCACATTTGCTATGTCTGATGTCCAAGCACAGTTCTTGCATGACAATGATTTTAAACCCTGATATTTTTGCTAAGATGATGGTTTGAAATTAAAGATCTGAAGAAACTATCTTAGACTACTTTAGAAAATTTTCTCAAATATATGACAGGTTATGAACAGCAATCGCAGGTTTTTCCTTCCTACCAGGGTCCACAACCTTACCATGTCCTCGGGATCATGGTTTATCCTCATAGTATCATATGAAAGATTGTTACCAAGCATAGAGGGACAGCCTATCTACCGGTAGGTAATCTCATAAGTCTTTAAGTGAGTACTAATGGCTGTTCAAAACTATGTTAATCTATCATTCCTTTTCTCCAAATTTAGCTGTATCAGTACTACAGTGAAAAGAGACCCACAGTTTATACAGTGGCAGATCCAGAAATTTTGAAGGGGTTTCCTCTGCGATCCATCTAACTTACATGCAAACAGTTTCAAAGTCGGCCTTGTTGCATCTGTCACTGTTACATATAGTGAAAAGCTCTTTCATAAATATATTACTTTTATGAATATTTACATCAATATGTTATCTCCCTTGATTGTATATTTGTTTCTTCATTTGTATTTCATTACATGAAATAATCAAATACTCCTACTCCTGTAATCTCAAGAGTTGTCTTCAAATTATCTCCATGTTTTTATATAGAAGTGAAGATGTCTCAGAGAGGGATATGAAGTTGCACATGCAATTGGTTTCATTATTTGTTGCACAATAACTTGTTCATTTTAATGTAAATTTGGTTTAAAGTAGTCAACAAAATATTTCTGTTATTGGTTGAAGTTAGGGTTATAAGGACATTCACTGTGTTGTTGGAGTTATACATGTCAAACTTCATGAAAGGTTATCTTCATTCAAGGTGCATACATTGTGTTTAATACGTTTCGACTCACCATATGTGCTGTTTACAGTGCAAATAAATTAACTTATCTAGCATATTCATCCCCAATCGCCAAATATATCATAATTATTAGTTTCCAATTGAAATAGGGTAACATCATTATGCGTTCGCAGAAACCAAACTGCACGTCCCATTTACATGCACAGTATCATGATCAACCCAAATTTATAATTTCTCTGTAATAAATATGGTTCCTAAATTACTTTTGACTCATTGGCGCGCATCAATCGTGATGCATTGTCCTGTTTTCAATCAGAAGTCACTACTTTTACCTTCTTATCGTCAATATGCTAAGTTGACTATCATCAAAATGGTGGTTTTCGGTAACAGTCGTTACTTCTTGATAAAGTAACACCATTTATAAAGTTTGGAATATGTGACCCCCAACAACACAATGGATGTACCTTTAAGACTGATTGTTGCTGAAAATTACCCTTTTAGTTGGGAGTAAATTCAGTGTAGTGGTGAGATAATGCTGAAGGTAATGAATTCTGATTGAAAACCAGACAATGCACCACGGCTCGTGCTTGTCAATTAGTCATATGTAAGTTTGGAAACTTATTTGCAACAAACCAAACAAACTAATGAATACTGTGTATGTAGGGCAGGCATGTAGTTTCAGTTTCTGCGCATGTACCATAAGGTGAATGTCAGTCTGGATGATGGATGGTAAAATGCATAGATTTGAGATATCATTCAATGGATAAAAATCTGATAATGTATATTAGATATTTCTATGGCACTGATGGGTCTCATTGTATGGTTCAGTGTCTTTGTTAGGTTTGGACTCAGGGTAATTGTTTATCATGACTGGGGGTTGAAGCTACAAGTTTAGTGACTAGTGTTCGAAACAGCTGACTGCCCCCATACTCACTGCAGAGGCTATTAGAATTTGAGAAGGGCCGGTTGGTTTGTAAAATCCCCAGTCTAATGCTTAGTCTCTGAAAAACTTATTTATTCTGAACATATTACCATTTTCTTGAATGGGAACCTATGTGAAAATTCCATTTCAATCAGGCTCCTTTTCAATATTTAATAAAATGTGATATTTTACGAATAATTTTGTTTTCAGAGTCTGAATGCAAGGCTATAAAATCTCAAGGTTTGTGAGGATTTGAAATGTTATTCTTAACAGCATATTGTTTCTATGAAGTTATTGTCATAAAACAAATTATTGAAGGTGTCAACTTTTATACAATAAAGAAAGACATTGTCATTGTGGTCCATAATATTTGGTCTCGTATATTGGTACACCAACTTCTAAGTGACCCAAGAATCTCACTAGTTGTTGTAAATAATTGTAAATTGTAGGTGGACAATTCTTATCCCTTGATGCTTGTATAACATTGTATAAAAATTTAAACTAAATTCATTAAATATGTGATATATACCCTCATAACTAACCAATATTCACTTCAAATATGTATATAGAATGTTGCATGCACAAGATAAAACCAATGGTGAAAACCATACTAACTTTTATGTTTATGTGTAATGAAGACTCACATGTGATTGTGTACAGACATCTAAGCCTGTTATCTTGCATACCTGTGTATATATATGAATTATATATGTTGACAATGGTTACTGTGGATTGTGTTGTTTCCTAGTCTATCTGTACTATGAACTAAGAAATTGCTTGCCCTGCAGTCCCCTGTGACCTTTTTGATTTCGGGTAATTAAGTCGGATTGATTTGTGAATAGAGTAAAATAAAGAGCTTTTAAGGTCTCTTCATTTTAAATTGGTCTTTCCAGACTTGCCAAAGTGTAATAGACTTGCTTTGGTTCTGTTGATGCAACTGAATATATATAGTTTGTCACATAAAAGTTAATGGTAATCAAAGACCGAGCCTTGTTTTTTTAAAGCTCTCTTAGCACTAAGATTCTGGTAAGGGATGACTGTCATAACACTAAGAGAGATTCGAAAATCAAGGCTTAGTTATTATATGGATATTTCAATGATGGTTCTATTAATTTTGTTTCTAATTATTGATGTGATAATAATTTGTTGTTTTATGTTGCGCTTCTAATGTGATTGTTGAGGGGTAAAGTTATTGAATTTTGATAAATCTCCTTAGTGACTGTACAGTATTATCAAGTGATTAATTCACCAAGCTAATGAGGTAAGGGTTTCAGGTATTTTTTAACAAGGTTAAATTAAATCGTTCTTTGTTTTCTTTTAACAAAATAAAATGTTAAGTTGAGTGTGTGGGTAGGTGTAGTATTTATTTAAATATTTACAATCTTATGTATAATAGTTATATAATTTCTTGTTTCAAATTTTAATAAAAATGTATAGCCTAATATATTTTATAGTAGTAGAATTAACAGAGGTGGTATTGGTGTAAAATAACAAATGATAGATTTTAAAAACTGTGTATATATGTCATAATTCATATAGTTTCACCTGATATATCTGTATGGTATTGAATAACACCCTCTAGTGTAGAAGATAAATAGCATAGGCAATACTACTTGGTGTTATAAGGGGCACCATGGGGTTATTTGTAAGGTCTAAAGAGGTGTCATTTCAAGAGCAATCTGGCATTTTCAAGAGACACACACCATCATTTGCTTGTATCAGTGTAAAAGCAATATGGGTTTGGGTATTTTGTATTTTGATATATTTTTATGAAACTTTATTATTCTAGAGAATCTCGACTTTAAGAGGTAGACTTTTCCATGGTTTTGTTAAACATTAGTTGTAAAATGTTCCTCTTTGTAACTGTTTTACTTTGGAAAATTGCTTGTCACAAAATCAATTTTCAAAAAGTTTTGAATGTTAAATGAAGATAAATAATTAGTCAAGTGTTTTTTTGTCAATGATAAAATACTGCTTTGACACATTGCAACGTGCTTTTTGTTGACAATTTTGTTTTAAAACTACGTGTTTAATGTTTGTGACATAAAATGCAACCATCTCATTAATTTATTTGTTTTATTTAATTGATTAAAATAAATCTAGTCTCACCATTTACTAATTTTATTGTGATTAAAATTCATAGAATCTCTACTTTCTGTGCAGTACTGTAGTTTTCAGGTTTTACGACATGGTGGAATATGTTATGTCACTTGCAGCTTTGTATTCTTTTGTATCAAACAATATGCTCATGTTCACGTATTTTAGTATTTTGCATTCCATTTGCGTATCACTACATTTCAAATCAGAGATTAGCATGTATACTTCATCTCTGTACAGGTGTCTAAATGAATTAATCCCTTGTCAATGTACAACAAAGTAACCCCTTGGTCACGACTTTTAAAAACTTCAATCCATCGAAATTCTATCATCTCGTTTCCCTTACATTGTAGTCAATATGAACTGCGGCAAATTGTTATTGTATGAAGCACTTCGATGTATTATTGCATGTTATATCCTTTATTTGACGTGGTTATTCATTCTAGGTTTGGTTGCTAATCTAATTTGGAAGTGTGTTGTTGTACATCTTGCTACACAGTAAACGCCATCAAGTGGCGATATACGGGGCAGGTGTCGTTGGTATCCAGGATGATTTACTGTGACACCCGCCATCCTTGATTCCCTATTACAAATCCTCACAAGGTTTTTGTATGGACCTGCCGACTTTGTGTTATATGGTTGATCCACAGGCTAAATGAATCCTTAGATAAAAGTATTAGAACAAATTCCTAACCAAAACGTAAACAATGAAGACATGTACTTGTGTAACAGTGGTTTTGCGAGGTTCTACATTCTGTATATGGCCTGATTATAAGTGTAAATCTCAAAATCAAGTGTGTGTTTTTTTCTGGTCGAATCGTTCTTTGATCTAGTTCAAAATCCATACATGTGTTTAAATGTGTACCGTACATTATGTAGGGAACATAAGTCTTCAATACATCACGGACAGGGAAAGATGTTTATCACTTGGTCATGACCATGCGATGATTAACATCAATATAAGTTTATATAAGTTTAGGGAATGTATTTGTATCCTATTATGTATCCTATTTCTTTCCTATGGAATGTTTGATTTTTCTGAAATTATTGATAACAGTCAACCATTTACTTTTTTTCCACTTTATCATCAACGACATTTGCCTCTGGTCGAGTTTATATTTGAAATACGCCTGTCTCAAAGCTGTTCGTATTTGAAAATGAGATTATGTGTTTTGAAACGATCCCCCGAATGTGAGTCTGCGCACTGTAGTCCCATTTCCGGTATTGTTCCGGTCACGTGTTCACCAATACCAATCTGTCTACTGTCGGCAGGAAATAAACCATGTTTTGCAAAAATATGTATTTGTCTTTGTTGAGTGTATAGGAAGAAACACGACAGAGAGGTTGTGTATTGATAGAAGACCCGAAGCAGAGAATAACAAGCGAAGGTGTTTGAGGTCTTGTTCTCCGGAAAGGTCTGCACTGAAGGTCTTTCATTTTAATAATTCCAAATACCGGACAAAGCAACACCAACAGTGTTCACCAATGGACAGCAGTAACAAGTCAAACTACATACACGCCTCAAGCACAACACGAAGGTTACTAACATAGATATCAGTATCATTCTGGGAAATGAAAATTGAGACTGGTCAGAAGGCATGTCGGCGTCACCATGTCATCATAGTCGGACAACAGCAGAAAACAGACCTTGTTTCGCAAAAAAAAATTTTCCTCTTTCAACGTTCCATGTTTTGTACTGGAGGTAATGTTACTAATCTTCTCACTAAAGATTTTGAAAAACAATATCAGTTATGTTCGTCATTGGCTGAATGTGGACCAATGGAATACTCCTACCCTTGTAACCTTGTCGGTCACCTTCAGAACACGAAGTGTCTGGAGACATTTTTCGTGGTTGAGTTTTCGAATTTTTACCAGCTCCAAATCGTGTAGATGTGCCTTTTAAAGTGAGGGTTCTACAACTTTATGCAGGCCCGTAGCAAGCGGGGGGGCCAGGGGGGGCCCGGCCCCCCCACTAATTTTGGTAAAAAATTATTTTTTTTAAAACCCCGTTTTCAATGTGTTGATTTCAAAATGATAACTATTTTCATGCTTGGTTAGGCTAAAAGCTGCCTGATGATCTTTCCTGTGTATTGAAAAAAAAATAGTAAAGTAAACTTAAAAGTACTAATTCAGTGGCTCTGGTGTCATAGTTACTATTATAGGTTAGACATTGTTTAAATCTTGTTTTATAATGTTAAATTGCGGTACAGTTTCCTTTAACTTTGATATGTATATATTATATTTGACTGTTGTTATAATGAGATTTAGAATCATATTTCGTGTTTCCGGATGTTTAGTCTATCCCAGATGTTATTCACTTTCGGGCAATTATAGAAAATGTGCACTATAGTTTCTACAGATACTTTACAGAAAGTACATTTGTTTGTGTCTTTCAATTTCATTTTAAATAGAAGGTCGTTCAATGGAAGAATTCTGTGTAAGATCGAATATTGAAACCAAATAGAATAAAATATGACCTGTTTTATAATGTTACTGAGCTACAAATTTTTAAATTTCGGCCCCCCCACTTTTCAAAACGGTGCTACGGGCCTGTTATGTAAAGACCAGCGCACAACAAAAACAATGAAAAGTGAAGCCATTCATCGGCATTACGTGCCCGTTTATCACGCAATTATAGAAAATAGTTGGGGCAAATTCCAAGACGTTGAAATATCTCGACACATTGAAGAAACATAGTTTCACAAACAAAGTGGCTCTATGAAACTGTCAATGTAGTTCTAACTGATCCATATGATTTGAAAACTTGATATGTGTCTTTGATTCGATTAATGGTTATCAGTGTTGTATGTTGTTTAAGGAAAGACTGAATCAATGTTGTTTCTATGCTAGGGGAGATAACTCGTCACATCTTGAGAGAAGGGACATCCAATTCTCCTCTGAGCTAAAATAAAGGACACATTGCAGAGAAACGGAACTTGTTTCGTGTACATATCGGCATTATGAAGCTTACATTGATATTATTACACCTTTCTTGTTATACCTAACAAAACTGTTATAAACGGAGAATTTTGACATTGTTCTGATGAACTTGATACATTTTCAGTCGCCATACACCAGCATAAACATACGTAACTATTCTCATTCTTCGAAAACCTCTAATCAGCCAATAACCCGTGAAACCTGACAATGGGATGCTGAAGAAAATCGAACCCCCGGTTTTTCGAGGATATACGGTTGGCTGTATCATTGCAAATAAAGCAGTAAGGATTTTACAGTGTCAGTGTTCCTGTTTATCACCATGGCGTTGTGTGATATTGCAAGGTATACCGTATTATTACCGAAAATACCCGAGAGTAAATGAGAAGGGAAGTCGAAGGAAATGGGTGTTGAATTCGAAAAGACACCGTCCTTGAAATTAAGCAACAAAGTATCGGTGTCCTTGTGGATCACTCATCCTCGGTTACCTATGCATGGTTTTATATTTATGCTCCGTTACTCTCCACTATATCAGTGGAGAGTAACGGAGCATATATAAAACCATGGGTAACCGAGGATGTGGATCACCAGGCTTTATGTGATGCGACATGGTACATGATGGTATACAGACAGCGCCCGTGTGTATACCAAGCAGTGAATAGATGTATCAGTGACTTTATTGTCATTTTCTGATCATAAACTTCACATATCTGAACCCAAGCTAACACTTATTATTGCACCAGCAGATAATAGACTGTCGCGAAATTTGTATAAAGAGAGATGAACAGATTCGTATTGAATTTACGAGGTATTTCGAGACGATTCGACTGTCCAGCGACTTTTAATAGGACATTACGCTATGATCTCCTGTCAGGTATGGCTGTGTTCTGTTCAGTAGTTTCTGTGATACATTTCTATTAATGAGCCGGTCGTCCGTTGCTTTTAATTCCTACGCATCGTCGATCAACATTACACTTCTCTATGCGTAGATTAACATTAAGTCTCAGTTTCTTGAGCCGGTCGTCCGTTGCTTTTAATTCCTACGCATCGTCGATCAACATTACACTTCTCTATGCGTAGATTAACATTAAGTCTCGGTTTCTTATCAACAACACTATTTCACAAACAATTCAAATAGTTATACAAAATGGAGCCCTAAAGATTCCTGGATTTCTGAGCTGAGGAATCTAGACTTGCTATACTTTTCTAGACTGGTCTGGACGTCAATGGAATATTTTGCTCTAGGGTCTGGATGACAGACTACTATATGCGCAAAACTTCTTAATAATAACTTTTAACACCATCTGATGTACTAGAACACTTCTAAAAGATATCCAGCACTATTGTTTATAAAATAGTTATGATATAATTTGTTGTATTATCAAAGAAAAACCAATTCCAAGTGATTTCACCATTGAACACATGTCAGTCGAAGACTTTAAAAAGCTCTGAAGAGCTTGTTTCTGGTTACTACCCACTTTGTTCTGTTTCATACATCCCCTTATTTTCTAAGGGGAAATCTAATGTGCTGCACAGGTACTACAGGACAACATATATGTGTATATAATCTGGAAATATAAGCACAAAGGTACATCTGTACTATTTCACTTTCTCATTACAATACCATACACTAGGTTGCTTTTGTTCCTGTATATGATGGCCCGAGTCTGTAATGTGCTAAGTTATTGATATTTAACACGTTATTGTATATACAGAAGCAGTATTGCCCGAGAAAGTGACTCATTTGACGTTTGCGAAACGAGTGTGAATTTTGTACAGTGCGAGCGATAGCGAATACAGAAATTTGCAGGATTTTCGTAAAAGTCATATGGCAAAGAGCGGAAACAATGACTGTTAGGCAAGTGAGATATTTGCACATGTACTCATAGAGAAAATATCACCTTAAAGTCAATAAAAGCATCTATCTGTTACACTCCTGTTTTCGCCTAATTAGGAGCGGCACTTCGAATCCAGTCGGTACGCAAATACACATGTTCTCAGTACTGACCAGGTCGCAAATACCACATAATCCCGAAAGCCATAAGCCAGTAGCCTTATAGATAGCCTAACGTCTGGGTATTCTTAAACAACGGTAAACTTTCCATAAAACCCCACTAATTGAGCGTCCGTTTGCAATAAGCATTGACGGCTGTCAATCATTCGAACAGTATCTTGCTCTGTCTGCCAGGTGACCAGTGCGCATGTCTCCTGACCTCCCTTAACCTCTGAGATAGACAACACATGTTTCAACACAATACACCTCTGTTCCCCTATTTCTGTCTTTGATCATGTCAGTCGTAATTAATTTGCAAGCGGAAGACTTTCGGAAGTTCGATTTTATCTACATATGCACTTAAAGAGGAACAATGCTAAAAGCCTATGGACAGTATAATTGAATGACTTTGTCTGCAGATAACCACGACGTATTGTGTCTTTGACCACGTTGTTATTTAGCTGGAATAGAGGAGATATTTGTAAACAGCTTAGGTTGCTAATGCATTTTAACATGAAAACCATATTTACGTAGGTTTTTTGTGGTAGTTTCCATTTCGAAGGGGACAATTGAAAGCACGGGGAAGTTATCGTTATTTCGTTTTGAGAGTTTTCAAAATATAATTCACAACTTAAATAAAATAGTGTTGCAATTTCAACTGATCGTATCATTTTGAGCTCACTAATCTAAATTTGAGGGATATTGCTTGACGATTTGGTTGCTTATTTCAATGAGGTTAAAATAATGAAAACATTTTCTAAATGTCAGTAACAGTCAGAATGACAACAAGTTTCTATCGTTTAAATCAAACTTTTAAAGTGTAATAATTCACGGTAATAAAGTAACAATTTTGAATAAAATCAACTTGTATTGTATTTTGTATATTTGATATTTGATGATGTCTTGCAGCTTCCTTCTGTTGCATTAATGAATGAAGTAGATATTCTAAATACATTTATACATTGAAATAAATAGAAGATATTTGATATTTTCTTGCCGAATACCACGTATATCTCTCATCGAATGAAGGAGATATTCTAAATAAATTAATTCTTTGAAAAACACGCACGTAAGTGTTTTATTTTTATTCATAATATTCATAACATTCACATCCCAAATCAGGGTATTAACTAACATTTAGCAAGTCTGCAATAGAAACCTAACTCATATCATTCAAGTTAAAATATATAAAATCATTTGCCAAAAAGGTTGTGAAGTGTTGACCAAACATGTAAAACTGAATATAGTAGCAGTTTGAGAAAGCAATGGTAAAATCATAATCATAATAATAAACCTTGCTATCAATCAATTAGTTTGTCATGCCCTGCATGGAGCAATTCTATAACTTTAGAGTTTTAGGGCTCAATTTTGTATACTTATTTGAATGTTTGAAAAATGTTTTTGGTAAGAAAAACATATTTCTGAGACTAAATGTTTGGCGACCAATACATGGTTAGGGTTTCCAATACGCAACCATACTCCTCAATAAACCAATTATCACGTCTGTGTTCATTGTGGGTATTGCCTACCACATTTCACGACCCATTGAAATTGTTTCGATACCTCCTGTTGTTATATTACATCGGTCATTATCGGTCATTTAGCACCACACACGACGCCCATATTGCCATCGAGAAAACAAATAGTCCAACGTAACATGGTATCATGTATCAGTTATACAACATGTCAGAAGACGTTATGTAATGCGTAGATTATATATGTAATACTTAACCAATTTTATACTTTATTTTGCATTAGCATAGCAGGTCTAAATGTGTATTGAACACGTTTATGTCTTTTATGCAAAATTTGGATCTAGATATACTGTTACCTGTGAAGGTAAACACACTCGTCGGATCAATGCATCAACTGAAGTAGGTTTACATACATTTCGACATCGATACATGATGATGATGATGATTTTAACTCCTAACATCCAGCTCAAACTCTGGGGGTGCATTATGTACATCATAACCAAGAGGTATTGTACTTTTTAGTGCCGCTACAAAGCGTTTCGCGCGACTGTATACATAGGTCGATACTTTCCGTGTGCAGGTACCCATGTAAACAACTGGGTGGACTGATGTGGATGAAATGACTGGCCTAGGGACACAACACAGTATGAGACCAGGTCACAAATTATTGGTGTCTCCACCGGGATTCGAACCCGGCGTTAGATGCCAGCAAGCTAACCACTAAATCACTGTCCTCAACACAGACTAGTCTGTCATCCAGATTTTTATTTTGTAAGAGACGATGCAAGTCTATAACGGGGCAACTCTACAGAGAATGAACGCATCTCAGAGGCTCCTTATTATTTTATTTTCATTTTATTCAAATTTAAAAACTGAAACAAATCATTTCAGAGTCTAAATGTTAGACTAAACACAAACATGAGGTTCACACTCCATGTTATTACAGCAAGTCGTACCGTGAGACCGGGTCTTATGTATTTTTCTATCTCTGATGAAGTTAAGAAACATTACCATTACCATACCAAAATATCTTACCATTTTGCTACGTTTATACGTTTCTATAAGAAAGCCGACGTTCAGAATAAATATGTATTGAACTGAAGATTTGAATAGTCTATATTTCACAATTTATCAAGTCAAGCGTTTCTAAATGCACATCTGAACTTGCTTGCCATGTAAGTAAATGGTTACAGGTGCATGCATTTCAGGACTCTTCCTTTCTTGTATAAAGCGCGTTATAAGGCGTGTACAGACGACCATACAGTTCCAATGAACATGCATAACGATAGTTTATTAAGTTATTATAACCAAAACCCATTTATCATATTTCTAATATGTATATCTAGAAATATCGATATTTGGAAAAACTAAGAGATCTCACGAGCTCCTCATATTATTTTCATTTCAAATTTTTGAAATTTTGACAATTTTCCCTGTTTCTTTTCAGGGACCATATTCCAGAAAAATCTACGAACATGCATCGACATTTCTTACAAAACTCCTCGTTCTTGCATAGCGCGTTATAACGAGGGTCCAGGGTTCCTGAAAACTCTGTCCCATCGATTAGATCCAATTCCGCGTCGGAACCCGGGACCTCTCTTAATGCCCGGCAATTTTCTTTTCAAACATATGAATTACCACAAGTCTTCGAGAGACTGAACACAAACAGAGAATGTCTGCATAATTCACCCATAAAACATCCCCGGTCTCTGAACGCCGCCAACCCCAAACACAACGTGCCTCGCGTCCATCCTGAAACCAGAAGTATTTACATTTTAATAAGAGAACCGTCAGAGAAGATTTATAGAAATCAATGAGCAGAAATGAGACGTCTGTTATTAGGAATAATCTAGTCTCATCACTAGGAATCACAAGCAATGATAGGACATGTCTAATGGTAACATACTCTCTAGACTGTCTACGGGTCCTCTCAGTCAGAATTCAGAAATGATACTCTTTTAAAAGAATTCTCAAAATGAGTTAACCAAAAATAATTCCGACATAAATACTCAAAAAAGGAATGTCATATCATTTTAGCTTGTAACAGATTGTAACCATATTGTTCTCAGTTTAGATGTAACAGATCCAATCAATCTTTATTTCGGTACTTAGAAGGAAACAGGCCCATAGTAAATTTCACATGTTTATCCCTCGTAACATTAGAGATTTGTGAATAAAAACTGCAACATTTTGAATTACATTTTGATTTAAACAATTCAATAAATATGAAAATTGTTAATATATTTTTACGTATATTAACATATGCTGGACATATTACCATATCTTGAATTAGTTTTCAATATGATATAAAAATTACTACCGAGATTAAATCTAGAATTATTCGTTACTATCTTCGATTCAGGCCCGTTCTCACGGTGCGATCTGTAGTAACAACTTATAGAAAACAACTACATTTGAACTGTCGAGACATCCATATCGTATCGAATTATCATCTGATGTACACTTAAATTGCATCAACACTTCAGGTTGATACCACAAGTTTTTACAACTAATCGCACAATGTGAACGGGCCTTTAGCTGTCGAACACCATACAGCATCCCCCGAAAGTCAAAGCTCACACCAGTCTCCATCATTGCCTTGCTGCATGTCGTTAACTTATGCGTGGTGTTCAACAGGAGTCTCATGAAACTATTGCGGCAATTATACAGCAAAATTATATCTTAAAGATGCGAGCATTTATGTTTATCCTTGTGTATATTTTAGCAAGTCTAGATCCCTTGGGTTCTTTATAGTTTGCAACGTAACACTTTCTGTTGAAATCCTTTGTCTTGCATTCATTACAGTTCCTCTTTCTAAAACTATCAATCAGTATTCATTGAATTGATTAAATTTCAAATTCTTTAACAAAATATTAATGCTAGGGGGTAGGAACAACATTGCTGCTTCCCTGCGTGACACAGATTGTGTTCCGGTAGAGCACTGATCTCTTCAAAGGTTCATCAATTCAAAGGGATATTCATGAAATTCAGCGATTTATTTTACTCCCATGGTAATGAACTATACACTCGTCTGAGAATATCTAACTCGGTTAAAATTATAGTATGTTCGGCATTACATCGAGAGAAATTTCTATTGAATTGTGTTCAGCTGATTTTGACGAGCTTATACCAATGCCAACCCATCTCCAAGGCCAACTTCCAAACGCAAGGCATAACTCTTGCCAGTCTGCATTACTGGCTGATATAAGCCTTGCGGTATTTCCCTCGCTTTGTTGTACGTAGATAGTGAATAGCTGCACTAGAAATGCATAGCGGGCCTGGATTTCTAAGCACAGATTTCTTAAGGAAATACTGCAAGGCCTAAATCAGCCAGTAAGGGAGATTGGCAAGCGTTTTGTCTTGCATTGGGAAGTTGCTCCAAGACATAGGTGTTGCTTTTGGTTCATTCTCGCATGTTCCACACCCATGATATGGTTATTTCTCTAATTGTAATGTCGAGGTTATGGAGATAACTACGTATGCGACTGTTGACCTCTGACAATGGTACGGATATCGCAGTATGACAAGGGCCGTCCGCAAACTTTCACATGAACTTTGACTCTTCTCCAGACACCAGTAATGGTTGGGTAGAAAATAAAATTTAAAAAATTCGTTGTACTCAATTTAAGGTACTGTTTTTTTTAAAAGTTGGAACTTTCCTTCGTAATTTTCAATTCGGAGATGCAATGTTAGTACATGTATATCTAAGAACAGGAAGATTTTCTGGAATAACAACTTCTTTAATGTGAAAATACAGGACGTATCGGAGTATATGCTTACTCCTTCATCAGGTTGTAAGGAATGATAAAATTGGATCATTTATATATCAAAGAAGACAATGTTTATCTGGGAAACTCTCAAACGTGTTACGGTTTTCCAAAATTTAATTTATTATCCTGCACTGAAACACTTATTATATATGTATATAACTCAATTTTAAGAATTATTTCTCGAAATTTCTTATACAGCTTCCAAACTCGAGTGAGATTGGTTCCAGTATGGAGGACAGATCCGTTATCTCAACATGAACATATGGAAGATTTATCTCTCCGGTGTGAGTTGAGGGCCACTGTCAATAGGTAATGTTTTCAAGAAGGACCACATTAATGTAAAAGGTCGGGGGTCGCACCTAAATTTGATTATATTTTACAAGTGAAAGTAATCAAACCTTTTTTCAGGGTTCATGCAGATGAACACCAAATGTGAATGACATTTTTCATACTAAAATTTCTTTTACATTTTAAATATCTATAAGTTCATTTTCAGTGAAACGTTTTATCCCGAAAAAAGTTATTTAAATTACATTGACGCCAATCCAGTCATGACGTGGTTTATTCAAACCGCAACGTTTCAAGCCAGTACAAGTATAGTATGATGAGTATGCAAGTGTTCAATTTCAATGCTGAGTGGCAAAGTGGTTCGGAACACGAGTACCGGGGTTCGAATCCAACCAGTGGGTTAAGTAAATTAAAAAGCACTGCTGTATTATACGCTGTTGTCATAATGTTGAACTCACGCAAGTAGGAATCATAAAATACACAAAAATAATATAGGATATTTTTAGGGGTTTGGTAGTAATATTATTATTAGTTTTAGCGGCCATGATGTATAGAGAACTATTTTTGAAAGCAATATAAGTAGTTTATATAGACGCACAAACGGGTAATTAAACACAGACATGTGTCTATAAACACTTTGTCAGCTCTGATAGTTTGTGATTGATTCACATTTTCCTACTTGAATTTGCAGCGCGCCCTATGAGGCTCAGGTGCGCGCTGTTACGTTTGCAGGGAAAAGTTAACGAGATCCAGCAAGGCTTGAATTAGCCAACGATAGGCGCGAGTTATGAATATGCAAATGAGGTTTAAATTATATGTTCTAGATCAAAAGCAAGACTTCAGTCTATCAACGTTCAGGATGGCTGCTGAATTTTCGACATTCATTTCTTCAATTTTTCAAATCCTTCATTTTAGAAACTAAACATGTACTTTCATTCTCTTGAAATCGGAGATTTTAACGTTATTGTTCTGTGGAGGTCACATTATGATTTGCTGTTACGCTAGCACGGAAAAGTTCACAAAATACAGCAAGACTTAAATTAGCCAATGGCAGGCGCAAGTTATGACTTGCCAAGTATGAATAATATCAGAGCAGTATTATTTGTTATAGTCTATCAAAATTCACCAAGTCTAGAGAGTTCAAATTCTCTGAAAATGAAGAGCTTTAAGTTCTCGACATTATTTTTCAAATCTTTCATTTCAGAAACTAAACATGTTCTTTCCGTCTCTGGGAATCTGATTTATCGGTATAATTCTGTGGAGGTCGCGTTATGATTTGCTGTCAGAGCTCTCTCAGATATAAAGATCAACACATCTAATTTAATTGTTTTATCTGCATTTCCTTTCTTCTTGGATGATGCAAATAACTGCTCACAATTATTGATGTGTTTACTTCCAATTGTTGCGTAATTGAGAGTGTGTGACACAGGTAGACTCTGGTAATTGTCAGGTGAATGCATGTTGACATGGACCTCATGACAACAACACACAGCTGGACACGTGCGACCTACTTCTTACTGTTCATAAACGAGATCATTCTACATCAAAACAACATGATGTAAACACGCTTTATAAATAGTTTTCAATATAAGGTAGATGAAGTAAACAGCATTGCAAGTCTAATTTGTGTTTGTTCACATCTCATTCATATCTTCGTGATATATTAACAGTTATTCACAAAAGTAGTAAAAGTAAAATAGTAATAGACCATTTATATAGCGCATATATCCATGCTCATTGTATGTTCAAAGCGTTGTTTGACATATTACCCCTGGTCAACGAGTACAGAACACTCCCGTAGGAGATTACAACCGGTCGCCTGTCCAGTCAGGCGCTCAAGGTTCAAATTCAGACTACCATCGTATCATGCCAGGTACATACAACATACTCTTTTCTTCGTGATTTCACAACATACTCTTTTCTTCGTGATTTATCAACATTCAACAAATGTCAATAATTCTTTGAAATCTCGTGAATATTTCTTGGGAAATGATTTGTTTTTCAGTCAAGGAAGTAAATTGATTTGAAACATCTTCGCATGACCATATGTAATGTTTGAAGTGCCCACGTGAAAACATGTTATGTCAAAAGTCAAATTTGAGGTACTTATTGTTTTAGTATTGAGATTTTACATGCGCTTCTAGCGGAGCAGAGTTGATTTTACGCTTTTGTTCAAGTAATAGCACACTGCCTTAAAGTTAAAGTCAAAATGAATTAATAAATAGCATCCGCGCCTTGAGCATGCTTTCGAGCGTGGATATATTCGCTTTATAAATATGCACTTTTATTATTATTATTATGAATTAATAAATAGAGTTCGTGATACATTAATGAATATAGTTCGTGGTGATTTTATAGTATAGACTTCAAGATGCTTTAATGACTAGTCTTCGTGATAATCTGATGAATGAATTGAGATCGTGAATCGTGATGAATTGATTAAAAGACTTCATGATGATTTAATGCAAAAAAATCATGATAAATTGGTAAGCAGTCTTCATGAAGATTTAATAAATAGATTTTAAGATGAATTAATGAGGATAATTCATGACGATTTAATGAATAGAATTCATAACAATTTTATGAGTAGACATATGATGAATTATTGAATAAAATTCATGATGAATAAATGAAAATAGTTAATGATGAATTAATGAATATAGTTCGTGATGAATTAATGCATATAGTTCATGATAACTTAATGAGTAAATTTATGATAAATTAATGAGTGTACTTCCTGATGATTTAATGAATAGACTTCATGTTCATTTAATGAATAGAATTTATCTAAAATTTAATTTAGAAATTAATTATAAAAATATTTCTAAAAATAATATATGTTTTACTTGGTGTAAAAGAAAATTTGAAGTTTCATTTTAAAATACCAAACCTACTTGATACAACTTTTTAATTTTCTAACTACATTAATGGTTATTTATGTAAACATTTTTATTTTACACGTTTTTTTTTGTGTCATGAGATATGAATCACACATTGCTTACATCAACTGAAATATGAAACGTAACCAAAACGATAATTTTGTGAATTGTAATAATCAAATACTGTTTGTTTTCTCAAAGAAAATTGTTATGGTTTAAAGTATAAACAACCATGTCAAAAACGTGATAACTGAAACTGCAATCCATAATTTAGCAGAAAACAGTTAATGTTATTGATTAGTGAAAAACTGCATATTCACTGTTTAAATAAGCAAAACATGAGAAAAATAAACAAGAAAACATAAATCATTTTAACAAGATTCTGTAAAAAGAGAAAACTGTCTTTTTAGCAACAGAACGACAATCAGAAGTCAGATACCGGTTTAGAGATGCACGGAGCTTAGACATAGCTTGGTTTGTTTATTCCTTTCCACCGCACGTGAGGAGAATCCGTTTCTCTGCTACTGTCAAAATCAATAAGAGAAAACATGGATGTGCACAGAAACAGATGCACGTGCGTGTTTAACGCAGATTTCGTCTAGCACACCGCAGAAGAATCTATTTTTAGAAATTTCGTATTTCTTCAGGCAAAACGTTACAAGCCGCTGTGCGATATCACAGGGCCAGTTTTTCCTTTTAATTCGTGACTCCGTTTCTGATTGGTCGATGCTTTGATTGACAGCCGGCACGTGCTCTTAGCCCCGCCCCTCGGACATAGTCGAGACAGCATGGTGTTACAATGAAGTGTAAATGGTACTATGGATTAGTGGCGTTGAAACTCACACAAGAAACATGTATGCCGAAGTGTTCTCATTTGGAGTAGTGACATTTTTACTATCTGTGTTGACTGTGGAAGCTGATCTAACGAAAGGTAAGTTTTCTTCTATACACACTCTCTGCATGTAAACGTTTACACTTCACCATGTGCTGTGTATACACTGTCGGAGCGATTACGTGCAGTACCCATATAACCTCGCTACGCTCCAATATTCTATTCTTATCCTAATATTCCATAGACAGGCAAGTGGGCAATATACTTAGGGCTTGTGCCAATAAGCCACTATACCCAATAACTGTCTCTGGTATATATGTAAGCATACATCTATGTCTCTGGTATAACATATGTAGGTAAACAGACAGCTATGTCTCTGTAATAATAATTTCATGCAGGTATGTGATTAAATGAACTTCATTTTAATGAAAAGGAGAACTGGAAATCAGTCGTATTGTGACTATCCAGTCTTGCTGATATCTAGACTTGAAAGTGACTGTCTACGTATTGGTCTCGAGACAGGTACAGTGATTGTAGAGACATTTCTATTACCTACATTCAAGGGGGGTTATGGTGTGTATTTACATTGTTAACCCGTGTTAGGGAAGATAATTCTGACGGGGGAATGAATAGGAGCAGAGAATGCGATGACTCAACCATACAATTTCCCCCTTTTCCTCTCATACCCCCATCATCCCTAATTATTCCACATTCACTCTCAGCGAGGAACTTACTGTATTGGATCAACTGTGCCTCTGATTTCTCTGATCAGCACACAACACTGGTCGTCTAATACCTGGTCATCACAGCTTGTGGGAAACCAACATGTTGAAGTCTATGATATACATACATACATACATACATACATACATACATACATACATACATACATACATACATACATACATACATACATACATACATACATACATGTATACATACATACATTAACTTAAAGATGGTAATATAATGTGAGTCATTTTAACATGAAAACCTCTCCCTCCGCTCCTTACCTCCCCTATCTTCCCATTCCTAACTTCTGTCTGTCTGTCTGTCTGTTTCATAAAAGTCATTAAGTTTCAACAAATATTACAGTTAAAGAACTATAACTGTCTATCACATCCTTAGGAACTGGACTGTAACGCGACGGTTTTGTTGTCACAGGTAGCGTAACTGTACGGACGTTGACCAGGCTTATCTGACTAAATTCTTTTGATTACTATTATACAGATCAGTATTTAATTCTACCACATCTAAAGAGAATGGACTGTATGTATCCACTACACGAAGTTTTTGTCTGCAGTTGGTGTCTTTACAGACAGATACCGCGACTGTTAAGATGATACTTCTGCAAAAAAACCTCCCCTACTGTGAGAATATTGGTCAGTGACGGGGGTCGGGATTTCAGTCTCATACCATCCTGAACTGGTTTGTGTTCTGATGTATCCCAGGTCAGTTGCCCTCTCTCCCCGGCGCTCTAACCTTACCCCACATGGGGAAATATATACCTATATGGACGTCAATCATTTCAAATCGTGTTTGTTCTCACCCAAAGAGGTTTTGATATCCCCAAATACAACCTTATCCGTATAAAACTTGATCTATGAACTTAGTCACCACCAGCCCCCGTCACTTGCAATTGTACATTACCTAGTTTTATCCCATCCTTAGGGACTTAGTTTGTCATCCTGACAGCTTTAATCTTTAAGAGCCTAGGCAAGTCTACAATAAGACTACAGACCGATTGTTCAAAGCGGCGTTAGGCAAGTCTACAATACGAATCTAAATGAAAATATCTCACAGGTTTTTTCTATAAAAAAAATTCAATTTTGAAATTAAACAAAATTAAGAGGCTAAACGTGAGTCTATGAAGGACCGTGTACTCTTGTATCCCCGACACAGCTCCTTGCCATGCCTGATTTGCAAGAAGACCAGATACTAACATGATATGCCTGACAGAACCCCACCCCCACTGTGAGAATACTTGTCCTTGACGGGGGGTCGGGATCTCAGTCTCAGTGCTCCGGGGGATGCAAAGATTAAAGCCCCTTCACCTGGCCGGAGTTAACCACTGTTTACACTACATACATCAAACAAATTAGCTGTTGTCTAAACCTCTTATACTCCATGTAGAAAGTGGACAACTTGTGGCATTATAATCAAGGACCCTTGATGTTAGTTGATGTGAATGCTGTAATAGCGGGATGGTTAGTGCGTTCGACGTCGGACGGGACTCGAATCCAGTTTGAGCTCAACAACTTTGTCTGTTCTATAGAACTGTTCTACATGCAGACATGTTTTGATGCAATGTTGTATTGAAATAATGTACAGCATGTATATCGAAGCCCTTTTGACTCTCTCATCTAGCTAAGGATGTTCGAAAACGACGGATTCTTAAAACGTGTGTTTCTCAGATTTATGAACCGATGATGTTTGAAATTTGAAACCAGGATTGCCTATGGATGAGTCCCTTGCGGTGTCCGAACCCACACCCTCAGAGTAAGGCACCAACCGCCAGCACTGATTGTACCAACAGCTAGGTTATTTAACCCATTTGATGTTTTTGCAGATTAGTATTTTAATTTGCACATGTAAACGCTGTTATAGACACTCATTATGAAGTTTGAAAAGCTGAAATGATCACCCCTATGACACTCTTTACATTCTTCAAAATGCTCCAAATGAAAATCAAGGATGTTTCTGCTGTGAAGAGTATACTGTCACGTTAAGTAGAACTCTACAATGATGATAACCCGATATTATGATTTCGCTTACCATTCAATATTTAATTTAAGGGGATATAAAAATTAAGTCGTGAATATAACTTTGTAGTAGTTGTTAAAGTATATGATGCGATATATGTATATATGTATATATGTATATATGTATATATATAATATATGATATCACATATAATGATTATGATATACTACCAGGCTGATGGTGTATTGTATGTCATATAACGTGCATATATATCACGGATATGTATTTAGCTTCTATGTAAAATTCATGAATATGAATGGGACAGTTATGTATAAATGAAATGAATAAGTTTGTCTCATTGTTAATGTTAATATCATAATACCGAAATGAGATAATGACGTTTTATGATGAATTAGACAGATGTTCATACAAGGAATATTCACACACCGTTAGTTTTATGAACTACACTTTATATAGAATATGTAAATAAAACACACAGTCAACGGATGGAACTTAGAGTATTAAGTTAATAGTTAACATAATTGCCATAAATGCCAGTCTCATTAAAACACACATTCGATATGATTTTAATGAGATTGCGCATCAATCCATGGCAAACGTTACAGGGCGCTGACTATAATTGTACTCTCTCGGTTGCACTAAAAGTTCCTAATGTCTATCCCCTCGGAATCTGTAATCATTTTAAGACATTAGCAATGATTACATTATAACAGTCTAATCATCTCTAATGAACCGCCCAGGAAGCTATCGTGTTGTATGTACTGTGTTGTATGTACTGTGTTGTATGTACTGTGTTGTATGTACTGTGTTGTATGTACTGTGTTGTATGTACTGTGTTGTATGTACTGTGTTGTATGTACTGTGTTGTATGTACTGTGTTGTATGTACTGTGTTGTATACTGTGTTGTATGTACTGTGTTGTATGTACTGTGTTGTATGTACTGTGTTGTATGTACTGTGTTGTATGTACTGTGTTGTATGTACTGTGTTGTATGTACTGTGTTGTATGTACTGTGTTGTATGTACTGTGTTGTATGTACTGTGTTGTATGTACTGTGTTGTATACTGTGTTGTATGTACTGTGTTGTATGTACTGTGTTGTATGTACTGTGTTGTATGTACTGTGTTGTATGTACTGTGTTGTATGTACTGTGTTGTATGTACTGTGTTGTATGTACTGTGTTGTATACTGTGTTGTATGTACTGTGTTGTATGTACTGTGTTGTATGTACTGTGTTGTATGTACTGTGTTGTATGTACTGTGTTGTATGTACTGTGTTGTATGTACTGTGTTGAAATGTTTAGAGTCAGAAGGAGAGCACACCGAGTTTGTCCAGTAGCAGTATTCGTTGATGAACTCTATATTATAATAAGACGTTTTGTGTTAACTTAAGTAGTGGGTCTCCTTTCTCAAGGTTGAACGTGACTCCCGTTCTTTAATATTATGGTAAACTTACTCTAGTTTTACACTCAGACTCTGAAAAAAGTATTTATTGGTAAATATCACCATTTTATTAAATATTGAAAATGAGACTATGAGAAATGGAATTTTTTAAAAACAGGCTCCTTTACAATCATTTTAAAAATATATTTTCAGAGTCTAAGTGTTAGACTAAGCTTAACTCAGTGTCATTCGATAACGAATTTGTAAAAAGAGGTCAAATCAACATATAAATAAGGACACATCGGTCTCATCATTGACATGCACAGTTTCAATACATGCTTTACTCCTTCACACAATAGAAGCACAATCTTATTTGATTCCGTCTGGATTTCCTATACCATGACTTGATATTTCCATTATATGAAGAAAGCTGTCACCAAGAACAATTACTGTTTGCGACAACCTGCAGCTGGTCTGTTGTCAATGCGCATAGAATGCCAAATGTGTATACAATCTACATGTTGTCAAGCTACCTATGAAAGTAACCAAGAGTATTTTTCAGAAAATTGTATTTAGCTTTGATGAAGATGCCAAAATAGCATATATGCTGGGCTCCGTTCCATAACAGCGAGCTCTTATAATCGCCCATTGATCGCTCAATGTAGCGCCGAATGTAGCGCATTCTCTCTTGAACGACACGGTGCGATTCCTTTAAGTTTGCTCGCCTTGCTAGGTAGCGCTACATTGAGCAATCACGTTCTCTCTTGAACATGGCCCTGATTTAAGTTCAAATCACCTGACTACCCTTGCATTAGACTAAAATTTAGTCGATGGAATTTTTAAAATTACTGTATCTTCATCCTTATGATTATATATTTTTCAATACTACCAGTTCCATATTCAGTTTATCTAGACTTGCTGAATAAGGATCTAGACTGTATTAAAGGCTCTTATTTTTACACAGTCATGAGGCAGGACTATACCCAGGACAATTTAGTGTTTTCAATGAAAATCTAGCAATGACATACTCCAGTTACATGTATACTACTTACATGAGCTATTAAACGCTACCAACCAAAATCTATCTTTTTGTTTGCTGTAGATAAGATTCTTGCATCAAACGTTGGACTAATCTGCGCGCCAGCCGCTTTACATTGTTGGTTTCCGATGAAAAGTCACGACTTTACTCCTCTATATTGTCACTATACCGAACCGATTGGCATTAAAGTTTTAATTTTCAGCAAAAGCCAGTACTTCTGAAATAACAGTCACCATTGACAACGTTTTGCATATGTGACCCAAACAGGACACTCTCTGGTACTTTAAATACATTCCAACGAAAGTTTAGCAGATTTGAGCAAGTCTATATTGTTCAGCATTAGGGTCTCTGAGAATGAAGACATCGTTGGGTTTCTTTTTTTTTTTAATTTTTGAAAAAAAATACTTTTTTTCAAAAATTTCATTTCAGGGACTTTATGTCATTCTAATGAGAACGCTGGACAAAGATAATAATTTGGCAAGACATGTTTTATCCGTCATTATGTAATGGCCTATTTATCTTCCTAATGCTAATAGCAGAAAATTTGCAGGCAAAACGATAATTTATTGATTTGTATGGCTAAAGAGTTAATTGCCCATGCCATAAATAAATATGACCCATCTATATCCCATAAGCGATTTGGTGCATAGCAAAGGGGCCACAAAATGAATGACTGTTCCCATTGCCAGAGATAGACTTTCTATAAATCCCTAAAGCTTTTTAATCACAGCACACGTATATATATATATGTAAGCAAAAAGGACAATGGTGCTGTGGTAAATGTCCCCACTGCCTTGACTAGAGTTTCTGCAGAGTTTCATATATATTTAATAATAGAAACTGTATAATTAAATGTTTTGTTCTTTTAACTATTTTTACTGTGCTCGTTTTGTTAATTTAGTGTATACATGTTGACGTCTCTAATGTGTTTTCTATTTATAAACATATCTATCCCATACCATAGAGCAGCAGAATTAAGATTACAGAAGCTGCACAGCGGGAAGCTAGACCATATAATCATATAACTATTGTGAAAGGAATGGAGTGACTTGTGTTGAAGGTACCATATAGACTTTCTCACAGGCTCTTTTACTATGACTCTTTAACTTTATCCTTGACATGATGACCTCTTGGAAACCAAGTCTATAGTTTGACTGAAATAGCCTAGCGACTACCCAGGCCCCTTTCCTATTTAAAGAAAATATAGTTTTTATGAAAAAAAATAAAACAAAAATTTCAGGTGACTATAACACAGTACCGTGTACTTTCTGAGTGAACACTGGCATTGACCTTTGACCTTTGAGGTTTGTTTAGTAACAGTTTGTTCTGTAGTACCACACAGAAACAAAATAACTCTAAACTTATCAAGTGTTAAGGTGTTGGGGTTTAGATTGTGCATAGAGAATTAAAGTCAATGAAAACATGTTGAAACAATATTGAAAAGGACCCTCTGTTTTCAGACGAATCCATTTCTCATAGTCTCCTGATATACATTTACAAAACGTTTTTTCCTAGTGAATATATGTATTGTACAGATGTGTAAATATTGTTTTCACTAAATGCACTATAGGCCCGTGGCCTTTAAGTATTGAATAAAGATTGATTGAAGTGATTAAGAGCATTATTGAATCCTAGGGAACCGTATACTGGTCAATCTTTTCACTGTATATCATCATTCAATAGTGATGCCAATGAAGATTTAATCTACACCAGTGTGCTCCTCATCTCTCAGTTTGAAGATAGTTTCTTATGAACATGTGAAAAAATATAATGATACATTGAAGCGTTACATTATTCGAAATGATAATGAAAAAATAAACACGATTTTCTGGATAACAACTTCTATATATTCATATATACGAGTATGGAATATGGAGGTAGAACAAGCTACTACTTTAACCAAGGAGTGTCACACTGAACTAACAGAGAGACAGGACTGTTAATACTCAGATCAATTTAACTCTTTCATTTCATGGGATAGTTTACTAACACTCTGTCACTGCCATGCTGTATCAATCAAAAGGGGTGAATATTTACACCGAGTCATGTTCGAATCCCTTTGGTAGGCAGAATTATAAACTTGGCTTCCGTGAACGGCATACTCCACTTACATGTATACTACTTACATGAGCTATTAAACGCTACCAACCAAAATCTATCTTTTTGTTTGCTGTAGATAAGATTCTTGCATTAAACGTTGGACTAATCTGCGCGCCAGCCGCTTTACATTGTCGGTTTCCGATGAAAAGTCACGACTTTACATCTCTATATTGTCACCATACCGAACCGACTGGCATTAAAGTTTGAATTTTCAGCAAATACTTCTGAAATAACACCATTGATAACGTTTTGCATATGTGACCCAAACAGGATACTCTCTGGTACTTTAAATACAATCCAACGAAAGTCTAACAGATTTGAGCAAGTCTATATTGTTCAGCATTAGGGTCTCTGAGAATGAAGACATCGTTGGGTTTCTTTTTTTATTTCATTTTTGAAAAAAATACTTTTTTTCAAAAATTTCATTTCAGGGACTTTATGTCATTCTAATGAGAACGCTGGACAAAGATAATAATTTGGCAAGACATGTTTTATCCGTCATTATGTAATGGCCTATCTATCTTCCTAATGCTAATAGCAGACAATTTGCAGGCAAAACGATAATTTATTGATTTGT
Source organism: Gibbula magus (assembly GCA_936450465.1). NCBI lineage: Eukaryota > Metazoa > Mollusca > Gastropoda > Trochida > Trochidae > Gibbula > Gibbula magus. The sequence goes on from OW388306.1 coordinate 24,783,145, forward strand.
ATGGTTAAAGAGTTAATTGCCCATGCCATAAATAAATATGACCCATCTATATCCCATAAGCGATTTGGTGCATAGCAAAGGGGCCACAAAATGAATGACTGTTCCCATTGCCAGAGATAGACTTTCTATAAATCCCTAAAGCTTTTTAATCACAGCACACGTACATCTTCATGTAAGCAAAAAGGACAATGGTGCCGTGGTAAATGTCCCCACTGCCTTGACTAGAGTTTCTGCAGAGTTTCATATATATTTAATAATAGAAACTGCATAATTAAATGTTTTGTTCTTTAACTATTTTTACTGTGCTCGTTTTGTTAATTTAGAGTATACATGTTCACGTCTCTAATAGGTTTTCTATTTATAAAAATATCTATCCCATACCATAGAGCAGCAGAATTAAGATTACAGAAGCTGCACAGCGAGAAGCTAGATCATATAATCATATAACTATTGTGAAAGGAATGAAGTTACCAGTGTTGAATGTACCATGTAGACTTTCTCACAGGCTCTTTTACTATGTATTCTTAACGTTATCCTTAGTGATGACATGATGACCTCTTGGAAACCAAGTCTATAGTTTGACTGAAATAGCGACTGCCCAGGCCCTTTTCCTATTTAAATAAAATATATTTTTTATGAAAAAAATAAAATCTAACTTTCAGGTGACTATAACACAGTAACGTGTACTTTCTAAGTGAACACTGGCATTGACCTTTGACCTTTGAGGTTTGTTTAGTAACAGTTTGTTCTATAGTACCACACAGAAACAAAATAACACTAAACTTATCAAGTGTTGGGGTTTAGATTGTGCATAGAGAATTAAAGTCAATGAAAACATGTTGAAACAATATTGAAAAGGACCCTCTGTTTTCAGACGAATCCATTTCTCATAGTCTCCTGATATACATGTACAACACTTTTTTTCCTAGTGAATATATGTATTGTACAAAAGTGTAAATATTGTTTTCACTAAATGCACTATAGGCCCGTGGCCTTTAAGTATTGAATAAAGATTGATTGAAGTGATTAAGAGCATTATTGAATCCTAGGGAACCGTATACTGGTCAATCTTTGCACTGTATATCATCATTCAATAGTGATGTCAATGAAGATTTAATCTACACCAGTGTGCTCCTCATCTCTCAGTTTGAAAATAGTTTCTTATGAAGATATGAAAAAATATAATGATACATTGAAGCGTTACATTATTCGAAATGATAATGAAAAAATAAACATGATTTTCTGGATAACGACTTCTATAGTGTGTATATATACGAGTATGGAATATGGAGGTAGAACAAGCTACTACTTTAACCAAGGAGTGTCACACTGAACTAACAGAGAGACGGGACTGTTAATACTCAGATCATTTTAACTCTTTCATTTCATGGGATAGTTTACTAACACTCTGTCACTGCCATGCTGTATCAATCAAAAGGGGTGAATATTTACACCGAGTCAGGTTCGAATCCCTTTGGTAGGCAGAATTATAAACTTGGCTTCCGTGAAAGACGCGACTGACACCCTGGCTCCAGACGTTGGGCAGCTGGTTTTTGCTTTCCTTGTCTATAAGCATACTGTGTGGTGAAAGACGCGACCTCCTTGTTTTGAGGGGGGAAGGGGGATACAGACATATTCTGTTTTGTGTATTACCCCCTCTCGTGGCTACTTAAATGAAAGGGAATTTGATTCTCTTTCAAACGTGTGTACATTCGTATTTATTATTTGTTTTTAATGGATTTTATATTATATGTATGATCTAGCAGTTAAAATGAACTCTTTCACGTGAATACACACACCTATGTATGAAGTATTTCTGATAAGTGTGATTGTTAACTACATGGGGTATATCACACATTACCTGTGCCTGTGTCTATAAAAAAAACTCATACTTTTCTTTTTGTTTAGAATTTGACATTGTATGTTTCATACATTGTAAATTACATCTTTAGTTGAGGTACCCCGTGGCGATTATATATATACTATAATATATCGTGAGAACTTTTGACCTAAAGGCATATATAAATGTACATTCATATATATCTATTTCGGTATATTTAATGTTTTATTATGTTCATTGCCCGCTGAGCACTGAGACTTCCTTGGCTATTGAGCTCTGTATTGCAGGTATGATATTCCCTAGGGCTGAGGGGAAGTAAACAAATTACTCCCCAGAGAACCGATGTCGCTCGTCTTGATAGTTACATCATTGTGTGCACAATAGTTAAAGTTATTAGATAAGTGATTAGCATAAATGCATATCAAAGTCGAAAGGTAACATAATAAATGATAATATAAATGTTAATTAAGAAGTATTTTTATGATGTGATAATGACCAATAGTATCGATGCCAGTATACAATAGAAGGAGAATCCATCAAGAGGCATTTGTTATTCAATGCGCATAAAATATGTGTATAAAGTACCCATGTTGAAGTTCAAAGTACAACGTACAGTTACATGAATATACTTCTATCCTTCTTGTACAAAATCTGCCAGAAATTCAACATGCAAGGCAGTGAAGGTATCTGAATATTCGAACAGAATCATTCTCAACGGGGCACTTATATAGTACGCCACCTTCCATCTCAAAGAAGGGGATTCCCCAGCTGGTTTCATATCTCGTTCAAAACTCATGATCACGTTAATTCGCGTGATCTGATGAACTGTACGTTTCAATATGGCGATCGGAAAGGAGTTGACGCCATTTGTATTCGTGTACTTCGGTACATCGTCAACATTTGCTATTTTCGTCATGAGATACCTTGGTCTTATTTACTGACAAAAGTCTACACCACCTTTCCATAAGGAGTCGAGAACTGATTAACATTGGTTTTTGGTTTGTATATACCCGACGTAGAATCTGATAACATTCTTTGAAGATTTTCGTGGCAACCTCTTTAGTAAGATAATATAAACAGTTCTGGATATTTCAAATATGTTGCTGACGACCTCTCTGTACTAGTTGTACACATGGTGGGTGTACACGGTCACAGTTTAACATTTGGGCGTGTTAAAGGGGCAGTTGCAAAATTTATTTTTTCAAATTTTAATAATGATAGTTTGTGCTATTTAAATTTACTTTAGAGAGTAAATCATCCCATTACACAAACCAAATGTCCGTAGTAGTGATAACGGTGTTGCGTATAATGCAAAATTGCATGACGGCCATTTTATTGTGAACACAATTTATTATTTCGAACGACAAAAACGATCCCCATTGCTTTACGAAACCATGTACACCCATTTTTAACTTGATTTTCCAAAGACAGAAGGGTGTTTTATGATTTGTGGAATTATTTTTTAAATAAACTCAGGGGCAAAAGAAACTATACCAAAATATTTTATGTTTTCAAAAGTTGAAACTAGTTTTTCAAATCGATTTTTTATTATCAAACTATGTCACAACAACGCAACTTCATAATTACCGAGATAAAATTCATGCTTCTTACCAAATATGGACTTTGTCACACGTTTTTCGAGCAAAATGGTATGCACGTGCATCACGTTAATATGGTACCAAACTGTATAAAAACCACGAATCTGCATGCTTTGGACCTCAGTCGTAACGAACACAACAAGTGACAACCCGAAACTTACCACAGAGGGACGAGAAAGAGCGATTGGTGAGTTGCAGTTGGGAGCACGTCACGACCACGTTGCTCGTATCTTCAACTGCACCCGCACTACGATAAGTAGACTGTCGACACGAATGGCACAGACAGGTTGGACCCGGGATCGGCCAAGAAGTGGAAGATCCATGGTCACAAGCGCAAACGATGACCACTACATCCGTACGATTCACCTACGCAATCATTTCGTCACAGTGACGTCATCAGCAACAATAGCGTTACATCGTGTTATCAGCAGAAGGACAATGGTCAGACGTCTTCGTTAACATGGCATTCGAGCGTACCGGCCCTTTCGCCGGATGATTCTAAGCCGAAGTGAACGACGTGACCGACGTTAACGTCACCAATGGGCAAGAATGGTACAACGGTCGCAGAACAGGAACTGGCAAAGAATGTTGTTAACAGACGAAAGCAGGTTCCAGAAACACACAGCTAATGGCCGAGTGCGTGTTTATCGTCGGAGAGGAGAGAGAACGGCCCCGTGTTGTGTCAAGGACGCTGTGCCATTCGGCGGCGGTAGCGTCAAGGGACCACACAACAGAACTGGTTGTCTTTGACCGTTATAAGAATGCCAAAGGCTACATCGACACCGTTTTACGTCCTATAGTCCTCCCTTACCTCCTGAAAAGTCCAAGAGTAACCCTCCAACAAGACAATGCTAACCCTCACATAGCCAGGGTACCTAGAGACTTCCTAACGTTAAACAACGTCAACATTTTGCAATGGCAAGCGTGATCATCAGATTTATCACCGATTAAACACTTATGTGATCCTTTCAACAGGCAAATAAGGCAGAGAATTCCACCTCCATCAAATCGGCACACGTACCCAGGCACTTATGGAAGAATGGCAAGCCATCCCTAATGACGTCATCAGGCTCCTTGCAAATTCTTTGTGTCAACGTGTGCAGGCCTTATTCAAAGCAACGGAGGCCATACCAGATATTGACAGTTTTCTAGTGTTCCCTTTCTGAATAAAACCGTTCTCTGTAGGCTCTAAAATGATTTGTTTATTATTGCAAATTGACATTTACCCCCAGTGCCATTCATTGTATTCTACTGCATTAACCGTACGTGCAACTTTTTTCAAAATTTCGATCAAAACATGGTCAGTTAAATTGTCTTTAAAACGAGTATCACATTATTTATGTGACATATCTGATACTGTTGATAACAACAAAACAATGTTGGTATAGTTTCTTTTGCCCGTGAGTTTACATTTCATCGACTTATTTGAGCGAAAAAACGTGCTACTGCCCCTTGTGTCTTCAATAAGCAGCACATATCTCGTTCTATCCTTGTGACATTAAAAGTATATTGTACGAAGTTATCGAACGGAAGTAACGAGTACCAATTACATCATGAAAATATACCATGCTTTTATTGTAACCACAAAATGCATAAAGAGGTTGACTCATTTTAATCATTTCTGCTGCTTATGTTCATAACAAAATGACGGATACTCCAATAGAGCTCTCCCTTTAAATGACAGCACGGCCAGGGTAATATTGTTGAAACAAACTGAAAATAGGAAAATGTCCTAAAATTGTCTTCATACATGTAGAAACGTGAACCTAAGCGTGCGTCCCTAAGCGTGATTCATCCACGAACAAGGTAGTCATAACGGTGATTCATTAATATATGATTGTATTAGATACCTGCTATATCACCATTGATTGGTTTATTGAGGTGATTACGTGAGTAATTAGCGCAGCATCATCGATTTTCTTCAGGTGGAACATTGAAAACAGTACACGGTACCCCGGAGGCGAGATGGGTGACATTTTATTATCTCCCTTTATGACTGCTGTTCGGGCCAGTGAAGCAATTATAGGCAATTTTCTTGAGGTTGTATATTGTGTCAATATATGGTTTTTGGCATGTTCATTTAAAACAATTCTCTTGGAATTCAAAGATATAGTACTCTTGAGGAGTCGTGAGATAATCGCTCAACATGACATTGGAAATGAATTGTATTCGGTTCTACAGATTGTGTTTGCTCCCTGACAAAACTTTGGCACTGATAATTTACGTTCTTCGAGAGATACTCAACACATTTGGAGTATTTTACGGGGAAAACCTTCAGATATACATATTGGATTTGCTTTAAGAAGATATATAACATCGAGTTTTGTGCACTTTTTACGTAACCAAATAGCAAAGCCAATGCAAACCTTGAAACAATATTTCTTCAGCAAACATTACATAGACACCATCGCTATTTTGGAGAATGAACATTTTGTATTTTCATATTGATGTAATGGACCAACATAGTTAGAGATATATGTACTTTTTGAACTTATAAATACAGATTTATTTATGCATTGAGATAGTGATAAAATATCCATCATAAAAATGTCAATATCCCTTACTATTTGTATCCACTATATAATGTCCAAAAAAGCGCAGATGAATGTCAGAAATTAGATGTTTTATTTGCTTTCGTGCGTGCTTGCAAACATTTGGAAAGCCGTTTTATAATCAAATTGATTCGATGGATTTTACACTGTTGAGAAATACGACTCAAATAAAACAAATAAAAATATTATTTTGAAATGATCGAGCGTGAACATCCTGAACAGGACAATGAAAGATCACAATCGACAACGCTCCGGCCAGTTTGCTTTCAAACAACATCTAGTTTTACAAAACGATCTACATCAGTACTCAAAAGAATCGTCAAACGTATCTAATTGATTCTTTTTTTGGTAGAATACTAAGAGAAACAAGATTACCGCTTGCAGAAAACCGGAAATAGTGGGAGGCGGAAATGGTCTCTTATCAGCTCTGCGGTTGCGCTCTCTGCGTTTTGGACAGGACGGTTTTATCATCGCGAATGAAACTGAATAGAACGCTTTTACATATGACACGTCCATTGTTCCCTGAGTATACTCACATGATGAATTGGACACAGAACATTAAACACCTTCACATATTTTCACAGGTTTAGACATAAACAATTGTCCAAAAGGTTATGTTGACAAAATCCTACCTCAAAGCGGAAGCGAGAACAATGCGGTTATATCTGACAACCAGATGACGTCATTTCTCTTCTGGAGACGATTCAAGGTTGATCACAGTGACATAACGGCCATCAACTATAGTCTCTGTTGACTTAGCTGTCAATGGTGATCAAATACGGGAACAAATATTTGGAAATAAATGTATAGTATTATTTCTGTATATTGATAGTAAGTTTGGTCCTTTTATGTTTGATATCGACGTTATATATCTAGTTAAAATTATGTGTATGATTATATAGTCGAACTATAGTTCACCTTCATGGCTGTATGATATTAGAGCCTTTAGTAAGTCCATGTGTGGATATAGTGATCTTAGAAAACAATATTTTCCACCCTATTTTTGTACTAACCCAAATATGTTTAAGTTTAAATGCCTCATAATGACAGACAAAGATGCTATGATGTTTAATATTTGTAAATATGTGTATCACAGCTTCCTTAAAAGGCATGCAACCCTAGGGTTATAACTTTTGTATAATTGAACTTGGAATGTGTTATTAGTTGTACATGTACATGGGCCTATGGCCTAAACACATGAATAAACATACTTGACTTGACTAGTAAGTCCATGTGTGGAAAAGTAAGATAAATACCCTCATTGTGATTAAGTATCACCTGAGTTCAGTCTTGTCGTATTAACCTGTCAAGGATTTATATCTAAATCCATGAACTTATCCATTCTGAATATCCGTCAGTGAAACGACTTCTAGTTAAAACTGACGTTAAGCCAGTGTTTTAACACATCATCATTAATTAGATTACACAGTGGAATCTACATGCTTCAGTACAAATACCTCTAGCTGTAACATATAATCATATGCTGTTAATGAACTTAACATTGCAGCAACTAAATTTAGTTGTATCACGACAGTGAATCTCAAATTGTAACGACTAATTGTATGGACCTCGGATTGTAAGTAGTTGTATCGTGACAGTGAACCTTAAGTTGTAACAACTAGTTGTATCGTGACAGTGAACCTAAGTTGTAACAACTAGTTGTATCATGACAGTGAACCTCGAGTTGTAACAACTAGTTGTATCGTGATAGTGAACCTTAAGTTGTAACAACTAGTTGTATCATGACTGTGAACTTCAAGTTGTAACAACTAGTTGTATCGTAATAGTGGACCTCAAATTGTAACAACTAATTGTATCGTGACAGTGAACCTCAAGTTGTAACAACTAGTTGTATCATGACAGTGAACCTCAAGTTGTAACAACTAGTTGTATCGTGAAAGTGGATCTCAAATTGTGACTAGTTGTATCGTGACATTGAACCTCAAGTTGTAACAACTAGTTGTATCGTAATAGTGGACCTCAAGTTGTAACAACTAAATGTATCGTGATAGTGGACCTCACATTGTAATAACTAGTTGCACAGTGACAACGAACCTCAAGTTGTAACAACTAATTGTATCGTGACAGCGAACATTAAGTTGTAACAACTAATTGTATCGTGACAGTGAATCTCAAGTTGTAACACCTAATTTATCGTGACAGTAAATTTCAAGTTGTAACAACTAGTAGTATCGTGACAGTGAAATTAATGGTTGAAACTAATGTCACCTTACAAGTAGGTTATTTCAAGGATGGCATATAAGTCTGTTTAAATCAGAAGCTTCATGTAAGTCTAACCTAACACTAGACGGCCTCGGGAAGTGCCCCAGTTCTAGAGTGTACATCAAGAACGTCCCAGCATGGTTGCTGTACAAGCCGAGACAGACACTAACCAAGCGACTAATATCTAACGCTTGCCAGCCACCAGACTCGCCTCTGTGTGTCGGAGATCCCCCTCACCCCTTCAGCGTTCTTCATGCGTGTTTCTGTGTGTGTGAATATAAAGCAACATCGACCAAGCGAGAGATTGATCCCTGTCGTAACCTAACGGAAACCATCGGTTCGAATGATTCGTCGATCAATACCAACTGTTTCAAGGGATCTTGTTCTGAAGAAACGTTTGTAGTTGGTACTTATGTCATACGGCATCTGTACTAACCTCGAGAGCGTCATACTAAATTTATGTAATATTATTTTCATTTCTTTATCACGAATTTCCAAATATATGTACGATGTACGCTTATTTGGAATTATACGAAAGAAGATTGTTTTATTTCAATGAACGCAACATGTCTTCATAATACCTTAACATTGAAATATCAGATAAACCTACTTTCTTAAAGGCCTGTTTCGACTGTATAGTAGACCCTAATTAGTTTAATACTGAATCATGGTGGTTATGGTCCTGGCGAGTATACACCAGAGTATATGCAGCATGCTCATAATATAGAATCATTAAAGAAGCTTTGGTCTCTTCATGTCTGTAATTCTATTGTATGTAAGTTTAGGTTTGAATTTGGGTGTTTATTTCATTTTATTCTGTCTTCATACATTTCAACGTTCAAATTCATGAAATCTATGTTAACTCCAGTATAGTCCGTCATTCAGACACAAAACACAACAAAAAAGCAAAGCATTATAAGAGCCTTCTTAAGTAAAAACTGTTAGCCAGTCTAGTTTAGTATGCTCCTGAAACAGAATATTGTCCCGTTCAACAAAGCATTTGTAGAGAAACACTCAATTGTAGCCCATTCTATTGATTGTAAAGCTATCATCATTTGGTTGTGTTTTGTGGAACGGCAGGTTCCTTGCTGTTATTTGTTCGTATGATACATAATGTATAATATATTAACATAAACAATACTTTACAGGGACAATATGTTAGTTTATATTATTTATATAAGTGCACCGTTTAAACATGTGCCTCTATTTAACCTGTGTAGATTAGAATTGTGTATAATGGCTAATGCTTAGGGGTTAATGGGCGGAAGAGTACAAGATCTTGTGAGAGAACTACTTGCAAATAGGAAGCAGATAGCTGGTCTTTGATATTGAGGGGGACCATTTGGGGGATATAGCGTTCATTTGCAGATCTATAGTTGTAATCAGTGCAAGGCGAACATCAGGTGAAAGTTCCCAGTTTACAAACTCCGTTATTGAGATGGTATCTAGAAACATGCCCGGAATACCGCTTAATTGTGAGCAGATTGGGAAGAGTACGTATCATAAGGATTATGATAAGTAAATTGGAGTATTATGAGAAGTTATAATGAACGAGGTATGGGGAAAATGTTTTATATATGTTATATGAAATCTTGAAGGGGCATTTAAGAAAAGGAATGTAAAAGAAAGCAAACATTTCTGGATAACATCTTCTTTGATACATGACGATTTGGAGTATATGCTCACTCCTTCATCAAAATCTCAGTCTCTTTAGTGTTATATGAAAACTGGTGACAATGAGTCAAAATGAAGAATGAATGTGAAAAGGTGTCACAATACCGTAAACATTATGTTATAGAAAATTAATATAATACATGAAGATAGAATTATGAATGAATGTTTTTATCAAATGTATATCATAAGTGTTATCAAGTGACATGTATATGTTATCATGCAAATAGGTTGTAATGCAATAAATGAATATATCTATCTTCCAAATATGAACAACTAGATACAAATGTACTTATTTAAATAAGTTTTCCAATACTATATGATAACGGTGTACTAACAGCTAGAGTTGAAGCTAAGAATTAGTAAGTAAAGATTTGTAATCGATGACGTTTTCAGTGCCATTCTTTACTCACGAGCACAGAAATCAAGAAATATTTGCAGCCAGATTTATTTCAAATATTTCTATATTATTTTACACCACATAATTTGAACAAATATATAACATGTGAAGAATTTTCCAAAATAAGATATCTCATTTTTAATGTTAGATTAATAACACATGAAGAAATGGTACCAAATTGAATATTTTGGCAAATTACGATTTTGACCCGGTCCAGATATCAGGGTCAACATATTTACGGTAACACCGGATCTGGTTGTCCGTTCTGACCGCATGTACTGAATAAGTGCGGCATAAAGCGGTGTTAACGGACTGATAATTATCGCTCTGTGAGGAACGCTTGTACTATCAGATCAAAGTAGCGACTTAATTCCCCTATACTTCACTCATCGCCTCTCGTACATCGGCACTTTTAGTCCAGGGCTATATTTACAGGACTGTTCAAAGATGAACCGGAGATAAAATGTCGAACGAAATCCAGAATGCATTCTCAAGATATATAAACACTGGCCAGAACTGTTAAAGGGGCAGTAGCACGTTTTTGCGGAAATAAGTCGATGAAATGTATTTGAAAAATGACATAAACAATCATTATAAATGGGAAATTTGAAAAATAATTTGCAAAAAACGTGCTACTGCCCCTTTAAATCCCTTAAGGATACGAAAATGTGTTTGTCCCTTTACAGTTATAGTTGTTCTGCTATTGGAAATAAATTAATTCAATGTCAATGGATTTATTAAAATGTTCCAAATTATTTGATCCCTAAATGTTCACAAAATTTTAAATAGGCTCAAGCAATTTTAATCTTCAGCTATAAGTTTTCATATTGAATGTAATTGCAGACAAAATGTCTCTATCCCTTAGTATAGAAACAAACGCTACCATGCAAAAAACAATGTCAACAACATTTAAACAACTCAATGCTTACCAGGACTCTGAGGGTGTGGGTTCGAATCCCGCTCGCAATTTATTCGTCTTGAAAACAGTCCTAGAATTTGGAATAATGATTTAATATATTTATTTAAAATGGATTAGGTGCAATGAAACCCTCCACCTTGGACTACTGCAGATGGTATGATACCAAGTTTGAAAGTTCTAACACTGATCTCATGACATATGCGTTTAACCCAAAGTCGATCTTTTTAGTTTTGCTGTGCCGGAGAGTTTAGCAGGAAATGATCCCATCAGACTGAAGAACCTTTCAAACGGTACTCTTTAAAAAGGTCAGAAACCCCTAAATTCGAATCTAAATTCTTCAATAAAAAAGGAATTATTTGATTTTCTTAACCTTCGCAATCGAAGCCTTGTCATTTATGCAATAGAAATATTGGGACTATCTCAGAAACGATATCCCAAATTGGAAAACAATCTCAAACAAGCTATGTGTTAATTTCAAAACATTGAATCTTGTAATGAGAATTGTTGTGCATTTTGAACTTTTCGATCGAGAGCCTTGAACCTTTTTAAAAATGTTTTTGCCTTTCAGAATCTGTTTATAAACTCCATTGAAATGCACCGAAAGACGAGGAGCAAGCAAATTATGCGACATGAACTTTCTCATGTAGGGCATATATCAAAATTTAACTTTTGTTTACTAGTAATGTTAATACATTCCCACGACAGCTGTCTAAATGAATCGGACTCAAGAACCCAAACTTTTATGCTTAATATTTAAAAAATGCAAAGTTAATTCAAGACTATTAAAACCTTTTTAACAGAAGGCCCGCTGACGTACGTTTCAAAACGCTGTTAATTATGCGGTTAAAGATAAACAAGCAAGCTTTGCACGTGCATGTAAATTTCACGTGAAATGAGCATACCGGCTGTCTGTCATTATGCCCTAATGTTGACAGGTGCGCGTTTTTCTCGTGCACTGACACGTATGATTGTGTGTGATTAACACGTTTTGCAGAATATGTTGAGTTACGTTTATCTTATCTTTTGACTTATTTCATTACCTACTTGAACGCTGCTGTGTTTGACGACGAGGTTGGTGTATTTCGTTGTGTGATTCTATTACGACTCGCTGTCTCAGCGACTTGAAGCATTTTAAAAAGTAGATTAAATCAGAAAGTTAAACGTCTGATTTTTTTTACATATGATATGTGTGACATATTTTCTTTTGCTTTTGACCCATATAACCTACATACAGTTCAGATTCACATACTTTGCCTGTTAAGGAAAACTATGTTCTTCTTACGTATTTTCTTCAAGATTGTATCGTGTTGTCCAACAACAATTCATATCATCGATTCTAACACAATATTTAATGGTTAATAAATAAATTACGAATACTGTTCGAACACGATACCAACAACCTTCACAGTTCATGAAACGTTTCATACATATATACCGCATTTGCTGTCTTCACGTATTTCGATCCTAAAATAGATTTTAAAAGCTCTTTTGAAATATTTCAATGTGAGGTTATTTCCAGTTGCGTTGTAATCAACAATTCCCCTTCTCCATTGTATATATACACGAGTCTCTCAGTGTGCCGATATTTGTCACATCTCTTCACATCTCGATTTTTCCAACATGCATAACAGGACAGTCGCAACGAATGGGACGTATAGTATTTACACATAAAGGAATGGAAGTAAGCATACTCCAAAATGTCTTTTGCAAAACATGTGCAATTGTGCAATATGGTATTCCAAAATAAAGGTCAGTTTACACTGACACAAGTTAGGCCTACATTTTGCCGAAACAATCGGAACTGCAATGCCTGACATCTGTAACCTCGAAACGAAGATGTACAGATGATATAGGGAATAAACGGGCAATAAAAGTCAAGTGGCCAACGATGCCAAACACATGTTTTGTTCGTTGAAAGCAACCATGAATTTGGTAAAAACTGTACACGGCAAAATACCATCGTTTACTATTGTTCACCAAAGTTCACCTCAAGGAAACCTCCTGCGGTAAACTGTGGTTTTCGATGCAGAGTTTGTTTACAGTGATATTTACCACAGCGTGCACACGTATAATTGGAGCAAGGAATTTGAGAGAGTATTTATAATGGAGAAGGATTTCGTCCGTAAATGTTTACAAATCAAATGCATGTTGCCTGACTTTGGAGGGTATCGTCTAGCTCTACACGGTATCTTGTGAAGTCGGAAGGTCAAAGTTCAATGTTTCCATAGATGGGGTCCCTGCGTTCCCACCCAGATAGTTTTGAGAAAATATTGTCAGAACATTTGATTTCGATGTTATAAGTATTCATAGCTAGATTTTCTGGATAATTACGTCTTTACTGTGAACATGCGGGGCGTTTGGGAGTATATGCTTACTCCCTCATCAGGTTGGTGGAATAAGCATATATGCTAAAAATAATCGTGTATTTACACAACCTAGAAGATCTTGCGTTTTTCTAAATGTTCTGTATCACAGGTTTTACATGGTTTGTAAATTAAACCTGAAACTAAAAGAGTAGCAACCTTAAACTTGAACCTTCATTGAAAAATAGTTTTAGAAAAAGATTGGATTTCATTAATTCAAGAATATTGATTCATTTTAAGAATTAATACAAGAACGAATAATGCGATATTTAAATCACGTATTATTAACAATGCCCAGGTGAGAAGAATCATGAGCGACCATCAAATGTCATTTCATTGGTTAGCAATATTATACATAGAGATGAGTAGCGTTACGAGGCAAATGCTGAGAAGAGAATCAGGGGATTTTGAGGAGATTAGCGGATAAAAGTACCTTGGATGAGAAGAACCAACCGAATCGTTCCATGCTGTTTCCAATTACACCTCTCTCTCAAGTTTCCCCGGCTTTCAATCTTGTGATAGATTTTCGAAACTCGACATTTGAATGACTTTAGGCGATATTAGTTAAAACTGGATTCCATACTACTACGAATATGTGCATAATCTTGTCAATCAATTAGCTTTGGTTTATTTGCAAGTTAACTCAACTGTTTTGTGCAGCCAGTTTACAATGGCAGCCACATTTAATAAACGAAGACTCGTGATATACAGCTTACACAAGTAGCAGTCGTATTATTCACGATTTTACCGGTAGCATTTGCAAAATTCAAAGTATCATACATCGACTCCAAATTATTTGTTTAATGTGTGCAAATATTAGTATTTCAATGATCGAAAATGACACATTGCACAGTTCGAAAAATGTCATTAGCCCATTCCCAAGTTAAACACTCCACTTGAAAACAGCATGCATCGACTTCATGCAAACCGTCTCTATCTGGTTGGTGTTTACAGAGCGTGTTTGCGAGTTGCAGTGACAATATTATTTCTGGTTTTGCTTTTTGCTTTGACCACAAACAGGGATGAGCCAACTCTGTCTAAATTAGCTTCATAGTCTAGTGAAAATATTTGGGGAAGATTCGTCGAATTCACAAATACCCTGAAGGAAAGATTCCAAGATGATGTAATCAGCTTAGCCTGTATCACTGTCTCTGTTATCATTATTTTCACTGACATGTCGTCCAAACAGATCAGGTCATTTAGACTCTGTTCCAATAAAGCATATTTTCCAAAAAATAGTTTTACCGAAATTGACATTTTATTTAGCAATTATTAAACTATTATATTATTAAACATTAATTCAAGCAAACTGATTTGTTCCATATATGAGTTTGTAGTTTTAATGAGATGGAACACATAACACCTCGCTGCGTTTCGATCTGAGAACTGCTCCGCAAGGGTAACATGCCGTGACCTATCACTCCAGCCAATCAGCGACGAATCTATGAAATCATTGGCACGATGCAGGCTTGTGATTGGTTGAATTAATGGAATGTGATAGGACACGGCAATCGTAACGAGACATTACCATTGCGGGTCAGTATTGAGATATAAACGGAACAAGACACTAGTATTAAGTTCGGTTGATTATAATTAAATTTTTCATATATTCAATATTACAAAGCTACTAAACACTAGGATCCACATGTTATAAATACATTTGGGGCGCTCATAGCCCAAATGAGGTTTTGTACAAATATGCTCTGCCCTTGAGTCAAAGCTGTATTTTCATACGATAAGCAAATATGATGTTAAGTACCTGTATAGTAAATACTGTATGGATGTATGAATATGGATCATTATTCTGAGTAATATTCAATTCAGTTGTCAAGTCTACTATTACATTTCCAATAACTTCACCAACATATTGCCCGAGTTAACATGTTAGCATAGCAGAAACAAGGAACTCATTAATACAAACAATAACGTTGTATCATTACCCGTAGCTAACGACCAACCCAGTTAGGTTTCGTTAAAAAGTAGGAATCTGGCGGACTCTGCACCTGTCAGCTCCCAGAATCCTTGTTCGTTTTTGACACGACCAATTACCTACCGTGGTTCATAGTTCCTTCTCATGTTTATCCCAAGCGGTACGTTGGTAGTTATCTAGTAATTGCCCGGGTCCAACGTCGCTGCAACTATAACGGTTCAATATGCTTAACAGTTTTTGAGGTTATGCCTGGGATTTGTTTTTCATATAATTACTTTTTCAAACGCAACAATCTCGTGGCGCTGTGCCAATAATTGGGTAAAGGTTCGTCTCTGGAATGAAAATATTACCATCTTGAAGTTGAATTGATGTATTGAAATAACAAAGGAACCTCATTATGGCTCTACATAGAAGTTATACAATGTAGTCTTGACAGAAAGGTTAGACTTGCTTCGGCGTTTGCAAGTGACGATTTTTGTTTCATTCATATAATTTGACAATGGGTCTGGTTTAATCTCTGGATTTTTTCTTCAATTATTTTTGGCTGCACTGAACCTTGACTGTATATACCATATACTAATACACGTTTTCATCTGATAATCATTGATGCTTATGCTAATAGTTTCTGCTTTTGTCAGTGCCTGTGTTACAAACATCATATATCAAATAGGCAAAACAGAATGAGTCATTTTGGAGGTTTTTTGGATATTAACCTGTGGCATTGGATTCATTTGCTTATCTTATGTTGCAAAAATACATTCAACAGACGAAACAAGAAACTATAGTTTAAAGGTATTCATACCTATAAATGTTGCAGGCATATCCAACTGAGCCTTCGGTCTGTTTTCATGTGCGCGCTCTCTCTCTCTCTCTCTCTCTCTCTCTCTCTCTCTCTCTCTCTCTCTCTCTCTCTCTCTCTCTCTCTCTCTCTCTCTCTCTCTCTCTCTCTCTCTCTCTCTCTCTCTCTCTCTCTCTCTCTCTCTCTCTCTCTCTCATGAAAACCTCTCCCTCTGTTCGTCCCACGTAACCTCCGTTACACACGAGCACTTTCTTGACTTGAAATAGAAATTCCTGATAGAGTTAATTGAGCAATCAGCTACGTTTCAAACTATTTCAAATTCAACTTTTGTAACTGTTGAGAAGACTTCTTCATGCGTGCGATGACATTTCCCACGAGAAGGAAGCGACAAATATAGCCCACGTGTAACAGTGGTTAGGTGGGAAAGCTGACTGGAATAGCCTGTGGTGATACAATGCGCGTGTGTATCTGCATGTTTAATGTATAACTGCCTCCTAGTATAAGTCAACACTTAGTCATTTATAACATGAAACACTATGGACGGTATTTGATTATAGTAATATGGACGGTTAACCGTGTTATATATTTCCCCGCATGAGGTGTTTATACAACTTATACAATGTGGGAAGGCATCGCTTGAGTGATATGTATGGGGGAAAATATATGTATTTAACATCATGTATTTTGTGATAAACGTTCATATTACTGATGCAAACGAAAACAAATAACAGAACAGTCTGTGACCAGGAAAGGCCATTCTTTACACTGATAACTTCTTGTAGTACTTTTTATGTTGTTTTGTTAAATATTAGCTATATATTCTCGTATGTTATGATATATTATCATTGTACTTTTATGTTGTTTACACCTTTTGTGCAAGAATACACTAACCGTTCCCTTTGATAAAAACAATCATCTTAAATCTTCAGTTTCTTATTGCTTTCATAACAAAAAACGATAACGATTCTAAAATCTGCTCAAAGGCTTCGTCTAGACATTTATGTTTTGCTAGACACAAGATATGGTTTTAAATATCCCTTTGTTTCTGTGGTTATGATAGTCATCTTTATAAAACAAGCATGACTGACGTCACACCTTGAGATAAATAGAAGAAACAACTGTCTATAAAGACATTTCATCTAACATTTGCCATTTGTAGACAGGTAAGTATTTGAGATTTACAACACTGTCATTGTTTATGGAAATACGAAAGAATGATAACGGTTTCATATTTCTTCATTTAACACTTTTAGAAAATTCGTCATAAAAAAAACTTGCCCTTTTATAATTTTGTTTTTCATATAATATTGAATTTTGATATTGAAACATAATTAAGGAAATTGTTTAGAAAAATATAATTTCATTATAATACGGTATAGACTTGTTCATTATTCAGTGGACAAACATGCAGTTCTTCTCGAGACATCGTATTTTTGCGTCACATTACATTTTTCATATCGTCGCCATGAATGTTATCTTGGTCGTGTTGTCCCTTTAATAAGTCCTATTTGTGTCAATAAATGTTCCCATATAACACAATCTCTGATTTTCGATTTGCTAGTTCGGATCAGAATTCAAGGTTTCGTCCTCAAACTATACTGGACAAAACAAATTTTGAAATTATGAATAGTGATCTATATTTTCATTGACAAATCAGATCATTCAAGATTTCGACTTCCAACTTCTTCAGATACATTAGATACCCATATTCCACTAGAACCAATGATTAATTGTTCCTCATGTAACACAATATTTGATTTCTATTTGCTAGTTCGGATCAGATCATTCAAGGTTTCATCTTCCAACTTCTTCAGATACATTAGATACCCATATTCCACTAGAACCAATGATTAATTGTTCCTCATGTAACACAATCTTTGATTTCTATTTGCTAGTTCGGATCAGATCATTCAAGGTTTCAACGTCTAACTACTTCAGGTATATAGATACCTCTATTCCCCTGGACCCGATGATTGTTCCCCTAGCTCGAGACAGGTGTAGATGGTTGTTATCTGTGAGGTGACGCACCGCCACCGTACCAGAGAAGTTTTTCAATGTGGACTAAATACTTTATCAGCAATCTGGCGTTACGTTCCCTCCATCCGTGGTTTAAGATGATTGGAGTGTTAACGAGAGAATAAACACTAAGCCACGTTTATCTTCGTCTCTAGGCCACTTATAGCACCGAGGGAATGGGAGTTTACTCTGTCAAGTTCAACAACGTGTAATACTTTCAATTATAAGATAATTATAAGATGAAGACTAAAACAGAGACGAAACACCTAAAACACAAACCAGCGTTTGTGTGTGTGTGGGTGTGTATATATTAAAAGCAGGTGATTAAGTAAAATCTGTATTTCTCAAGATAATTCGTGCGTGTAAGGAGAGAATAGCCAACAATATGTTTCTTTAGATGAAATGCAATATTTATATAGCAACTGATAATTAATAAGTAAAATCCGTTGTTTCATATTATTGTTCGTGCGTTTAAGGAGAGAATATTCAACACTATTCCAACAATATCTATCTTTGTATTTATCACTAAAGGTTCAATGATTAAATAAAAGCCTTTGTTTCATAAGATAATCGTGTGTTTAAGGAGAGAATATTCAGCAATATTCCATCATGAATATGTTAAACGGTGTCCGACTCGTTGTTTGTATTATCTATCATTGCGCCTTTAAATGTACATTATCGGTTTATATATCACTTCTATTAAATATACCACAATAAGTCATAGAAATTGACTTCACTTATCATGGTTGGTCTTCATTGGGTAATTGTACGTCTTTAAAATGCATAAAATGCACAGAAAGTAAATAGTTAGGAGTTATGTTATGTATGGTATGCCCACAACCAGATGAAGTCATATCAGTGCACATAATTCATCGACTGTAAAGATCTTTGTTGCAGGCAGTTAAAGCATTAATCTGGGAATTAATGTATGAAGCAAAATTGTCAATATCCGGATTGGAAAAAGTCGAAAAAACAACTTTCATCGAATGAATCATTCAAAGTGACATAAAGAGTGGAAATTAGACCAATTATATTGAATTCTACTTTTCTCTAAATTACAGTCTAACGCCAAGCTTTTATTGTCAAGGAGCCTTTGGTTTATCTGCTTTCTGTAATTGTGTTATGACTACATGATGGTGGCGATAATTCATAATAATGTGCGGCGTACGTCGATATCTGACTTGTGATTGAGCGATTGTTAGTTTTTCGTTCATCGTTTTCGGTACAGTATGAGTTTTGTTATACTCCATTTTCTGTGGTAATGTTTTTGTGATTTTTGCGTAAAAATGTGTTGTTGGCGACGTCATAGATTTTGGTATGACAACATGTATTTCTGAATTTGCCATGCTTCTTCAGAGGGAGATAACAGCATTTTCATACGAACTTACAATAATAGTTGATATATGTATATGGTTCATTTAATTGATCTTTAATATATGGTTATGGTTATGGTTATGGTTATGGTTAGATATTTGGTTGTAATGATGTAATTTGTCAATCTAGTTAAAACTAGATGTAATGTTATACACCCCTATGGCCTTAGGGGACATATAACAATACATCTAGATTGGTAATTTTTAAACATATGTTTAGGAATAATAAACAAATATATCACTCATGACATTGCTACCGTAAGAAATTCGATCTCTGAATCTACCAAGACTTGAACCAAAAGGTCAACGCCAATGTTAAAGGTGAAACCACCGAAGTCGCTTCACAGCTTCGCATTAGGATACTTCGATGTCCAACAGAGGTTCGTCTGATAAATGAGAACAACCGTTGGTAGTCATCAGGAAAGTAATATCTCTCGCTATTACTGTGTTAAGTTCCTGGGATAATTCTCTATAAACAATGGCGTGTTTTTGTTGGCGAGGGAGATGTTGCTTCAATCCACAAGGCTCTGTGCCTTGTCGGCCATTTGACATTTCCATGATTTTCCTAACACTGCTTCCGTTACAACTAGCATTGTTTTACAAATGGAAACCAGTGTTTTATATGTTTTACTTGACCAAGATAAATAACAAGAAATAAGCGCAAGAAACCGTGTAAACAGTTAATGTTGAATGGTTATGGCACCACCATGACGTTTAAAATGGGTTAGGTGCATGTATACGGGCATGTACTAAGTTATACACAATACTTATAACACATTACGTGAGTAGTTTAAGCGTTCACCTGATCTGACATGTAATTGACTGTACGAAACAGTGGATGCTGAATGATATGGCACTGCCTGACCGTTTTAACCAGTTACTGCATTGTATAAAGATATCTCGAAGTACATGTATCGGTAATATACATGTTATATCACTACTTTGTCAAAATGAATGGAGTGAAATAGGTATGAAACCCGTATGTGTTTAAGAAATAGATTTCATAACGTGTTTGTTCACTGGCTTATAAAGGGTTTGAAAGGTGCAAGTTAAACTGGTATAAATGCCGGAGCTTGTCGACGGCATTTATACTACAGTTTAACTTGAACTTTCAAACCGTTTATAAGCCAGTGAACAAACACATTATGAAATCTATTTCTTATAAATTCAAACTTTGCAATTTAACCGATTTCCAATAGGTAAATAAACTTCTTAATATACAAATATCTCTGCAAAAATGTACAGTGCATGGTAAAACAAATGTTTAGTATTGTCTGAGATCAGGTGCTAAGCTCCGCCCACAATAATACCGCATCACTTATGTGTCACCACGCGCAAACATATTTCACAATAAATATGATTAGAGTATTTATGTTTTGTTTCTAACATGCTGTTTTCATCAAACTTTCAATCAAACTACAATAAGAATTTACGTTGTAAATTTAAAAAAAAGTTTAATCAAGAAAAGAACATGTGATAGCAGTGTCATAATTGCGCAATGATACAGTGATAAAGTAGTACAGCAGGTTATTTTTTGTAAACGTCACAGTTTGAAGGTTATCCTTTTCAGCTGTCAATCTTGTGTTCATGAGAATGTATACCGGTCACATGACCTTGTTTAATCCAATCAGCAGAGAGCATATCGCTTAAATTTCAAAGTCTGAATTTTTATTTATTTTGGATCCATTACTACAGTCTATAACAATATTGTTCTTCGATCTGGATGTATAATTGCTAGAGCCAGAAAATGAAATTAAGAACACGTTTTGAAGAGTGACATAAGAGTTGATATTACTATGACCACGTGCTAGATGTAAACAGCACTGTATTGGATACGCGACACCGTAAGTTGTCTTTGAACGAGCAAATCTGTTACGTACGTTGTACGAGCGACCAGGTATTTTAACATACGCGGGAGTTTTTACTGAAGCGGGTTTGTAAATCATTTGTCAAATCTTAAGGAAATAATATTTTTCAGTGAAATTTCACATGATATATGTGTAATAGGTTCTGCGTATATCAGTGTAATTATTTGTATCGCAAACCACCAAATAATTATATAATTAGGTACTATCTAAAACTGGTATAAAAATCAATTTGCTAGCGCAAAATTATCGCTTATGTGCCAGAAAAATCAATTAATGAAATAATTAAATTGTTTGGTAAATGGATTTTGGTGAAAGATTTGGTTAAACCAAATTTATAAGACATTTTCAACTGCGACGGTTTTTGAACATGCTTCGGTCTTAGAACGGGTTGTTACGGTATTTGATTAATTCAGCCTGACAAGTCGTAACTGTAAAGAGCGTATTCTTCGCAAACCTTGTAACTTTCGTGTAAAGTGTTTTTATTTTAAGCTTGATCTTTGTTCGAATATCATTCAACAATCATTAACTTTTCATTCTAGCAATATGGAAACTGATTTTTCACTAAAAGAAATGGAAGGTTCACTCCATCAATGCACCGTACATTTAAGCGACCTGAATGTCAGTAATGTTGAGGAAATCGAAGCAGATTTCACATCAAATACACACAATGTCATTTCAAGCACACCCAAGTCACGTATATTTACGTGTGAGAAAGATGGGTGTGATTACAAAAGCACACGACTTTACAACATTCGACGTCACATGGGATACAAACATAATCACGAAAAACATTTAATTGTGAGCACTGCAACATATCTTTCGTGACTATGAACTAACTACACACAACAGAGCAACCAATTTGGATGATTTTTTGTGCCCTGAATGTGGAAAAACATTCAAATCCCGCTCAGGCCTGTTTTACCACATAGAGATTCATGAAAATGCCAGAAAACACCAATGTGATAATTGTGGAAAACGATTTATCCACAAACAACACTTGGAAGGCCACTTGAACAGTGTCCATAGAAACTACAGCCCATACCAATAATGCAGCAAATGCAAAAAGAAATTTGCGCATGTGACAGCATATCGCCGACATTTGCACACCTGTAGGCCTATTGGTAAAAAAAACCATACAAGTTTGGAACTTGTGATAAAGTATTCAAGGCAAAGCGTTACCTCATTGAACATGAAAAGGGCAAGCACACATCTCAAAACCCATACGTCTGTAACATCTGCCTTGCACAATTCAAGTGGAGACAATCTTACCGTCGGCACTTAATTAAAACAAATCACAATTGATTGAGGCAATTGATCCCTCGAGTGTTAAATAGCTGTTAATTTGTTCAAACAGTCAAACCGACAGAAACTGAAACAAATGTTAAAGTCTACCTTATTTGGACTTCATTTTTATTATCAGCAAATTCTGCTCTTATAGTTTTCACGATGTATTAATTCGAATACTTTGTTACAGGCTAAAAAGCATTTCCTCTGATTTACCAATAGATGTCAAGGAATTTATTAGTTTGTTATATGGAAACATTACATTACACTGATAGTGGTTTGATTTGGAAAATACTAAAATTTTAGTCAACCTTGTTTTGAGATCGGTTCAGTACCTTCTGTTTCTCGTTACAATTTTCGCTGAATATGTTGGGTGTTTAAAGCACGGAGGTTATAGTGTTTTGACCATTTTTCTTATTAATGTATGCCTACAATGTAGTTGACTAACCTCTGGATATAATGTTCATTTTAAGTCAATGTTCGACTGTCAAGTGCACACACTGGTATGTAATTCGTACTCGGTTCAACATGACGAGTCATTGTTTTAAACATTGCTGATTTCAAGACATGTACTAAGCTTTTAAACAATCTTAAAAGTAAAAATGACTATTAAAGCCAGTTTATGTTATGCATTAAAGGTATGACCACTTCTTGGAATTTCAAACGGCAATGTCTATGACCTCAGCACTCATGGCAAACAATGGCAAAACCGGAATTAAATTGACAAGATATCAATGTTTCTCATCTTTATTGCATGAGGTTTACACTCAACACAGTGTACATGGACAACTTAATTGAGGTCAGGTAAACAGATCCCAGCTCTAACGTGTGGAAGCAGCTTACTAGCTACATTCACGTGGTAGTGATCAGCTCTCAATCCTTTCGCCCCTTTTGCCGGAACATTAAAAGGATTGATAACTCCGGATTTTCTTTTAGGTTTTGCTTTCTTTCGCCATGGTTTGTCGAACTCATGATCCCTGATAGAAGGTGATTTCATTTTAAAATATGAATTGCAATTAGTGAATCATTCGAAAATCGAAATTATGTTTTATTGGTCAGCATCAAAAAGCGATAAACGTGCAGAATGACAGTCTATTACTAGTATTCATCAGAATCTGCATTAAGAAACAAACAAATGTTTTAGAATGTATACGATAAATAAGCCAACGTAGTTGAACTATGTATTCCTCATATATAAATGTGTGTGAATATTGAAATAATATGCCTACTTTGGATAAAAATGAACAAAACCCACTGCAATAATAAATTCGTTTGCTCGCCAATACTGTTCAAAAACCGTTCTACTCATGCTCTAATACCGTCGCCTACTGTTCAAAGACCTTCACCCCTGTTTAGAATGCTATTTTTTAACTGTATGATTTGGATATAAATATTGGTTTTGTCGGTACTTTTTGTAATTCAGCTTGTGGACAATTACCCAAAGAAAGATGTTTTAACATTTATAAAATTTAAAAAGACAAAATAATAAGTTAAATAATCAATTATTTGTTAAGTGGTATTTTTCCCACAAAATATATATTTATATGTTAAAATGAAACTTCAAAATATCTTATTTCAGTTTTATGTCAACCTCGAACCATCGTACAATTAATGGGAATGCTCTAAAAGTCAATATAGCTTACCTAGTTAACATAAACGGCTATTCATTATCATCACCCCTCGAAAAATGTGCTGCTCGTTAAAAATCCTGGTCACTCGTACAACGTACGTAACACATTTGCTCGTTCAAAGACAACTTACGGTGTCGCGTATCCCATACAGTGAACAGTATAGGTTTCGATTTCTCAATTCCAGGACACTGCCAACTAATCAACATTTCTCATCTAGTTTCATCTTCAGGTAACTAGGAATTAATGGACAATCATAAACATAACTCTCTTATCAAATATGATAACTTAAACATAGCTAACAAGACTCACGTGCTTGTCAACCAGATTGCGTAATTTCTTGAATTCTTGAGGAAATGAAATAGACATTAACATATCCATACCTCCATGAGATGAAACTTTATCAAAGAAATGCATTCCCACCGCTGTGTTCTTGAAGAGCTGATTAAGAACAGTCGTAGTTATGTCCCTTTCATGCTGGGAATCAAGCCGCTAGATGGCGATACTGACAGTCACGTGACAGGAACCTGGTGTTTCGAGGATATCATTATGACCCGGGAAGTTTGTTTATGATAAGAAAACATTTCCATGTGGTACCAGAACTAGTTTCTTATCAGTTATTAATTTCAGAAGTTAATTGATTAAAGTAGTTTAAATTACGAGACGAATGGTTTGCACCGAGCAACAGACCACCCGTAGCCTAGCCAAGGACTTATTTCTTATATGCCCGCTTGGTCTTATATATATAAACTAAAGACCAAAAGAAACGGTCCAATGCGGAAATTACAACCACGCGTCCACGTAACATAACCCTTTGTACTCTGGTATGGGCTATGGAATACAGGTTTCATTCAAGAAATTAACTTTATAGAATATATTAATAATAACGGGCTCTGAAATTTTTAAGAATATTTTAAAACAAGTTAACATTTTAGAATTGAGATGTGCACCAAATAATCACGAGTTCTGAAATTTATATGAATAATTTAGAATAATTTAACACTTCAGAATCGAATATTTAATCAAATAACCATGAGGTTTGAAATTTCTTTGAAATATGTTTAAGAGGGTCTTACATATTTAGCAGGTACGTTAATTTAAACAACAATTTGTGTTGCATGAATAGTGTTCCTTTCTGTTTTATGCATAATATTGGACGACTTGTGAGATTACATATCTGCCCTTAGTTTCGTCTATGGACTTCAGTTTGACATGTTGACTTTCTGAGATTGATGTGTAACATAGTGACGAGCTGTTCTAGAACAATCTCGCAGCAATGTTTGTTCTGACATTATTAAACATCTCTTAATTTCTATACGAATGCATAGATGACACATGAGTTCACCCATTACATCCCTGAAATATCATTTCCTTCAATCATAACATGTTGTTTTTATGTTAAATCATTGTTAATTTAGCAAGAGCAGCAAATGGTTTAAACTTTACATGAATGTATAACTGACATTTTAAGCTTTACCAATGTCTGATAAAGCAATTGAAGTATTTTCAAACGCCTGTAAGAACATATTTTACTCCAAGACAAGATGTGTCACTGATTTCAGAGAAACGGAAATATGAATGTTTTTTATGTATTCTGTTTTAAAAATATGTTAATACTGCATCAATAACATAAATGTAAAAAAAAAATATTGTACCCCTCGAATTTGGTTTTCACAAAAATATCATTTTGTCCCTTTCAAGATTTGTGTTTTGGTTTGTACTACAGTCTACGAGGCCAAGGGTATAAGCCGGAGAATACAAGGTCTAGAATGGTACAATTTCACTGGACATATTTCACGTGTTACTTCAAGACAGGAACATAATGTTCTGGTTGAAGATGTGATTTGGCTGACAGGAACGATTACGTTCGTTACAAGGAATTTTTCGACAAGTTCCCTCTCTTTTGATCATATCCGCACTTCCGGTGAAGAATTCGCTTTCATTTTCCACTCAAAGATTTACGTAAATTATCTCCTCGGCGAAACATTACTGAATGTATTCAGTCCTATCAAATCAAGCATGGATACATACATCGATCAGATCTCTTATTTTCCTTTAATAACGGAAATCATGTCTATAATATTGGATCCTGTCAGTTCGAGTTGACATCATCCATTAAAGCTGCCAGTCCGAAAGCGGTTGTCTCCCTTTGCGGTTGCGGTTGCCCGGCTGTTTTGAAACATTATACAGGTTTGATGTTATCGATCGGATCATCATTTTGGATTGGCTCGACCAATTCCATGATGCTTCACGTGGTTAAACTGTTCTGACATGTGGAGATGTGCCACAAATTACTCCTTCAGATGCTAATTCACACTGTCAATTCACTCTTAAAGGGATGGTCTACATACACGTTTCCTTTCACAACCTACCAAGTCTGCACTTCTCGTATGTCCACAGGTCGAGCTGATATGTCCTATTTACAATATATTTTGAATTCTAATATGAGGAAAATTTTTATGAAATAGGAAATTGGCTAGACTTTTTCATTGGCGTTGTATCGAGACAGTTTGATTATATGGCATCGGGGAGAGAGCAGAACGTATTCTCTTTAATTTGCCACAAGTCATTTGCCCTTTACCGTTTGGCATTAGCTAACGGCTGTGTATTATTCTCATAACTCTACAAAATGCGTAACTGACAAGATATGATAAACATAATGTCAAACGTAGAGAATCAAACTATCACAAGTAAACACGCCAGTGCCTGCATTTCCGATGTGCATCCTGTCAGATGACGTCACATGTCCTTTAAACTGGTATCCGAGCTTTGGACTTTGCGATTAAATATGCTTGCACTTCCGGTTCAGAAAAGGTAATGGAGCGATCTTGCGTACACGATGAAGTAGCGAGCGAGACTACACGTGTATATACATGTTAGCGCAATAAATAATCATACTTAATATCATATCGACAATACGTTAATAGATCGAGAGAAAATGTATTTGTTTTTACATATGTTAAGGGACCTTTTTCAGATAAACACGGTCTCAGTGTTGGATACTTTATTCAGCATATTGTCTGCATGTGAACTATAATTGAAAAATATACAACAGGGGGAAACGGCAATGTTAAAGATACAACACGGGGGTCGTTGTACGAAAATCTTAATGCTAAGCTAGGTTACTTCAGTACCATTATTTACCATACTTCAGTATTATATAATTCTTACCCTTTATTGTCCTCATGACAATGTAAATTGGAAATTACGTTTGTGCCCTTGGCACCGGAAGCGACAGTGCAACGTCAGTTCAAGTACTGTTCTATCATTATAATGCTGAGCGCCAAGAATCCATCAACTCCTAACGTTTATCGTCTTTTGGTATGGCTCGACCGGGAATCGAACCCGATCTTCCGGATGATGAGCGGACGCTCTACCAACTGAGCTTTGTTCTCCTCTCAATAAATATACTAAACTGTAAAAAAAAAATAACAACATGAACATCTCTTCAATGAATCCGTGTATGAGGTATCTTAAAACATCCTGATTAAGTCAAACGTCAAATCCAAGTTTTATTCATTAAAATTAATATTTCATTACATGTATGTAACTGTAACTCATCATCATTTTATAACCGTCCGCTACCCCTCAAAAATGATAAAACTCCAGTATTTTGTTTAATTAATAAATTATCTTGTATTCGAAGCTTTGGTCGAAAGACAACATTTTCATATTGCAAGCGTCTCCTTAAATAAAACACCAACTTCTTCCTGTGTATAAATATTAGCTTTTTTTATTGCCAGCTATTAAATTTTAACTGAGAGTTTAAAGTCGGAAACAGAAAGTTAAATTTAGATCACCGATGTCAAAATGTCATATATTTTCTTGCGGTGTGCAGTGGTGATGACTGATACTTCCCTCCCTTGAGAAAACTCGAACAGCCGTTCAGTGGTCAGAGATATGACTGGGTGCAAGCAATGGCGTACATCAAAGAAACATGATGGATGGAAAATCGTTTAGTGTCTTATTTCACCGATGCCGACAGGTTTTGGTTGTAATGTCCATTTATTGGCAGCAAATGTGCGCGATAATAGATATATTGCTCGCTTCTGCTGGAGTCGCTCGCGCAGAACACTTCCAAGGTCAAGTTTGATGGAAAGGCACTCCAAAATTCAGATGGCTCAAAAGCGAAATCTGCACCGAAGCTTGTAATGACTTCAAACCGGAGAAAGAGAGAGAGCAATGGAACTAAAGAATGAAAAGCCTCAAGCATGTTAGCGAATATTACACGACATATATATACTCCTCTAACATTCTTCACACATCTGCCGAGGACGCTTAAAACTTGTTTTTGAAAGTTAACACGTATTTTTAAAAGCTTCTCTTTACATGTCTTTCCATTCGTGTCTTTGTTTATAGACTATGTCATTTCGTTTTCGAAGCTAAACATCGCCCGTGATGTCTTTTTCCGACTGGAAAGAGTTCTGAATGCTTTGATTTCAGTCCAAAAAATCATAAGAACATACGATCTTTTGTACCAGTGTCCCCCGAGCCTTCAGGCGAAGAATGACACTGGTACAAAGATGGTACATCAAACCGTATTACCCGTCAATCAAAACTGAATATTTTACTGTAAGGAAAGGTAAAAAGTCCTATTTTACTCAGTTATGGGGCAGTTCTACTGTTCAGCATGTGCTAATGTTTGTTATATAACACTTCTTCTATCACACGTGATTCATTATTTTCGAACCGACGCTCGCAGGTTTCATTGCAATACATAGACAACGAGGTGTGTCGGGCTTTCCTCCTGCTATAACACTATCAATCGTAGTATTAGTAAAACAACCGAAAATAGCGTTACATGTTGATTATACATTAAGCAGATGTTCTAACGTGGAGTTCATCCACAAAAGGTAACGTGTTTAGGATGTTTTGCAGATCAAATATCTTCTATAAACATTTTTTAGTTATTATTAAACGTTTCGCAATGTACCTGATGTTATTGGAGTGACAGATTGCAATCAATATACACAAAACACCTGAGCGCCAATACACAGCCAGGTGAAATAGACTCATAACACACCTAGAACACAAATATTGGCGCTGTTCTGAAGTGATAGCGTTAATACGTTATAAAGCGGTGTCTTCACAGGAAAATGTATGGTAAGCCGATGCTGTCAAAATATGTGAGGTCATAGATTTGTGTTTTGGCGCTTTTGATTTTTCTAAATGGTCAATGGTCAAACGGCAGAGTATGGAAGCTTAGAAGTGCCAGCATTTATTACTTTTCTTGAATTTTTTCTAGGAGCGGATTGGTTGAAAAGGGATAATGTTTTGTGGAACGACTGGACGTGAAATTAATTATTTTCACATTAATAACGTTTCTTGAAATTTGTATTCGGAAAATTGTGCAATCAAATGTTTTCTTGTTCTCTTAGAAGATGGTGAATACTTGTAAATGACACATCTTATGAACGACCTTTTGAATAAATGCGTGAAATGTAAGGTTTGTCTTTTCCACATTGTTCATCCACTGACTTTGCCCACATGTTTACATATACATTCTATATATTAGTCATTGGCAACGGTATTTGCGTTTCAACGCATTTAGTTACCCATGTGGATTGGGTACAGTTAAACTACATGGGGATGATACATGCAGGTGTAGTACTATTGTCATGAATGTTTCGGGGCCAGTCGTGGTAGCGAATCAACGATGACTGAATTTTAAAGGTTTAACTTCAATGACCGAATCAACAGTTCTTTAAA
The DNA here is from genome assembly GCA_936450465.1 of Gibbula magus. Classification (NCBI taxonomy): domain Eukaryota; kingdom Metazoa; phylum Mollusca; class Gastropoda; order Trochida; family Trochidae; genus Gibbula; species Gibbula magus. The sequence continues at coordinate 24,813,318 of OW388306.1, forward strand.
CAAATATTTTGAAAACTATTTGTAATCAAAACTGGTGATTATTTCAATGATCATTCGTGATAAATATTCAACACTAATGTATGAATATTCACATTTATTTGTATGCTAGAACATGTATAATGTTACTTCCTGATTTGAATGCTGATCAACACTGACTTCCGGTTATATATCAACATGATGACGCTTTAACGACGATATTCATTTTATTAATTGAGGAACCTCTTGATGATTCGAGGTACAGGAAAATAAAAACCCTGAAATAGTTGGGTTTTTTTATGTGGGTATGCGTGTAGTTTGACAAGCCTCAATTGTTTTTGAAGATTTAATCTTGATTCTACTATTCTAAAATTTACCCAAGACGTATATAACTAAAAAGATACTCCCGATAAACATCATTTCATACAAATGGTATATACATGTAAAATGAACGCACGGGCAAACCTAAAAGAGCATCCTGCTCCAAATGCAAATGCCAGACCGATAATATCATATGTGAACTGCAGATATAGGAAGAACATCCTCTACCATGTTGAGTGGGCCGGACCGAGTACTCCCCTATCCTGAATATCTATAAACATAGGTAATATACCGTCTTTACAGAAAAAAGTAAGGTTTGCACTTCTCCAGGTAAAACTTTCTTTGTCTTTGTGAACTCTATCCTAGATGAAGGCGACGAAAAACACTATCGAGATACATGTATAGGATAGTAATGAAATTAAATTTGATATGGATGATAATGATAATGAATATGATGTTTTCCAATTTATGCAGTCTTTAGATTTTAGAAAAATAAATTCATCCAATTAAGTTTTAACTGTCTTTCCAACAAAGACATTACTTTTTAGCTAAATAACGCCAATAATTTGTATTGAATTCTTGCAATACAGAAAGAACTCGGAAATGTTCATGACAGATGTTCCATGTTCATACATGTAGTTCCGTTTCAAATGAATTATATCAACGTGTCCATATAATCATCATGTAGTTCCCGTCGCCTTAGATTATATATAATGTCATGTAGTTCCCGTCGCCTTAGATTATATATAATGTCGAGCTAGAAATAACTCGCATGTCAGAATCATTCAATAATCAAGGGTTCAATGTGGGGTGAGGTGAGTTGGGCTTCAAAACGTGAACTATACAAACTGAACCGAAATGCTGGGTATTTATGACGCACTTCCGGTCCATTTGGATATATTTTTACGGATATGTATTGAAATAGTACATCCTTTTTTCAGAGTTACTGATGATCGACATTGAAAGCAAACTTATCTGTTTTAACGTGATTTATTCATGTACGTACAGCGCAGGTGTTATATGACACCCATATCTGTTTTATCATGGGCCATACATCACACCATTATGTCCGAATCAATATACTTCCAACAGTATCAGCCAAGGCTTTTAGCTTGAACTCTACACCAACACGGAATGCTGGGTATTAGTAATGCACTTCCGGTCAATTTGTATCTGCTATTTGTGCATAACTTTGATTGTGGGACGTACGGTATACTTTGTCTATTATGTCAGAATCAGTCCGCGTCAACCCCGATAGTCAAGGGCATTCATCTGTAGCGTGAACTATACACCCTCTGCACGGAATGCTGGGTATTTATGATACATAGACATTCCTGTATTCACTATCTTTCAATTGATATTACGTCATAGCATGGGCTATAACTTTCCTTGTAAATACCTTAAAGTGAAACAGCGTTCACACCACGACACATGTGGGTCATAACTGCATTCTGGTAAAACGATGTGGAGATTATTATTTCTACGTAATCAAACGACAATGGAACCGAAAGCGTGATGAGATGCTAACTGTGATTATATAAATGAGATTATCGATGGAAATTATTATTCCCCATTACAGTTTACTTGTACCAGTTATTACCAGGTATTACATGACCAAACAGAAAAATTGTCTTCATTGAATATAAGTTGAACATAATACCATAGGATATTGTTGTCCCTATTGAAGCCTACTTGAACACAATACTATAGGATATTGTTGTCCCCATGGAAGCCAAGAACCCAAGACCATTTCTATAGGAAAACATGAACGAGTTCTGAAGTTCCAAATTCTGGGAGAAAATCAGACTCTGAGACTCCCCAACGCGCTTGTTGAACCTCTGCAATGCATTACGTAAGCTTAACTTGTTACATATGGAGAGTCGGTGACAACCAAATGTTACACACGATGCAAAGAAATTTCTCATGAAACCCAACACCTCTGCCTATACCCCAAGGAGGCTGTACTTGCATGTTGGTTATCCAGTAAGGGTGTGGTTGTGGTTTGAAGACAATGCACGTGGAATATAAGAATTACATGTTCAACCATATCCGTGAGCATGTCAGGCAACAGAGATTATGATGTAAATGTCAGGTATGTGTCGGATAGACTATGATGCTGAGAACTCACTACACGTGGAATCTAGGAAACACGTTTTCATTATATTATTGAGCATTAAAACCAACAAAACTTAAAATTCAGATACAAAGGTTTCAAATTTGTTGGTTATAAACTCTGACGTCGATAACACAATACCATCTAAAACATAAATATAGAATCTAAGAATCTAAAACATTCTTGTTATTACGACATGACAAGAACGTTACAAATCGAATATGACTTATAGGATCCACAAATGTATCAGGTTGATGTGCTTAAATATCTTAAGACCTTATAACTTGATATTCTGAATGTACAATTCATTTCTACAACAAAATTTATTTGATAAGGCCTTGTGTTATACATAATTCGTGATTGGAAATTATAGCTTATAACGAATGTGTTACATGTAAGGAATGTCGTCATGTTCTATATGGATGAACAGAAATACAAAAACACAGTGCAAAATCCACCTCTTCAATCAAATGGTTGTAAATTGTAGACGGATTTTATGATCAATCAATTAATTACCATTACTACAGGTTCGATCAGTGAGGGGTCGAAATTATACAGCCTCTGCAAGCAATAGGTATAATTCACAGTGCTGTGTTAAAGGTTACGGGAGGGAAGGAGATCTGATATAAGCAAGAATCATGATCTATGGTGAATGAGGTATGAATACAGCAGGGGCACCTGCATGATATAAGCACCCCTCTGAGATATAAGGGGTTACAGACTGTCTACATATTACGTACGTCTGTGGGGTCGGAGGTTTCGTAATCAAATCTCCTTCGTATACCTCCGTAATATCGTGTGTGTGGTATATCGATCTCACTAATGATGAAGACGTTTTAAGCTTGATTTGTGAATAGTATTAATGACACAAGTCCATATTTCTATGAAACCGTTTTTCAAGTCAATATGTTGGATTTTGGATATGAAATAATAAGATATACCACACTCGTAATATAGAACAATGCCTCATTCCAAAGACGAAGAATATGATGTGCCAAGATCATATCATTCCGTGGATTATAGCTCTCAACCCGAGTGGCGAACATGTAATCAGTTATTTTCTAAAATATGCTCCTCTGTATCTATTATACAATGTCATGTATGCTATTCTTTTGAAGGGTATGTTTCCCCTGATTGTTAGATGAACTACGGGGAGTAGGGTAACAGTGACATATTTGTTTAATGATTTTAAAGAAAGCAAATGATATTTAAATCAAGGTCCCAAGATCCCCAAACATAACACTGTTATGGATTCAGACCAGAGATTGACGACTGTGAGAAGACAACGCGGAAAATCCAATAAAACGCTGATCTTGCACTGAAGTGATTGTGTATCTGAAATAATACCTTTGAAGATATCTAACCGTGACATCACGTTGAAACCTGTGGTGTCGTTGCCCTGCAAACAAAGAACATTACAGTACAAACAATAACACACACGACTCATATATAGTGTATCATATAGCATGATGTCACCTTTACAACCTTCTGAATTTTTCTAGCCTATCTCCTCCGGTGTAGACCCCACCGTTGTCGGTACTTAACGTTTACTGCATCACGTTTACAACGCCTGATCGTCTTCTAGCTCCAACTAATGGCATTCCATCTTCAAACTGGCGTTATTGTGTTTGTGTTAGGCTCACCCATCATTGTAACAACAGCAGCTATGAATACATCATCTCCCCCTGGCTTGAGTCTGACATAGGTTCCCACACCTTGACACATATACCTGTCTTCATGCTTCTCGGGTCTTCTGTATGAAACTCAACACTCTGATACGTTAAAGAGGAAACCATTGCTTTAAAGGCATGGGTTTGATTTATCGATGGATCCATTCCTTTGTCTGTTGTCGTTGTTTCTTCTTGTTGTTTATTGCCATACATGCCATTTAGATAGTGTTACATGTAACATTGATATATTTGAGATGACGCTATCTGCAATTCTTGTGAGACACTAATCGCCAGCAGTTTGAGTTGCTGTACCCAGTTTTTGTCGAGGTATCGGTGGCTGAGTAGATAAACTGTTGGGACAGTGATGGTGATTGGAGCCTTTCTCTGCTGGTATGGATTCGAATCCCGAAGTGGACTCGGCCCTAGCAGTATATACTGGAAAATATAACATACATGATGTATTGAGCTAATATCTTGTGTTTATGTTTTATGGCATGTACATGTATGCACAAAATATCAAAAGCTCGGTAAAAGAACATGTGCAATTAGGTACATCCATTGTGTTGTTGGGGGTCAAATATGCCAAAGGTTATACATGGTATTACTTTATCGAGAAGTACCACATGTTACCGAAAACTACCATTTTGATGATACTCAACTATGTATATGAAGGTAAAAGTATCGATTATTTCTGATCGAAAACCGGACAATGCACCGCCTTTGGCGCGCGCCAATGAGTCAAACGTAATTTTGGAATCTTATTTAAACCAGACAAAATAACAAATTTGGGTTGATAATGTTTACTAGGTCATATAGGATGTGTACTTTCGGTTTCTGCACATGCAAAATGATGTTACTCGATTTTAATTGGAAACTAGTAATTATGATATATTTGGCAATTGGGGATGAATATGCAAGCTGAGTGAATTTGTTTGGAATATAAACAGCACATATGGTGTGTCAGAACGTATTAAAACCAAATAAAATTTTATGAAGCACAATGGATGCACTTTTAAATTGTAATGAAATAGTGGATATTAATCAACATGTAACTCGCAAATTATATGATAGGTTCGGTGAAGGCATTCCCTAACTAGGAAAGTAAATTTGACAATGCTCAGACTTAGGTCGACCAGTTGGTTGTATGTTATACAAGCATAAATCATGTATAACAACGGAGAGAGACTATAACCCTGCGGTAGACCTATTGGGACTCGTTTATCGCATCACACGCGCATTCGACTCTTCTGCACAATGCACGTTATGCATGTTTATGATGCTCGTGGGCTCCACGAGTTGTAAGTGTCAGAAGGGAAACTTTAAACGTGTCAGGAGAGAAACAATTTGGAATTATTTATGACCCCACGTGTCAGTGTGCTAACATGCCCGCGACGTGCATGCTACTGGCGTTAACATGCACGTAGCAATCTGTTATCGGCATTGTTGACAAAACAGTCTTAATTTTGTTTAGTCTGTCTGGAAGGCCCAATTAGATACCACGAAGTTAAAATTCGAAGGCGAAGTTTGAAAGTTTGAAATGTCCAGCACTCCTCCAGTTGTAAGTTTAGTTGAGACGTATTAACCAATTGCACACCGTAATAGCCTTTAATTGATTAAGTCTAGTTTTGCATGGGATTGCATTTATTTGGGGAATGTTCTTTTTAATTAACCGTCTTTGACATATCAAGTTAAAATTCGAAGGCGAAGTTTGAAAGTTTGAAATGTCCAGCACTCCTCTAGTTATAAGTTTATAATTAGTATTTAGCAATTACACACCGTAAAAGCCTTTAATTGCTTAGTCTAGTTTTGCATGGGATTGCATTTCTTTGGGGAATACTCTTTTTAATTAACCGTCTTTGACATATCACGAAGTTAAAATTCGAAGGCGAAGTTTGAAAGTTTGAAATGTCCAGCACTCCTCTAGTTATAAGTTTATAATTAGTTGAGACGTATTTAGCAATTACACACCGTAAAAGCCTTTAATTGCTTAGTCTAGTTTTGCATGGGATTGCATTTCTTTGGGGAATACTCTTTTTAATTAACCGTCTTTGACATATCACGAAGTTAAAATTCGAAGGCGAAGTTTGAAAGTTTGAAATGTCCAGCACTCCTCTAGTTATAAGTTTAGTTGAGACGTATTTAGCAATTACACACCGTAAAAGCCTTTAATTGCTTAGTCTAGTTTTGCATGGGATTGCATTTCTTTGGGGAATAATCTTTTTAATTAACCGTCTTTGACATATCACGAAGTTAAAATTCGAAGGCGAAGTTTGAAAGTTTGAAATGTCCAGCACTCCTCTAGTTATAAGTTTATAATTAGTTGAGACGTATTTAGCAATTACACACCGTAAAAGCCTTTAATCGCTTAGTCTAGTTTTGCATGGGATTGCATTTCTTTGGGGAATGTTCTTTTTAATGAACCGTCTTTGAAAACACATGTCGTAAATCTATTAGGATATGCATAGCGTTAAAATGTTTTATTAATTACGGATGTAATTATACATGTTAGTTTTATAACAAGAGGCCTATATTTCATTCTCATTAAAGTTCCGTCTTATCTTCAATATACATTGCATTAAAAAAGAAGATGATCTGAAATAATATATAAATATATATGAATGGCCCATAATATAAAACACATTTAAGTTGAAGAAAATCACATAGGGAAACAAAGTCAATCTCTGTCACGTGTTCTGACTACTGTACGTATTGTCTACATCGTAAAACATTGCTCAAACAGCTTCCATTCCACATACAATACGTCACAGAAAATTATGTCCACAGACGAGAGTTTTTGTATGGCTCATATATACATATTGCCCTCATAATCAGACCGAGATATGTAATTAGCTATTATTGGTAGACCGTGTAAGCCACCGAAGAAGGCAAAGCATTCGGAAAACTTCGTAACACATCCGAAGCACGTGCAGTGAATTCCAAATGTAAGTTACTTTTTGCAACATGTGTAAACCAGTTTGCGCATTGATCAAGAGTTATGCGCATGGCGATGAGCATGCGCAGTGGGCGTTTAAGAGATGAAAGAGAAAGCACGTGTATTTCGTGTCTTAGATAATGGGTTACACGTGTTAAAAATCAAATAGATAAACACTCGTGTGTAATTTGACGAAGAAGAACCTTCTATAAACATCGCTAGGTGTAATTCCGGCTCCTATCCGTTATAGAGAGGGTCTCACGTGCACGTTTTAACGCCGGCAATATTAAAGAGTTTTTATAGCCTCAATTCCAGTCTATTGCATTCGTCTCTCTTTAGAAAATGAAAATCTTTCCTGGAATTTTTCTTGCTTTTTAAATTTGCTTATATAATTGAGTCTAGACATTATTTATGGAGATCTAGACTGTATCAATGCTCTTATTGCCAGTCTTCGAGCAGAGCCAGAGTGCTTAGACTGACTCAATTCAGAGCTCATATTTAAAATTTGATAGTTAGGAACGTATTTCGAACCTTCAACATTTATATTACATGATGTAAATTGAGATTAATCATTAAACGCATCCCTCATTTGTCAGAGTGGTTTTCAATGTGATTATTTTAATATTGCAATACATATGTTATATGTATATATGTTTATGTCAGAATTCCTGCTGCAGTGTTGTAAATATACATTAATTTTCCAATAATAAAACGTGTTTAATTTCATATGTTATCACAGTTTCGATTTTGCAATACACACATAAATCTTTCTAACAATAAAACGTCAGTACCCTACTGCACAGTAGTCACATAAACATCTCCATCAATGAAGCACTTCTTCCACTTGTCAGGGTGTTTGTTGGTTCAGTCAAATGTCCCGCTACATAAATAAAGCATCGTAAATATAGAGAGCTGTGAATGTATGATATTTACACGCTACACGTGCATGTGATAACGTGGTTTATTGAACTGTCAAGCTACATGGTGGGATTTATGCTGAGCGGGAATAGACAGTCAAAACGCATTTAGGAAATTATTTTTTTTAATGTAAAAAATAACGAATTGTATTTCATGCATATTTTGGAGAATTTAAAATCAAACCATAATTATCAGCATAACTTCAAAAGAAGAGTGCGAATTGATTCGGTCTATATTAGACGAAAGATTGAAAACGAACTTGCACGAACGAAGTACATTGCATGCAAATAATATAAGCATAATGGTAAAACGGTTTAAATCTATCTACTTACACATTGTTAACGACCCTGAAAATGTTATTCTTCGCTGTATTTCCTCGCTATATATCTCGGGCGGGAACATCCAATCAGTTAATATAAATAACATCACTTAATAATTTAAAACATCGTATAGCTGCTTAAAAATGTTTCGAAGGAACACACAGTGCTAAAGTCAATCATGCAATCATCCAATGTGACCCAACCTCTGCTCAGTACTACTGACACTTGCCTTGTGAAAGTGGTACATGGCCTGCCTTACCGATAGCACTCGTCAGTCACAGACTCCTTAATTACAATTTCTATCGTCAAGTTCATTTCTATTACACCAACCAATATCAAGCATCATATGACATTAGAAATACTTGCCATTTAGATAGTGAAAAACTGTAAAAATGTTATATATGGGGTCACACAAGGTACAATCTACAGTACCTTTTTCGGATCAAGTCCTCTGCGGGATTCGAACCCGCACCCGAAAAAAGTTCAGGAATGTGTACTATTACTGACAGTGTGTTTCTAAATATAACATTGTTACATTACATGGCACATTCTATCAAACATGTGTTATATTTAAACACGTACAATTGAAATTCACACCAAAATACTTCAAATTTCATATTTTGCTGATGTGTCAAAAACCTCTTCTTATCTACTTGCCGATGATTGACACACATCACCTGTCAAACTCCTATCCCTTCCCGGTGTCCCGTGCTCCTCTGTTCCCCTCTATGTTATCTTACGTTGAAAGGGTATATTTGACCCCGGGGCCCATGTTTATTTTTCAAAAATATTTTTGTTTACACTGTTTGACATGTGTTTATACAGTTAAATAAATCTGGAATTGTCTTCCGCGATTTCCTTCAGACGTGTTCATTACATGCCAAGGATTATTTACATTGAAGTTCATTGCTGTATTTTACGTTACTTAGGTAGATGTAAACAACTCAAACTATATCGTTTGTAGAAGAGAGTGTTCATTGTTTAGCGTAATTCAAACATTGATGATTATTTGTTCGTTTGTCCTAGTTTAAGATACAGTAATTCTAAGTTATTACTGCTGCAATTTTGAAGTTCATTGGTGGTGCTGATATACTACTACTACTACTACTACTACTACTACTACTACTACTACTACTACTACTACTACTACTACTACTACTACTACTACTACTACTACTACCACTACTACTACTACCACTACTACTACTACTACTACTACTACTGCTGCTACCACTAGTCCACTACTACTACCACTACTACTGCTACCACCACTACTACTACCACTACTACTACTACTACTACTGCTGCTACCACTAGTCCACTACTACTACCACCACTACTGCTACCACCACTACTACTACGACTACTACTACTACCACCACTACTACTACCACTGCTACTACTACTCCTACTGCTGCTGCCACCATTGCTGCTGCTACCATTGCTACTATTACTACTACTACTACTACTACTACTACTACTACTACTATTACTACAACTACTACTGCTGCTGCTTCTACTACTACTGCTACTACTACTACTGCTGCTGCTACCACTGCTACTACTGCTACCATTACTGCTGCTGCCATTGCTACTAATACTACTACTGCTGCTGTTGCTTCTACTACTACTACTACTACTGCTGCTGCTGCTGCTGCTACCACTGCTACTACTGCTACCACTACTACTACTACTGATACTACTACTACTGTTACTACTACTGCTACTACTACTACTGTTACTACTACTGCTACTACTACTACTGTTACTACTACTGCTACTACTACTACTGTTACTACTACTGCTACTACTACTACTGTTACTACTACTGCTACTACTACTACTACTGTTACTACTACTGCTACTACTACTATTGTTACTACTACTGCTACTACTACTACTGTTACTACTACTGCTACTACTACTACTGTTACTACTACTGCTACTACTACTACTGTTACTACTACTGCTACTACTACTACTGTTACTACCACTGCTACTACTGCTGCTGCTGATGCTACTGTTACTCTTATAGCGTTATACTACTTTAATTATTTCACTACTACTATTATTACTTCTACTATTTCTACTTCTACTACTACTACTACTTCTACTACTACTACTACTACTACTACTACTTCTTTTACTAAATACTACTGATACTGATATTTCATAAAAGAAAATTCCGACATCCTGTATAAGAAAAGTTGAAAACAACTTCTTGTAGAAATCTATCATCACACTCTGTGGCTTCTAGTACAAATATTTACCAAAAATCGAAATCCGAATAAAGCCCAGTTTGATTAAACGGTTTACGTTACATTTTTGTGATAAAAACCATGTTTTTTGCATGTTGTAGATTTCAGATTAGCACAAACATGTGTGAGAGTATACGGTTGTGTGAACACTTGAAAGCTCCGATGCATCGCACTCAGCATGTGTTTCCTATACGCGTACTCCAGTTGTATCACTGCCAGGAGTTTTTGACGCAAATGCTCAATGGTTAGATTCTCGTTCTATTTCAAGCTGATAACATCTATTCGCTTGTTGGCTTCACGCAAAAACGTTATCTCCCACAAAGTGCACCACGGAGATTCTGAATAAATGGTTAAAGTAAATTTAGATTTTATCTTTACGTTCATATAATGACAGAATGAGACGAAACTGACATACTAAGTAGATGTAGAAATAGAAATGTGTAAAACGTTGAAGTCGTGTTCCAAAAATCATTTATTGGTCTATTGGTTTGTGGCAATACCTGTGTCAAGATACGCAAACGTATTTATACTTACACTAATACTTTCGAAACTATACATGGATGCGAGATAACCTTAAACATGAAAGATTAAAAACGCCCTAATTTGTAGCTACAGGTTACACATTCGCGTTGAGGTGAGAATGAAGCAGGAACGATGATGGTCCTTACACCAAGGTTATGTGTGCGCTTTGAGCACGCCCTTCGTGGCGCTGAGTTCAGTACGGAATAAGTGTCCTCGTTATTATGATAGATTTCCAGTTGGTCGAGTGCCACCGGTTTGACAGGCTATCCTTACTACAGTGACGAACGTGGATAAATGAATGGCCTGTATTTCTTCCAATATAACGAAAAGTTCATTGTTTCGCCATTGCTAAATTTGGTTCTTCATCTAAACATATTTATCCAATGCTAATATGTTTAGGAATAGGTTCACAAACTTAGAATACCCTCTCTTTGGTATGTATATAGTGATGTATAGTTTTTTGACAAAGAGAGGAATAATTGATAACAGTGTAAGGACATAATACAGGAAAACGGTAGTATGTTATATACAAAATTAATCATTTGGTTTCACAGTGTGTTTTGACATGGGATACATCTTGTTCTTCATTCAACTTCAAATCATGGTTTCATGATAACATTCAGAGTAATCAAAAAGTAAAGACACGATTCACGTAACAGTAGGAATAAAATAGACATAGGGGCTTGTATTGCTGAAAACAAACAGTTCCTAGTTCCAATACTACGATGCGATATATACCCAATACTAATAAATACATAGTATAGGGTATATATCGCATCGTAGTATTGGACCTAGGAACTGTTTGTTTTCAGCAATACAAGCCCCTGTGAAAATAGACGGGTTTCCGAGGAATAAAAGTTTTTAAATAGTACATCTACCGGGATACGAACTCAGGAGGTTTGCTCGCCAAATCGCCCTAGTGACGAGGAATCTATAGAACCAGTTAGTATCCGATATTAATTATTTTGCAGATTTAATTCCTGGGAACAGGGTCGATTGTATCAACTAGACTGTTCGCGTAAGACTGGTGTGAGGTTGAAAAAGCTAAGGTGACCTTCACAACAGTGTCTATCCATATCTGACTTAACCATTATATTTGAAATGGAAGCGTACGTCATGTACAAGAGCAAAGCTCAATGTTTAAAGGTCGTTCATTTTCCTTTAAATGTCACCCCAGAATCAATATCAAAGACAAGGAAATACTTCATTGTCTCAACACTGTTATTAATGCCACAACCCTTTATATAAACGTCTTTTTATGGTCACATATTTATTTTCGTCCCCAAGATGTCGCTTTCAAAACGATAAAGGGATTCCTTTGTGATAGAAACAACATCGAACATCTGGATAAAGAATTTTCTTTTTTAAATGCTATTTTGGTATTTGAAAATCATCGAACTACATTTTTTCACATCGCTGGAGTCCCCCTTTTTCACAGGGTACCACATATCATATTCACCGTTTTCACTTGACTGCGTACACTGAAATGCGCCTCTGTCGTGTCATGTTACCACGGTGATGACAGACGCTATCAAAGCAAAAGTCAAAACTCCTCAGCTGGGCGGTACCGGTAAAAAAGCTATACCTCAAACAGCTCATCACCATTGGAGACCGCCCTTAACCAGTGTTATCAGCATTCTTAACATTATTGAAGCACTAAATTATCACAAAAAGACTGTGGTGCTGATATATATGCATACCTTTGTTTCTGGATCGCACATCAATAGGCGCCATCTTGGACATATGTCACATTATGATTGACGAAGTTCGGCGAGATGACCACGAGACTTTGATATATTCTCCTTGTTAAGGGCACTTATGAGAACAGGTATTCCACGGTATGACAGTCAACATGAATAGTGACCCCGTGTCCATTCTTCAGCAATATTAATATCAATAAAAGATAATTCAGAAAATGAACTGTATATTTTTCATTCATTAAGTATTGTATTTGTGCTGTCATAACAAATTCAGTCAATTCACTTAAAGTTTCATATATCATGCATAGTTACCAGACGCAAACGGGGATCGAACCCCAGACCCAATAAGCGTGTGAGTTCAGTCTGAACGGCTGAGCTAAATGGAACCAGACGCCTCGTCCTATTGTCGTAGCTTGTAAATATACTTTATCTTCCAATTCATAGCAATATGCACTGGTTCACTTAACATTATTACGACTTGCCACCAAGGATTAACTCGTGACGGTACTGCGACGTCTACAATAAAGGTCCTGAGGCTAGATCCTCTCTGTTTTTAAGGTGCTTGCCACATTGAGATGCTCTACCAGAGTTATTCCCCTTGCCCAATGCCCTCATCATCATAACCTAACCTAACACAAGAAGTGACACTATCACAGAGATATTTGTCTTTCTTGACTAACAACTTTTTTTATATCATCAAGTGAGATAAAAAGTTTATATTTTTACGAGTGGCGCTAGGAAGAGCCCGTCATCACAATCACAATGTCACATCATAAGATGATTCCTTACGCCAGACCATTGTTTTATGACGCAACACTCTTGAACTTTAACCTTTGAGAAGTGATATTTTACATCAGTCATTGGTCACAGTGAAAATATCAGATATCTTCACTGTACAATATAGCTTGATAGATATTTTATTCACTGATAAATCCAGTATTTCATTGCTCGTTATATAATAACTGTTAATACCTTCTTTCAAACATATATTTTATTTTATATAAGTGTTCACAACTTCTTATAACTAACTAACCATTGACATATTTGATAGAAAAATAAATTTCTAAACCAATCTCCGATTTCCATCTTCCTTACGTCTAAAACGAAGTCCAAAATATCATATTTTTGACAATATTTTTATTCTCAGTGTGAAAACATATCAGATTTACACGTATTGTTTTGAGTTCCTGAAACTTAAAACAAAATTTTGGAGAAGGAAGCACGTATTGTTGTTATAAGGTCAGGAGCCGTCCGTCAGAGGGAACGCCTTTCCACCATACATCTTACTAACCTTTGATTTATAACGTTGTTTTCTCAGTATATTCCAGGGTGAAAACTTATAGCATATATTGGGAACCACCCACATTCACTATTTAAAGATAATTTTTTCTATTATTCTAAGGTGTTTCGTCAGATAAAACGATATTGTCATTAAATAGGTAAACGTTCTTTAGGAAACCGTCTGAAAATGGTAGCCAGGGGAATATTACAAAAATTTAAAACGATGGCAGTATAGTTAGAAATAATATGTATATTGACATGGGGAAATTCTATTTGGCCATGAAGTCCATAAAATTGAAATTGGGGTTTGAGTTTGGGATATTTTTGAAAATGTGGGTATACGACGGGATTGGTGAACTGAAGAATTGGAGAATTAAATATATTATAAATGTATGGTATTTCAGAGACAAAGTGTCGACGTTATAAAGACTCCTGGCTAACCTTGTTAACATCGTTTTAAAACTTATGTTTTTAAATTTTAAATTTGTGTCAGAGATGTGTGGTTAATTAGAGAAAGCCATACATTTCGTACACATAAAGTCATTTTAAAACGTTCTTTCTCAAAGATATATTTCAAAATGGGACTCAACGATTCTTTCATTCATCTTCAGAACTGATTATCACGTGTTGAAAATATACAGACGTCTGACAATGTAATACAGCCCCAGATTTACTGTATTTCGCTTGTTATCTCAGCTCAGCGATCCCCGGCACCATGATACGTATATGTGATAAGTATTTAATCTAACCTCGGTGTGAACTCTCCCTGGGAGAAGACAGAAAGAGAGATACTGCTTCTTTACAACTGATAATCACTTGACATGAATAAGGCCTCTGACGGATCGCAGCGCTAAGAACATCTTCTTTATCTCCAACACGTCGTGGGTTTGTGTTATTTATACTCTCATGTTCTTGTAGGCGTTTTAAAAAAATAATGTGAAGTTAAACGATTTTAAAATTTATTGTCAGTGTTGAAATTAAAAAGATTTGGAATGCTTTTAAGATTCAAGTGTTTTAGATGTTGAATATGAGAACATTCACGAGCAAACATTTAGTTATAATATAAATATCAACATCATTCAAGAAAATATGTCACAAATCGAGTTTGATCTTTGACTTCACAGGTAAAGTTTATCTCCAAAAACATTCTTTCAAGTTATTGTAGGCGGTTGAAAAATGACGCGATGTTAAAATAATTTATTGTCAGTGTTAACTTTGGGATGTTGAAATTCAAGTGTATGTGTTGTAAAAAGTAAACGAGGAAGAGTTGGTAATTGTATGACTATCAACATCAAGGGAATATGTCAGAAAACGGGTTTAATCTTTGACTACATGGGGGCTATAGCAGGTTTTTTCAATTTTTTTTTCAAATTTCCCATTTATAATGATAGTTTATGTCATTTATATTTACTTTAGAGAGTAAGACATCTTATTACACAAACCAATGTATCCGTAGTGGCAATAACGGTGTGGCGGCTATTTTAATGTGAACACATTTTATTATTTCGAATTATAAAAACAAAACCATGGCTTTACCGAAAAATGCATGAACCCTCATTTTTAACTTGATTTTCCAAAGAGAGTGGGGTGTTTGCTATGGTGACGTTATTTTCCAAATACATTTCATCAACGTATTTGAACGAAAAAAACGTGCTACTGCCCCTTTAACGTACATTTTAGAGGTAGTGTTTCTTCAGTGTTGTCAAATGATACTGCCGTTCCTACATTCATACTTTACATCTGTGGTCTAAGTTTGAGTGTGATATATGGTCTGTATTTGTGTCACTGTGCAGGCAGGATATATGCGGTTTAAGAACTGAAAGGATGTTTTTCAAAACGCATTTTGTCCATAGGAGTTTACACCAATTGACTCTAAGCCAATTTCAACAATTTGTAAATGTCTTGAGACGTAATTCCTCAGTCGCGGCAAAAGCCATGCTTGCTTCTAATTACACAAATCGTTTTAGAAGTTTGCAACACACGTGGCATTCACTTGCATGGCTTGCTGTGTGAATATGATAGATATCAATGGCATTTAATTTGATTGGTCAGTAATAAAGATTACATATGAATACGAATATATGAATGGGAAAGTGTTCTGGAAAATAAATCGTTCCCAAATACGCCACATGTCCTGGGTTTTAATTCACTTGATAATATATTAGGTTTGTATAAGTATATTCATTGACGTTTTAGTTTCATCACATTGCATATACATAGAACGGCGTTCAATGATTTCTCCCTACAATATATTTGTACATACATGATCTTTAAACCTCATCTCAACTCATATGTATATCCTGTATCAGAGGTCTTAGCTTCGTCGTCTCGAAAAATCTCTTATTGCAGAACCCCCTCCTAACCTTGAACAACCCAACTCCCATTCTTTAACATTGCAGCAAGGTTACCTCATTTCCGATCCCTTTGGTTCTATGTTACAGCAGGCCCAAGGTCTTAATACCTATGTCACCTAGTTTACTTACAAGAATTACAGTACTGTACATAAGTTCCTACGGGGGTCACACAGGAAGAAACGCGATAGCATGGCGTGACCAAGTGACCAACACATGACTGAATGGTCACCGACGTCGCGACCAGTTGAACACGCGTTCCCGACCTTGTACTCATAACTTCGCATGCATGATCACAAGGTATTTATATTTTCGTTTCTACCTCCAGAACACCCGGCGCTCACCCTCAGACGTCTACAGCAGGCCGTGTACAGTCAAAGATGGCGGGAATACCCGGAATATGCAACATTCTCCGGTAACCATGACTACGACGATGTTCTTGAGTCATACACGTTGGAAGCGTTCAAACGTCGAAAAGTAAGGCCATTATCCATAATTCAATTCAAATACGTAGATGAAGTCAATCTAATTAAAATCAGGTCAAACGTAGGAGTTCTTGATCTGAGTACTTGTCGTCTTGGATCGCGTATTGTGACCTTATCTGTGACATTTCACCTCCTTTAAATTCAACCAACTACAACCCCGCATAGAATCGGTCTAACGAATTTCCAGCTTCATAAACTGTCCCGTTTAATACCATATTTATGTCTTTCGCTCGTTTTATAAAGACGGTATTCAACAAGACGTCGTTTAGTATTCTATACATCAAATATATCGACATTATATCATATAAATGCTCATCAGACTGTTTGATGGGGTTCCCTTCTCAAGAGTCCCACATAAAGTCTAGTTCCTTCCTCTACAACAAACGAGGCACGTAGGGAGACCAAACAACGTGCAGAAAATCTCAGTTATTCGGCTAGCTACTCGTTTTGCTTTCGGGGCATCCTTGGAACTCGGCCCTCGATGAATGACCTGAACTCCGTGTGAATAATCATCTCGTTAACAAGAAAAAACATCTTGTCATTCAGCATTAACACATCATCCTTATCTTCCGAACTTGTATAGAAACCGTATGCATATATACTTATTACATTCAAATATATATGTGCTTAATCAAGATCAATACGATATCATCAGTATAAAACTCGCCTTCGTGAACTCTAGAATATATACGAATCATAGGAATATCTCACTGTCTATATAGCTTATCGTGTTGAAGGTCCTGCTCATTCGGTGGCACCTGTCAATAACACATTTAACTTTCCAGAAAACTGTAGGTGCCAGTGTATAAAAAGTTGTGAGCACAGAGAATCTCATCCAAGTGTCTTCTAATATCAAATGTATCAACACGAGTTGATTAAAGTTACAATATCCTAGGCTTGCCGATGGTATTTGACTTTATCAACGAGTGTTGATGTTTGGTATCAGAAGACACGAGGGTGAGGTTCTATTCATCATCAAAAATCATTCTTCATTACATTAAATAACACATGTATGTCTCTCTGCACAGCTCTGCCATAACAGTGCGTGATGCTATCACATCGTATGTAATGTACTGTTTACCCTCCATGAAACTTCGGTAAATGCATGTAAACACATATTCATTCATCGTGTAACTAATGTGTCCTTATGTATCCTAAACCTAAGGCAAATGCATATACGCTCAACCGTAAAAGTAACGTCAACGTACACACTACAAGATAATTCAATCCACAAGTGATAAACACGACTGAAACATTATACATATATACACCATGTCTTCAGAAGCCAACTAAAGTAAATTTGATATTTTAAAACAATTTTATTTTTCATATATCGAGAAACATACGTTTAAGAAACCAATATTTTCGAATCTCCTTAAGTAGACGAGAAAGTGAGTCGTCAAAAAGAGCTTGTTTTATGACGTCCTATATACAACAAACACTCGTCAACTGAATAAAGTCCAAGATGCTTATTAACGTCAATAACATATTTTATTGATTGAATTTCCTACATTTTAAGAATTTTCAAGTTAAAACATTCTGGCCAAAAAACATTTTGAAAAAGCGATTTTAACACCCCAAGTGTACTTGAACAGATATGAAAAATAAAAGTATTACATTTAATGTATGAAATTGCCGGTACCTCTCTATAAATCAGCTCTCTCTAAAAAAACACATTCAAAATCGTAGCAGTATTTAGGTTTCTTTTGCGGTTGAGTGAAAACACCTATCCACCCACCCTGTATATACTGTGTTGTGTACCCTCTATGAAGAGGAAGGTACATACCTGCTTAGAGCTGAGAGCCGTTTCCACGTGATTAACGAAGAAGTCTCTCTAAGCTTGAAGTAGAGAAACTCACTCTACTCATTAAGGGTTATTAACACACGGGTTTCTCGGTACAAACTCCTTTAAGTAAACATCTTATAATAAAGCAGATACTACACATGCACCTTGCATGCTAACGTGAATGTCTATAGATACCATATAGGTTTGTAACGTTTAAGTTGTGGCAATCTAAAAGTTAGTAGTTGAGAGATGAAAAGGTTTTATGGTTAATCGACTTCTTAATATTTTTAGCTCACCAAACCTCTATCCTCCCCACAACCCCGGCCCGCCCACCCCCTTCCTCCCTGCCAGCCCCTGTTGTTGTTATGCACAGATAATTTCAAGACTGAGTTTTCAGGGCTAGAGATTGTGCATTATATTTGAGAACAATCAATTTCAGTATTCATCATCAAACAATAGAGATTCTGATGAACTACAGAGCCCATGCCAGAGCCCATGCCAGAGCCAATTTTGTGTTAAACTTAAGCTTTGACATAAGGCCTTGTCAGTTAGATAATAGTCTTCTAGAATTCGAGTCTTCGAGTCCTGTTGCACAAAGGTCTAAGGAAACATTAACTCACCAAGGTAGCCTCAGTGAAATGTTGAAAGATGGCACTAAGGTTAAAGTTCGTGTTACAGTTGTCTTGTGCATCGGCCTGCAGAGGCTAGCAGCTTCGTTATTAATTATTCGTCTTCAAACTTTTGTTGACTTCCGGTTGCCATGTAAGTTGCATACTTCAAACTCTCGACGGAAACCACCTGTACAAAAAGACGATGCCTCTTAGTTTACCAATTTGAATTAACGTAAATACGTTTATTTCATTTTTATTCATTGTTCATTTACCTTTAATTAAGAAACATGACACAGAACTTGGGACGCGGAAGAGTAACTCGACTTATGCATTGGGAATAAACATAAGAGCGTCTTGGTTCGAACTCCTCACATAAATTGATAACCTGTACCTTCTCCGGTTAATGTTTCTCTGAAGAACTTCCTTTTGTACCTAATGCAATAAATTATTTTGTTATGTGCCTCTTGCATTTAACTTATTTGAAATGTACCTCATTCAATTAACTATTCTGTTAAGTTCACCCCATTTTCTTCACACAGAGGTTACTCCCTTCGCATTTTCGATCCTAACCTCTGTTCTAGATGACCTGAATCCGTCAGCAAAATGGAGTGTCCTGATTGGTTGCAATTGAATCTAGTTCTAGTGAATGAGTTCACCCACGAGATGAAATGCATAGCGTGATAACTTACCATTATCAGAACTTCGGAACCCAAAATGTAATTGAATAAAAACTTAAAAGTGTTTCAACAGAAACTACAAAGATAAAATCTTAAATACTCGACAAGTAATTAAAGAATGTAACATTGACTCCTGACAATAGGAAGAGACTTTCAAAGTAAACGTTGGATAGAATCATTCGACAATATAACCTTAACTTCCAAATGGAAATGTTGCATGGAGCATCGAAGTTTGTTATTCATTGATTGTGTCAGATGTCTTAGAAGTTTGTTGTTCGTTATTTGGCATAGGTAAATTGTTTGTGTCAAGTTTTTGTACAAGAGTTCGAACTTATTGAAGAAAGTCTTCTCATCATCATATGTTAATATAAGTGTTATTATGGTTTACACATGGTTTATGAGATAAATATATATACTTATACTACACTATGTTCCAACCACTGATCTTATCATACCAATACACGCCGTGCTTGGAGATGCTATCGTCCTCACCACTTACTGTATAACACACATAACTCTTCATATTAAGGACTGAATGGTAATAGCGCGATCTTTAAGATAGTATCTCCCATAAAACTGTGAGTATAAACCCCATAACCCTTCACTTTAAACCTTCCTGAGTATTTGACTCAATAGACTCATTCCAGTAAAATTCTCGGAATGAGTAACATCTCCGACATAAAAGTACTGTCGACTGCAAAAACCGAGCTTTATACACTGGTTTTCTCATTCCTCACCATCAGGGTCTTTGTATCTGCCAGGCTACTTCATTTCAGTCCCCTGATTTGCCTCGTATATATAGTGTCAGCTAATGCAAATGATTTGAAATTCAATGTCGGCTTATCTTTCTTCTTATCCGGGCACCGCTAATATCGATTTAAAGTAATTTCATTGGCTATTTATTTGCAGCGCGATGCTAGTCGAAAGCTGTTTAGATCATCAGCGCACTGTACTTGAAGGATACAAATACCATGATGGAATAGGAACCCTTCCAAACAAATGATCCACTAGTGTGATAGTAATGTTCTTCTCTCTGATGTTTACTGGTCAGTAAGGATTCTTTGCAGCGTTGTGCAGAACAAGAGGGCGATAAAAGTATGTATTTAATAGAAGAAAGGGAAAATATGTTTTGCAAGGCAAGTGGATGTAGAATGACTCGACAGGCTATGTTGGCTCCAGGTGTGATTAGCTTAGGCACAGCAATCCCGCAATGTACGTATAATGAATCGCTTGATGATTTCCGGTGACGTTATAATGCAAACATTATGATTATCAAATTTTGAATGATACGGATCGTTTTCTCTGGATCTTCCAAAAAAACGTTAACTATTTCGTACAACACAATTTCCAAGTGTTTTTTTATGAACGCCAGTGGTAATTGTCTCGCAGGAGATATTCATTATCATTTTGATTATCAAGCAGTATAATAGTGGGTTAGCGAGTGAGTTGGTGTTTAACGCCGCTTTCAAGAGTATTTCACTTATATCACGGCTGCTAGTATTATGGCAGGGAGAATGTGGCTATGCTTTGCGGTGAAACCTGCGAGCATCGGCTGGAACTAACGAACCATGGGTGGTACTACGCTGAAATTCAGTGTAGCATTGCACCAAAACCTTACTGCGTGTAGAACAGTTCTCTACTGCAGACAAAGTTGCCGTGCCCCTGGCGGGATTCGAACCACGGACCCTTTGATCTGAAGCCGAACGCGCTAACCACTGCGCTATCCCGCCCCCTCAAGCAGTATATAAGTATAAGTATATAAGTGACGCTTGTCAATTATAGTAACCTTTTGGACCTCTTTACCAAAACATGTGTTTCTTTTTTAAAAAAATACGCTTAGATAGTGTGTACCTTATTAAAGCCATTATATACCTACCACTAATAGGGCTATCTTATTATTTTTTTTAAAAAACCCTCCTTTTTAAGATATTCCATATTTACGTGTAACAACTACACTACATCTCCATGTTGTATGGTTCGTATTAACGTCAGTATATAATTGACACAGGTAAAGTGTGTTCTCCGCGAAGTAATGATTCACCTGTCAGGTAGCAGATCATTTACTGTTGTGGAAGATAAGCAGTGTATAGGTAGTTAGTGAGTGGGGATCAAGTGTTGCTTGTGTGTGGACATCTGTTGCCTTTATCAAAACACGAGAGGAGAGTTGCTAATCTACATCAACATTTATTACCACACGCACCTAGCACACATTTAGTCCTAACATTTCAGTTTGATAAGTAGGGGCGTTAATTTCCGGCCATATGGTGAACGAATATTAAAATAATTATGTGAGCATTTTTTTTACAACGTTTCTTATTTAAACCGTTGTCAAATATTGTTTAAAACATGTATAATTATAGAAATAACTGTTTGGCGTGAAATAATAGTTTATTAAATATTATTAAACAATTCATTTGGACAATGGGTATCTCGTAATAGCAATATTAAAGTTGTGATCACATTTTCCGCAATAGTACAGATTCCTAGCTGTTTCTGGACGAGTCCATTGCGGTATTTGGACAAAATACCCTCAAATCCAAGCAGCAATCAGTACCCCTCTGATATATGTAAAGTGGCACTGATCCAACTGCTGAAAGAACTTTGAGAATAGCATCCTGCTCGATCAGTGTATTTATATCTGCTACGCTTCTACAATACCCTCCTTCCCTGAGACCTAGAACTCTTATTTTGCTTTAATCTGGTTACTCGTCGATATATATATATATATAGCATATAGTGTTTTTCAGCCAATGAATTTGAACTTCAATTATCGCTCATCTCCCTCTCATCCGGGTACTGTCAATAGTGCTCGAATTTAACTTCTTTCTTTGGCTGGTTATATTTAGCCATACGGGAGTAATGGAAAAAGGGTATTGTAGAGGTGAGGTGAGTAACGCCGCTTTCAAGAGTATTTCACTTATATCACGGCTGCTAGTATTATTGCAGGGAGAAAACCCGCAACGTCACGTGGCTATGCATTGCGGTGAAACCTGCGAGCAACGGCTGGAACTAGCGAACAATTGGTGGTACTGCACTGAAATTCAGTGTAGCATTGCACCCAAACCTTACTGCGTGTAGAACAGTTCTCTACTGCAGACAAAGTTGCCGTGCCCCTGGCACGGACCTCTTGATCCGAAGCCGAACACGCTAACCACTGCGCTATCCCGCCCCGGGTATTGTAGAAGGGTAGCAGATAAAAATCCACTGACGGAGAAAGATGTAGTGATGGTTAACCAAAGGTAACACGGCGACTACACTTTCTTCGATAAGGCAAATTATTGTAGTTTTACGAGATTAGTCTATTATTGCTCAAATATTCAGCCTCCGGGTAGTCGGTTAAAAATGAAACTATTTTTTCTTTGAGATTATGAACTTGGTTCAAATTTAGATGTTAAACAACTGTTTTACGTAAAAAAAATATTGAAACTAAGCATTCTGTAAAAAAGGAATGTAATAAAACAGGGGAACATTTTAATATCACCACGTTATGTCCACATAATACATTAATATGGTTTGCAGACTGTATCAGTCAACGGAAGAATTGAATAAAATGCACGTGTTTTTTCATTACTAATAATTAAAGCTTCACCAAAAATATCTATTGATAAAAATGAATTTTATTCATAAAGCTGAAAGTATTTACATTACCCCAAACAGTACACGTTATCGTTAAGGAAAACGATCTTCAAAGGATTCTTCTGTAATTATCTGCGTTACAGCCACATAAACTGCGCAGCAAAGAAACTACAGGTAATACAACGTTAACAGCTTCGTTCCACGAGTGATAAGCACGACTTAAACATAGTTACACCATTTTTCATTCGAGAAAACAACTCTACTAAATGTTTAAGTTTTGAAACCTTATCTGTTAATGTTTCTGAAAAACGCAACTTTTAAATTCGTAGTTTTTAAACTCATAACTAGGCGAGATAGAAAATTGGAATATGACTTTTAGTAGGTTTATGGTCGACGTCAAACAGTAACGATGCGTCAACGAATTTCTTAACTTAATTTCATATTTCATAAAAGTTTAATGTTCATGTCAGTATAACATTATTTTCTGAAAATCGTTTTTAAATAAATATTTAGTACCCAATACAGAAGCGATATAACAGTTTGAAGTAGTATACCCTTATACACGAAATGTATCTACATGTTCATGTACTTCTTTACGAAATAATCCTCATAACAGAATCGACATTTCCCAACAGCACAGTTTGTGTTGGCAACGTGCGTATAGTTTCTGTTTCCGCGTTTACCTAAACGAATTTTCTTATCTCTTCAATTTACCAATTCATAGTTCATCTCTTCAACTTATAAATCTAATCAACAAACTTCAAAAATATTTCTTTTCGTTAATTTTTTTCCCGCGTAACGATTGGCTCATCTTTTCACGCCAAGCTGTTTTTCTGCTATTGACACAGAGCGCAACAGCCGAGTTAAACCTTGCAATCCTTTACCTGGTAAGCTAGTTACTTCTCGCTAAATAAAAGCCCCAGCAGATGGAGTGCCTGTCAAGTGTTTTTGTGGGTGTATATCTAAGTTTTTATTGCCCTTCCAATAACACAGAGAGATGCATTACGCAAAGACGGAATAGTGATTACTCCACGTGTTGGTGAACGGTCCACGGATATGTCCATTTCGGTTGCGTGGACGGAGGCATTGTGTGATACTTACAAATACATGTTTCTATGTTATTTATTGTAATGCTTCTCTGTGTTTGATATTTTATATATCATATACAAACTTCATAATTCATCGTTATCGACGTCACCGCTGACAGGACATCTAAATCACATTTATTGGTTACTACCAGTTACTACCATTTTAAACTTCTTAACCAAGCTGCATTTTGCCACAATATGAATCCATCAGGAATTTTAAACGTGTCATTAGCATAACGCTACGTTATTCGTCTTTCTTTTGAACCATTAATTTCGTAAATATCTTTGATACTTAAAAAGTATTAAAAAAAGAAGTGGGGTAATGTTTCTTTTTGCGTTTAGTGTATTGACATAAGTGTAATGTCGTTATACTTGCCACCAATATCATAATTATCAGCATTATACCATCATCATCTGTACGACCATTATCACTGTCATTATCATCAACTTTATCGTCACCATAATCACCATCACCATCATATTCAAGATGTTTCTGGAGCTATAGCAGAATGCTCAATTTTAGATGCAATCTTGCTAAATGTTGAAGAGGTGTTTTAAATCCAGCTTTGAGCAACTTGACAGGTATTTCTCTACAGTAGAGCTTCACGCATGGTTTCTTATAACTTAAAACGGTTTATACGAGGCACTCCAGCTGTTATGATCCCCTTCTTGCACAGAAATCTGTCTTAGTGTGATCGACGTGTGTGTACAGTGTGACGAGAAAATAAAAATATCTACGTTTTTAGTCTATGGAATTATTTTATTTTTAAAAATGCACAAAAAGTTAAAACACCAAATTGGATAAAGTCATATTTTAAACTGGTTTAGGAAATTACATAAACGTCCTTGAGACGGTCCCTCCACTGATGAGGCGTATATTCTGAGATCATCGTGGTTAATGGCGGACATCAAAGGAAGCTGCCAGGTCGAGATGTTACGAGATCTCACGAGAGTTGATCACCTTCGTATATGCTGTTTATGATTCTCACAGGTGTTAAAGAATTCTGTGTTTCGAGGCGGATCAAGGTATCGAATCTATATTACTTTGCCCCTCGCCATAAAACATGTTATTTTTGTGTCAAAATAGAAAATATTTTCGAAGCGTGGGTGAAACTGATAGATGTGTGTTCTGTTGAATCAAGAAAAACATTCTACAGGTAAAGATCGAATGTCAAAAAGAGAATTACGTTTTTTATGTCCAAGGTCTCTATGAAAAACGTTAAATTAATTGATTGATCGATGTTTGGTTACTTTAGAATATAAAAACAAAAGAAGAAATATCAACAAAGATTCTAAGCACACAAAGGACGAAACCATTTCGGAAATACTAACCATGAAATGCATTATTATATTACTATTTGACAAGCCACGACTGAAATACTGAGCATGTCCCTCTCTAACGATAGCACCGTGACTAATGTGAGGATTGGGTGTGTCTCTTAGTGATATTTAACAAATCTTGTTTAAGAACTACTAAAGGTATAGTCAAAGTGCATCTATTAGCGCAAAGGCTTCCAATGACACTATTGAGGATATATTTCGTAGATACTCAAGTTATGTCAGACAACCCCTCGATGTCCAAGAAGCGCATCCAGTGTATTTGTATCTGCTTCGCTACTGCAAAATATCCTGATCTCATTTGACCGGAAATCGCCGTTTTGGCAATAAGAAAGTCAGCCAATGAATGAGCTCATTTTCGAGCATAAAAGGGAGAACCCGGATGAAAAAACCTATGACCGATCGCGGACTTTCAGATCACGACATTCCATTGGCTAAAACATTACATTACATGCTGTCGATGCTATCTAGCGATGAGTGACCACCCATGGCAGTGTTCAGCCTCAGGAGACCAGGCACTGTAGTAGTGTAGCTCATACAAATGCATTGATGGAGTAGGCTAAAAAAGAGAAACTTCAAATTTCACATCATTCGAGATAGACTAGCAGTCAGTCTGTGAAGTCAATAAAAGAAATGATGTAGGATTTCCGAAAAATATACTATCGACTGAAAATGAGAATCTGGTATTTTTAACGTAGACTAGTTTCATGAAGAGAGATTCGTCAGTTTTCAACTTCTGTTTCCGGGATTTTTGACTTGATTCTATATAACTTCGAATGTCATGAAACTCCTTGAGTATGTAATGATAAACACATATATTCAATTATTCATTTCAGGATAATTGCGTTGATATACTCAGGCAAGCAAAAGACCTCGACCATGAACTAAAGTATTTGACCCCAGAAGACAGACGAGAGTTGAAGATTCTCAAGTCCCATCTCTCAGCGTTCATTGATGGCTACAAATGGCGAGAGTAAGTATATTCGTACATACATGTCCCTATCATTTCCTGCTTAAACGTCACTAGATCTTCACAGTGTCTGGATTTGCCTGTTCTCCATTTCCTATGCAGTTATAGATTCGATTTGGCTTTTATTTAATGAAGAGTTCCGTACAACAAACTAACTAGTAATGCCTATGATGTTTTTTTTAATTATTGTTACTATCCGAGGAAGTAAATAGTAAAATTTAGACAAAATTAAACTACAATTTAAAGCATTAAATATTTGACTTGGAGAAACGTTTGCGTTCACAACGCTCTCATTCGAAATGTGATTTGTGAAATGTAGTACATTAGAATTACAAAATAGGACAGAAAGGACCTTAGCTAGTCTTCTCTATAATTGTTATTATTATATCCGTGCTTATATTTCATTTTCTGACGAATAGAAATTATACTTTCACAAATTCCAGCGATACGTCTATAGCAGAACTGGACAGATGTGTAGCCATCTACCTTAAATGTTTCAGCATTTAAAGGCACAATCAACAAATAACAGGTCCACTTTTGTTTCAATCAACATGTAATGTGAGAATAATGCATTTAAAATAGTTTGAATGTGAGTGCCTTTATTTTTTTCGAAATTCAGCATCGGCTTCAAACCTGAGACACATTCATCTGATAAACTTAATTTAGTAAATATAATGTATTATATATAATGATGTTATAGTAATTAAGAGATGTCAGAATATGATTTGAAAAGGAAGTCTAATAAATATGAATGTCAAAACACAACTAGGCATGTTTTCTCGGTGATATCGCTGACACGAGGTAACAATTTCCTGTTTCTATGAGCTAAGGATAATCAGCCTGTTCCTAATTAAAGATGCCATCCAAAGACAAGAATTTACAAACAAGGTTGTTAGGGAGCTAATACGGATGTAGAGCCATTAACGAATATACCAATTGTTATGTTGTCTTTAAGGAAATACGCACACACAAACTACCCACAACCGACTCTTATTTTAGATGTGAATGATAGATGATATTAGATTCATTAGATTATTCCTTTAAATGTAAATGCCCTAGAGTACGCGGAGCAGATATCTAAAAGTTTTTAAAATATCTCTCATTAATTAGAGGTTATAACATGGCATTTTTCATACCATACCCCAAATCAGCCCGAGACACCCATATCACCCCGAGGGCCGAAGGCCAGAGGACTGATATGGGTCGATGCTGATATTGGGTATGGTATCAAATATGACATGTTGTAACCTTTTATCATATATCATACTTTTTTTCTTAAGCATATACGGAAATATTAAGAATTTGATGTTTTCATACCACCTCGCTACAGTTGCATTGAAGAAGAATCTATAGTCAATAGACACCTATTGTGACGTATCATCATTGCCCACAACG
>OW388306.1:27304105-27332570 GCA_936450465.1 Gibbula magus
TGGAATTGATGCCACTTTGGTGAAATGTTGACTTTGAAAATATTATAATGATGGTGAAATGTTGACTACGGAAATATTGGTTGACTTTTGTGGAAGTTTTACTTTAATAAAATATTGACTTTGGTGAAATGTTGACTTTGAAAAGATATATCGAGTTTGATGACATGTTGACTTTGGAACTATTGGTTGACTTGAAGTTTATCTTTAATTATATGTTAACGTGGTGACTTATTGACTTTGAGAAGATATTTTGAGTTTAGTGAATTGTTGACTTCTAAACGATTGACTTTAGTG
Source organism: Gibbula magus (assembly GCA_936450465.1). Lineage (NCBI taxonomy): Eukaryota > Metazoa > Mollusca > Gastropoda > Trochida > Trochidae > Gibbula > Gibbula magus. Next base: position 27,304,400 of record OW388306.1, read on the forward strand.
ACATAGTTTTACTTTGAATTATTTATTGGCGATGTTGAAGTTTGAGTTTAATAAGATTTTGAAAACACTATGGTCTGGCTTAAGGAGCGCGTTTCAAACAGTAAGTATTAGATTTTTTGACTACGCTGTTGCCTACAATACAGACAGACAGACAGATAGTTTATTCAGTCTCACCCCATATATACACATACATAAAATAATATCAATAAAATATAAATACATCTGGGCCACCCTAAAACTAGGGTTATGAGATACTATCTATACATATAAAAAATGCAATGACTACAAATAAAAGGTATGAATGTAAGAGTAAACGTGGTTATAAATCAGATACTAAAACTTTGGTTAAATATAGAATAATACATATATTTGTATAAATATAGGTATACATATAAACTGTGCATAAAAGGACATAAAATAATATATTATAAAAAAAGTCAATTTTTAAACAATACATTTCGACGTTTTTTCCAGCAGTAGTTTGCAGCTTCTGGCACTTTCTTTTAAAATAGTTGGGCTTGCTAGGATAAATGATAGACGTTCCGGGTCGGTGGCAGTATTAAAATTGTTCCATTTGGCTTGACAGGTTCTAAGCAGTGGTTCTCTGATTGTTTTGTAGAGTGGGCAGTGTCATCGAGACTGATGCTTTATACACAACCAAGTGCAGGTTACAGATATATGATATATTAGACCTGTGCAGTTGTGTGTATCAGAACACCATGTCTATGTAACGAGCGTGCCGTGGTATTGCGTAACATGTCTATTCGATCAACTAACCAATTGTTGTAAATTACGAAAATAAAACAGTCCATTACTTACCTCACTTGTTTGATTCTATTTCGAGCGGTTTTAATCATTGAATAGCACAGAACATACATACGTATATACATTCTTGCATGTATGGTAGTGCTCAGTTGTTCCTAGCGTCAAAATACTTCATTGCCTCTTTTGAACAAGGGATTACTTCGCAAATATTATGAACACTGATCTAATATATTCATTATTCGTTTGTATCAATAATCAGCGAAACGTTTTACTTACAGAAATGTAATGATGTAATGAATTCAGAATGTTCTCATTTTTGGCGTTTTCAAATTCGCCAGTACCCTACAAATTTTAATTAATTCGAACTCTTGCAATTAGTCTCCAATTTAGATATTGAGATGACCCACTCACTGTTAGTCTGTTGACAGCAGTGAAGGGGGTACATGAAAAGTCTATATTAAGTTCTTAATAATTTCATTTGTTTACAATTTCGGCCGCTTTCTCAATACGATACAGGGATTATCAAAGACATCTTACGATTTTGACGGGTATTATGTATGAAAAGCCTTTTCACACAAGTGTCCTTCCCCTAAAAAAATATATATTAAGTTTATAGATATGTAGTCAGTTTTTAACCAGACGTTTCCACAATATACTCTCCGGTTTGCATTCAAATGAAAATAATCCAAAATGAATATACCACTCTTTTCTAAAATCTCAGACAATTCCTGAGTGTTTAACCATCAAGTCAGTGAACCGTATCTCCTGAACATCCCAGTGACCACGTGTGTGTATCTCTGAGTCAACTACACACGTGTCAAAATACTCCGATTGAAATAACAGTATTGGCGACAATACGAATATATACGTATTTTTTAATTGGTTTATGGTAATACCCAAACAAACTGCCCCTTTGCAATACACACTTATCCCAGTATACCCAGTATATCATATTCCATTTAGCTCGTTAAGAGCGCGGCTTTGCTCCTCATAGGATGACTAGTGATGGTAATTAGATTATACAGTACTGTACAGCATACATACTGGTTCATTTCAAATTTTATTTGAGAGCTTAATGAACAATTTACATGTTTTTTGGGTTAGTTGTAATAACGCCTACAGTGACAATTGCCTACGGGGATTAATAGCTACAGTTTGAGTTGTGACAGCGATACGCTTACCTGCACACAAGTGAACTGTTCCAATCAGTGTGCACTAATGCCTACAGTAGAGAAGTAATAACACAAGCTGAGGGATAAGTGGAGCAAAGAGCAAACAGCTCAAGAACAACTGTCATGAAACTGCTATAGAAATTTAATTTACTGTGTAGGTAATGCTTTCTCAGCTATTTCCATTATCAATTATCTATTCAATTCTTTATTAATCTTAAGTTGTACAACGTATCGGTGGTTACATAAAGTATTAATCATACATGATACAGGTGGACGGGTTTGACAATGCGGACTACTTGATATACATACATACATATGGAGAATGCACATAGTTATTATTTCATGTGAATATTTGTTAAATGACCTGCTTGTAGGAAATATTTACCAAGATTACACAACTGTTTGACATTTTGTAAACTAAATAGCTGGATTAATTTTAACACTGATGGGTTGTTATAGTAATATGGCTTAATATATTTCTGTCTTACATGTACATATAAAGGACAAACTAAAACAAAGTGAAACTCATCTTCGAGATCAGAATTACAATTGATACACTTTCTTTCATTAACATCAATATCTTCCATACTCGATCAACAAATTATGAGCTGACAAAACGAAATTTAGATAAATTTTTTCTACATGTTATTGGAATGGATTTTGTTAAATAATACTGCAGGGTACAATAGACTATCATATGCTTATAAATAACACATTTCCTTAATGTAGATATCTGACTAAATATAAATTGAACGGTTTGGTCATTAATTCGTCGCTTGATAACTGGTAAAAAATGTTGATGCAATTCCTGTTTGTACCATATGTCTGCAAAACCAATAGATATCAAGATCGTTTTAACCTGATAAGCCCAATTTTCACTGAACGCGATTCCGCTTCACAATAAAGATATTCATAGCAGCCCCTTAAAATACAGTTTGTTTATTTGTTCCCAATCATTTTTGCCAATATTTTACCACGTCAAACATTCTTTTAAATCTTAATGGATATCGCCCGAGTTCAGCATAAATCAGAGCACTACATGCTGATTTCTTAACACCTAATAACCTTTTACAAAAGTCTAAATGTAATTTGTCGATATGACACCATACCTCAGATGCATAACATAAAATACTACCGATATAAATATCAAATACTGATAACATAGTTTAATAATTCTAAGCGAGAAGGAAATGCATTGCTTGATTATGCTTGTAACCACTGTACTCATTAGTCCACCAAATAACGGGTCATTCCACTTTTATGAAAGGTTGAAGGATGTAAAAATCAGAACCACTGGTGCATAAACTTGTTTGTTTAAGACTGTAGGCGATCGTCCCTGTAGGCGTTAGTAGACTCCACCGTTTTTTGTTTTTAATTTTAAGTTGACAATGTTGCATAATGTAAGCGTTAATACAGCGTGGTAATAGTTTAATAGGTTTGCTACAAGTTTGAGATTCAAGTAAAATAGACAGGCAGATGTCATGACTTTGTTTATGATATTTAACGGTTAACAACATTTATTATGTTTCAAATATTTTGGTACGGTTGTTGGAAGTGTGATAATATCTAAATGTCCATGTAGTTACATAAACATTGCTTGCAACACGTTTGTATTTCGTATTCATATTGCAATAAATGATTTGAAAGCATTATCTTTTCAAGTTATCATACAATACCGAAGTGAAGTGAACATGGTATTTGTCAAGAATTGACAGATATTTTATTTAATATGTCAATATTTCTGTGAAAATTTCACTGTTGCAGTTGACAGATTTCAAAGGCAGCGGTTTAAAAGTACATACATTGTGTTGTTTGGGGGGGGGGGGGGGGGTCAAATATGACAACCGTTATAAATTATCTTATTTTATCGAGAAGTACCAACTGTTACTGAAAACTACCATTTTGATGATACTCGACTTAGTATATTGACAATATGAAGGTAAAAGTATCGATTTTTGATCGAAAACCGGACAATGCACCTCGTCTGGCTCGCGCCAATGAGTCAAACGTAGTTTTGGAATCTTATTTAAACCAGACAAAATAACAAACTTGGGTTGATAAAAAAATGTTCGACAAGTCATATAACTACTGCATGTGCATGTAAATAGTACGTGTAGTTTCTGCACATGCATAATGATGTTACTTTTAATTATTGGAAACTAGTAATTATGACATGTTTGGCGACTGGGGATGAATATGCAAGCTGAGTGAATTTGTATTAAAGCCAAATAAAAATTTATGAAACACAATTGATGCACCTTTAAATGACATCATACATAACAACCTTACATTTGGAGCTTCTAAATAACTTTTTCCAACAGCCTATGCATGTGTTTTCTGTGTTGATTTATACAGAACACAATACGATAATCATATATGATTGTTATTATTATTACTGCCTTTCTAATATCGCATGTTATATAATACTGTGCGTTAGATCTATAAGAACATTTGAACGAATGTTGGCCACCCCTAAAAGTCTGGTGGGAGATACACAAATAATTAAGTGAGGGTGGGTACATGATTATTAGTTAATGTTCATTCCCGCCACCTGTAATTACATCAACTAGCTCATGCACATTATGTAAGACCAGGGACTTTCTAATACACAGCACACTTAAAGACCGTTAAAATCATTAGATTATCGCATTAAATTAATTTTGTTACTTCATTTGTCAAAATCACTCCATGTCATTTGCTTGGAATATGTAAAATGATATGTGATGTTTATTCAACATTTCAGTATGCATCTGATACACATGAGAGGTCTATAACTAGTTAATAACTGTCAAAGCTGTGACGATTTTTTGGGTCTCACATATAATGCACCACCATCAGCCTAGTTGTGATATCCATGGGTTTGCACATAATTGATACAATCAGCCCTTAATGTCCAGTTGAAAGTGTTAAACCTATGAGAACGGCAAAGACGTCACACATTAAGATGGATTTAGAAACATGTTTCCTTCATTATATAAGTACATAAGCCAATAAATAGTTTCCAGTCACCAAAGTCAATCTCTTAAAAGTCAGCAATTCCTACATGATTATCTTAGGCATATTATAACTGTTGTAACAAAATAAATTCATTATCTCAAAGTTACATAATTTACATTTGTTACATTTACATTCTCAATAACTAGCGCTATTAGTTCCTGGTCGAGAATGTCATCTGATCGGAGATGAATTTGCAGTGTAATGCACACAGATCGGAAACATATAAGTGATAATGTGGTCACTCTATCGAAATCTTACAACATTTGTATATATATTGGCGTTCTCGTCACACAGGGGTCAGAGGCATTGTATCGGTAATTAATTACCTGTCGGCCTTAATGAGTTGACCGAATACTCATGTTACGTAATACCGAGTGGACGCTTGTTCAACAGTAGGGTATTCTGAGAGTCAAAACAAAAGTCTGATATATCACTTAAACCGCATTTGCATGGCTATATTGCAATTGTTCTATATCTTTATATAGCTGTAACCTGCAATCAGTTGTGTATAAATAATCAGTCATGGTGACCGATGTATTGTGGACAATAGCACTTACACTTACCGGAACTATTTGAAACACTAGCCTTTAGCCATACATTAGTGTTCAACTTAAAAAAGTCATAATATTTCAAGAGTCAACGTTTCATTAAAGTGAATATTTTATAGAAGAGAATACTGTTGAAACGTCTATTCAAAACGATACTTCATATATATAAACTCAATATATGTTGTAAACATTTTACTAATAGAAGCGACTTAAGAATTACTGAGCTTATCATTTTGCATTATGTAAATTACTTTATCAGTTGGGCTAAGTAAAGGAAGCAGAGAGTGCCTGCAATAATAATAGTTGATGATGATGAGTACGGAGATTTAACGAGCGATTTCAGCGGAGCTGTTCTCTCACTCGGGTCGCAAGGACCATTAATAAAGTTTCGAATGATTCCAAAGGAGGATAATTTTGATGCCACGGTCGAAAAGGGTGGAGGCAAATTTTGAAATTTTGAATAGTACCTAGGCAAGATTAAATAATAATAGTCTCTCATAACTCTTTATATAGAGTGGCTCATTGCATTTTAAAACATATTTTATGTGTGTGTACATTGTCTGTAAGTTTGTGAGACTTAAATAAACTATCTGTCTGTCTGTCTGTCTGTCTGTCTGCAATTATATTAGTAGCCGTACTTTACATTAACAAACCGTGTCATTCCAACAGCATTTATAATGATAAATGCAACGTTGACACCAGAACAGAACACATATCATCTCTGCCACTCTCTGATTCAACCAGGACCACAAAATCACTCAAGCGTGAGTCTACTGGTCAGCACAGTCAAGTTTTGAACATTTGACGGATTCCGGCCAAATTCAACTTCACAAATCAGAAGCCGTTGTGTGTATTGCATTTGCAGTAGTAATTTCCACTTCAACTCCCCAACCCCGACCTCTTTCAATGGGTGATTATAAAACTGCAAACATTATCATTGGTGTTATTTTAACTACTGACCATTGCTCAAAGTACCATTTTAAGAGTCATTGTGGTAATGTCACAATGGGATTCATCGGTACGTAAACAGTTCCCATTACTATCACTACACAACACGAACATATTTGATATATGATACTGATTTCACTGCATAGATTTAGGTCTTTGAAGGACATTTAGAAATGGTATACATAAGAACAGGAAGATTTTCTGGATAACAACTTCTTTAATGTGAAAATGCACGAAGTTTCGGACTACATACTCATTCCTTCATCAGGTACATTGCACCTGAACATTAGAATATTGGAACAATAAACAGGAAATGGATTCTCGAGGCACTAGACCATATTATTACGTGTTGACGACATCTGTGGTAGACATACTGGGTGTGTATTCATTCGGATCAACGCTAATTAACGGATGGGCGAGCTATTACACAACTAACCGGTCACTGCGATTACGCAAGAGAATGAGAGAGAGAGAGAGAGAGAGAGAGAGAGAGAGAGAGAGAGAGAGAGAGAGAGAGAGAGAGAGAGAGAGAGAGAGAGAGAGAGAGAGAGAGAGAGAGAGAGAGAGAGAGAGAGAGAGAGAGAGATATTGTTAAAGTGTCTTGTGCTTCAAGTTACAATAACATACAATATATACATACTTTAAAGTATAAAAACAGGACACGGCCATTTAATATCACAATAATACAATTTGAATAAATGATATATTATAAACAGATAAACACTTTCTACAGTAAACAGACGCGCACACGGCACACTTCTTCACATACTGTCGTTCACTCACAATTATGGCTCGCTCATCCGATCATACTCAATCATGTCATCTCTTACACACTCACATAAATAGATACACAAATAGCAGATACATACAGACATACATACATACACACATACACACACACACAAACACACACACACACACAAACACACACACACACACACACACACACACACACATACACACATTGATGTTAAAGGTGGCAAACGGGGACACTAAGAAAACACATGTAACCGGGGACATTTTTTCTAGCTGCTCTACAGCTGTACCACTTGCATGGCTTACTTGCCTTGTCATACATGTTAGTTCTAAACATTGACTGGCTCTACAGGATACATTTAAACGAGTATGAACTTTCATGTAGGAACCGAGGACACACACCGATTGTGTGTGTGTGCTTTTTTGCATGCAAACGGGGACAGTGTGTATCTTTTACACCATGGAACCGGGGACATGTGTGTAACAGGTATTTCTCTGTAGAAACGGGGGCATTTTGGGTTCACTTTTGTATACAAAACAAGGATACATGCGTGTGTTTAAGAGGTTGTTGCAATCTGATGGTCATACACAGCCTGAGCATCCATTTTACTACGCTAAGTGCGTATGAGTAAATTTTCACAAGCAAACGGGGACAGTGTGTATCATTTACACCATGGAAGCGGGGACATCTGTCCATCAGGTACTTCTCTATGAAAACTGGGACATTTTGGTTCTTTTTTGTATACAAATCACGGCTATATGTGAGTGCTTAAAATATAATTGCAATCTGACGGTCATACTCATCGTGAGAATCCATTTTACTACAATAAGTGTGTATGTGTAAGTTTTCACAAGCAAACGGGGACAGTGTGTATCATTTACACCATGGAAGCGGGGACATGTGTCTATCAGGTATTTTTCTCTATGAAAACTGGGACATTTGGGTTCATTTTTGTATACAAATCACGGCTATATGTGAGTGTTTAAAATATAATTGCAATCTGACGGTCATACTCATCGTGAGAATCCATTTTACAAAATAAGTGTGTATGTCTAAGTTTTCACAAGCAAACGGGGACAGTGTGTATCATTTACACCATGGAAGCGGGGACATGTGTCTATCAGGTATTTTTCCCTATGAAAACTGGGACATTTGGGTTCTTTTTTGTTCACAAAGCACGGCTATATGTGTGTGTTTAAAAGATTATTGCAATCTGACGGTCATACACATCGTGAGAATCCATTTTACTACATTAAGTGTGTAAGTATAATTTCACAAGCAAACGGGGACAGTGTGTATCATTTACACCATGGAAGCGGGGACATGTGTCTATCAGGTATTTTTCCCTATGAAAACTGGGACATTTGGGTTCTTTTTTTGTTCACAAAGCACGGCTATATGTGTGTGTTTAAAAGATTATTGCAATCTGACGGTCATACACATCGTTAGAATCCATTTTACTACATTAAGTGTGTAAGTATAAGTTTCACAAGCAAACGGGGACAGTGTGTATCATTTACACCATGGAAGCGGGGACATGTGTCTATCAGGTATCTTTCACTATGAAAACTGGGACATTTGGGTTCATTTTTGTATACAAATCACGGCTATATGTGTGTGCTAAAAATATAATTGCAATCTGACGGTCATACTCATCGTGAGAATCCATTTTACTACAATAAGTGTGTATGTGTAAGTTTTCACAAGCAAACGGGGACAGTGTGTATCATTTACACCATGGAAGCGGGGACATGTGTCTATCAGGTATATTTCCCTTTGAAAACTGGGACATTTGGGTTCATTTTTGTATACAAATCACGGCTATATGTGTGTGCTTAAAATATAATTGCAATCTGACGGTCATACTCATCGTGAGAATCCATTTTACTACAATAAGTGTGTAGGTGTAAGTTTTCACAAGCAAACGGGGACGGTGTGTATCATTTACACACTGGGAGCGGGGACATGTGTCTATCAGGTATTTTTCCCTATGAAAACTGGGACATTTGGGTTCTTTTTTTGTACACAAAGCACGGCTATATGTGTGTGTTTAAAAGATTATTGCAATCTGACGGTCATACTCATCGTGAGAATCCATTTTACTACAATAAGTGTGTAAGTGTAAGTTTTCACAAGCAAACGGGGACAGTGTGTATCATTTACACCATGGAAGCGGGGACACTAATTGACGTGATGTGTATTAATATTGTCTATATATGGAAACCAACTGGGTGTGAATAAGTGTTTCCTATTTAGCTTAATTTGAGGAAATATGTGTTGGTGTGTATCTTGTGCTGTCAAACTGTCATCCAAAACATGAGAATATATTCGCCTATGATGTGTGTGCATGTTTAGTTTAACACATGCAAACGGGGACAACGGTGTCATTTCAACATGGAACCGGGGGCATTTCGTTTAACATTTCGTTTCCCTATAAGCAAACGTAGGTCAGTGTGTGCAGTTTGTTAGGCAAGATATCGTTTGTGTATCAACATATAATTGCAGAAAGTTTTGAGTCCAAATTGAGTTTGATTTTGATGTATGATGATTAAATGAGAAGGAAGAAAATTAATGTTTTACTTCTTTTAAAGGTTGTTGAAAATTGATTCAAATACATTAAACATGAGGAAACATTTCCTGGAATCATCTAAGGTTTATCTTATACAACCATAATCGAGGATGCATATACAAGAACAGAACTAGCAGAAATTTTAAAGAAAAACATTTGTTCATATAACAGCTAAATAATCTTAAATTATGTTTTGCCAACTGTAAATGAGTTGAATAGTTTCAATGAACGGTATTGGCATTAAGTCTGCGATGAGATAACTCATGATACTAAAATTGGATTCGCAACGATATATTTTTAAAATATGGTTACCTATATAATTTGCGATACGATAGACCTATGTATCCCGATATAAGGGTTGCGATAGAATATATATATATATATAGAATATACTTACAGCTTGCTTCTAATCCATGATATTGCATTCCAACAATAAACAAACCTCACATCAAAAACAATGTTTAAATGAAGTAAACTGTTATATATAACAAAATTAAAACCTTGAACTGTTTTAATATTTTTTTTAGAAATCACAAAATCTGTTATCACTGGAGAGAATTAATATGAAGTCACAATGAACTGAGATCAAGAGTGACCAACTGTCAACATGAAATTGAAAACAAAACTTTATTGTACGATATTTTAATACCTTTTAGAAATAGCATAGGTTTGTTATCACTTGAGTCATTTAATATTGTAATATCAAGCCATGGACTATCAGGAAATCGATCATTTGATAACATTATTATATTAAGTAACTCAAGTGAGAAATGAGATACACCATTTGAAAATAATACAGATTGACATTAAAAACCTTAAAGATCTTGCAAATGCCCATGAACTTCAATACCTGCAAACTGGATCTTTCTGTATTTATTGACATGTTGACAACTCTATCGATGTGTATAATTATATACCTGTACATGTAAACATCCAATGTTGCGGTGGGGATGTTGCTCCTATGTTTATCTGTGGTGGTGGGGTATTTGTTCCCCTTTCTGTCTGTGGTGTAGGGTATGTTGCTCCAATGTTTGTATTTTGCGGTGGGGTTGTTGTTGCTATGTTTTTCTGAGGTAGTGAGGTTCTTGTTTCAGAGCAGAAGACTAGTTGTTAGTCGGCTGTCTACGTTTTGGTAGGTTTGTTATTGACGCATTGCATTAGGTAAGTTACTATACATCTAACTAAGTGAGTTTAATTACGCTCAACTAAGATAAACCACACCTAACTAGGTCCACGTAGTGAACCATGTTGTAATGAAACGTTAATGAACAAAGGTCCATCAGGTTAGAGGTTTTGTGGCAACGTTCAATGAACTAAGTAAAACTACGTAAATTAACGTAAGTGTGATCCACCATTAGTACGTTGGAGAATTATCACACAGTGTTTACTCCGTTTTCATGTGAAGGGACGGGTTTGAATACATGCTTTTTGATACGTTCATCATGTGGAATACACAGTTAAACAAGTAAAACATAAACAACGTGCACCTGTAAGTAAACATGTTGAATATTACTTTTATTCTACTTTTGGATGATATCCAAGCAACAAGAAGAAGGGTTGTTTGGTCTAAACATATTTCATTCATGGTAAATTGGTTTTGGAACACGTTATCCACCTTATAGGGTTTGCTCTCCCAGGGGAAGACGATATCAGGAAAGAAATTGATTATTTATGGTCAATCATTTTTGTCCTCACTTTTCCATTGAAACTGAGAACGAGAATAAGAACAGGCAAGACCGTGCTGTATATATACATAAGTCTGGCCAGGACGTTAGTGCGGTACAAGAACAACGCAGTCTGATTAAAATCAACCTTGTTCCGAGGAATAAAATTGGCAAAATGATATATCTACCGGATACGAACAGGTTTAGCGCAGTCAAAGCCCAGTCAAATAGCTGACCAATCACATCATACACTGAAAGAATCAAATTGTCGTTTTGACAACCTTTTACATTGTCAGTCATGGTATGACAATGAGCATTGTCATATTGTATAACTTTATGTTGTTATCATGACAATGAGCGTTGTTAATTTGACAATGAAAGTTGTAAATGTGACATATCAGGCTCAATAGTAAATTTACATTGTCTTTCACTACTATAGTTGTTTACCGGTCGCTGTTTTGAAAGCATTCGGAACAGACAAAAGGATAGCTGTTTGGCATTTGGAGCTTCTCGCACAGAAAGCTTTTGTTGGGCGTCCTGTGATTGGTTTATTGAATTGCGTTAGACCATGGAGTCTATGCGGGCTGTTACCAGACGGTTATGGCGTGGAAACCTCCGAACGATATGAGTTCGTATCCCGGTAGATGTACTTTTTTGCACATTTTTTCCGAGGAATATCGTGGGTTTTAATCAGACCGAGAACAACGTACTAAGAACGAAATGACAAAACAAGAAGAGCTGTTTGAATACGAGTTGATCGGGAGACAAACGGGGTAGAAAGTTATTGTGCGTATGAAGATCGAGATATGTCTCGTTCAGAACTGATATAAACTGACTGATAACGGGATTGAACAGATAGAAAACGTTAAGAACAATATTATCTCATTTAGACGCGGTACCAACTGTCAGAAAACGGGATAAAGACTGGATGGACTAACTGAAAACTGTCTGTAAATGTACTTGGATCGTGATATGAAAATTTATGCACAAAAGTTACCCGTTCTTGTCCCATTCGAGGTCGTTGTACAATAATTTTTGGACTGAGTAGAACGTAGTGAGAACTATCTTGGTGTAACTCAGGAATAAGAAATACCCTGGGCGCAAGGTCGCTTTCTTTCTTTGCTTTACGATTAACTCAGTGCTAACAGTATCTCAAATAATACACAGTATATGCTTTCAATCGTCCATTCAATTAATGAATCCACTGTCGGCCAAAAGAAACGCCTGGGCGCAAGATCACTTTCTTTCTTTGTTTTGCGATTAACTCAGTGCTCAGAATGGTGATTGTTGAAATGAGGCAAATGAATTGTTCAGTTTTCGATCAGGGCTTGATCAGAAACACATCTTTTCATACAAGCACGAGTAACAATACAGGCACGCATTCGCATTAAAATGGTGATGACACTACCGATGTACGTGCATGGGTACGGTGCGCAAGTGAATCAACCGGAAATAGCGGTATTCATTGGGCGTGGAATAGGGAAAACTGACCGAGGTTCGGACAGTGTTCCGATCTAAATACTTTCACTTGTTGTATTTTCAATATGTGACTCTTTTACAGCCATCAATAAGTCGTCAAAGGCGATAAAGGGTTTATTGTTCAAAATTCCAAACGCTATCTTGGTTCATTATAAGAATAAAAATGTAATTTAGCAGTTTTAGGCGAGTATACCAATTCGCCCAAGGTTTGGACAGTTTTTACCTTGGTTCGGACAGTGTCGCCCGAAGTTCGGACAGTTCGGTACCAGTCCTGCATGGACACAGAACGAGTGACAGATAAACTGAGGTGCGTTATTTGTTTCCGCCTTTAACATAATTTTAGTCGTTTTTGAAAGTAATTGATAAGAAGTATAATTACATCTATTAACATGCAGGTAAGAACGTGTTTGTGGCACGTGTAAGCCTATAAGCTCTGAACAATAAGAAGAGCTAAAAAATTTTTAAATGTATTCAAATTGATTTTACCTTTACCTTTGACCGGGTACAATATCATGATTTGATTACTACTTGCTTACAATTTAATACACATGCATAATTATGTTAAAAAACTTTTCAGAGCACCGTAAATCGCTGATTAAGTAAATTCATCAAGTGATCAAGGAGTCTAAGCAGGCTGCCATTGTAATCATAACCGTTCCCGCCTTCCTAAGTGATGTGTTTCATACTTTATCGTTTGTTGTCCAAATACATTTATGTTGTTGAACTGCTACATTTATAACAATAAACTCAGACAACATCTTAAGACATTTCGAACAGTAAAACAATGAAAACATATGCAGGTAATGGTTCAAGTATTATTCCTCAGCTATAATTAAATGATTTACGGTTCTCTAACCACGTTTAGAGGTAAACAAAGGGAGGGCCGGGAGGGCGTGCGTTAGCAACAATGTTTTACATGTGAATTTATTCTTCCATTATTACTCTTTTCATATGTTATAAAATACGATAATGCTTAGTGAAAACTACAGTGTAACACATTGAAGTAATTAATCCTAATAGTTATAGTGGGAGTTATGTGATACAAATTGTTCATTTGTAACACATTTAGATAACTTCAAGTTGGTATTCTTTGTTACAATGAGCTAAACGAAAGATAAGGCACAACACAAATGTTTAATCCATCATTTAAACACCATACAGTGCCCTGTTGGCGGATAGTGTATGTCAATCAGTATCCTCTCTTTAGTGTTGGTGAGTTGAGGTTGTACCCTGTTTTCAGCAGTGTCCATACCATGGTCAAACCTGTCCGAACCAAGGTCATTTTGACATGTTATAAAAATCTCAATTCTAAACCCAAGAATAAATTTGAAATTACGAAAATACAAATTTAATCGACTACCTATATTGTTTCTTCATATACGTGCATATATTTGAAACAATATGATCGCTTCCTTCATTCCCTGAAATTTCAGCGTTTAAAACCTCCGGCTAACACCGTCGGGTGTTGAATAACAATGAATCCCGAAATTTTACAAACTCAACTATTTATCGATATTGTTACATGACCGTTAGTTATCAGGCGTTTTAAAGCGAACTCTCTTTTTGTGTACCTATCTCTGAGTGGAAAGGACTTGGCAACTGTTCCTTTTTTGTACGATGTGTGGTCAGGTCAAAACAAATGGGAATACTCGGCGTGATATGCCTACATTAGTAACAATTTACATGTAATCTCGAACAGTGTCACTCAGCTATGGTCACTTCACAATATCCATGTATCATTTTAGATGACGATAAACATTTTTAGTATATGACGATCAGTGAAATATTCGGATTTATCAGTGAAATAAACTGTCTATCAAGCTACAGTGAAAATAACTTATATTTTCACTGCGAAGGGTGTCTGATATAATTTGACGTCATACAACAATGGTCTCGCGTGGCGATTTGGCTTATGACGTAACAGTGTTACTGTGGTGACGGGCCGTTCCTTGTGGCCGTTTGGCGTGAAAACGACCCTTTTCGGACGTAATTACATGGATAATATCATATAATAAATAGAATACTAGTATCCGTCAATTCTTGATAAAAACCATGTTTATCTCATCTCGTGAGGTAGAAAAATTATATATTTTCACTCATGGCTGCGCCACTAGTGCGGGAAGTCAATAAAAGACAGATATCCTCTATTTATCATATGATTGCAGGTTAACCCCCTTAGTGCCGATCTGTACACATATGTGCATACACGAAACGCTGTTGAGGTGCCAAGGTGTACATAAATGTACATCCCATGACATACCCTATTTAGAGTAATATATATATTTAATTAATGTATGATTTAATGTATAATGTGAGCACTGTCATTGAAAAAATATTAAGCATTAATTTGGTACCAACATCGATGTAATTGGATCATTTTCGACTGAGTTATAGCATTTTTTCAAAACCTTACTTCAAAGAAAGTATATTGGCCGCCATATTGGAAGTTTTAGGTTTACTGTTGAAATGTACTACCAACGGAAAAATTACAAAACAGACCCTATGGTTGGAATCAATCAAATCAATTGACTGAACATTTTTCCTTAGTTAACTGTCCATACTTGGACATGTTTAGATAATAGTTTTAACAAATATATTGTCAGCACGTAACATAAATCGGTCACGTAAACTCATTCATACGGTTGCCAAATTTAAAGCGATCACAGAAATCGTGATACTGTCTAAACACAGAGTCGAAAAACGGCTTTTTATCGAATGACATCGCTCCGAAAAAGAAACAAAGACAGTAAGTTACCTAACCTTTCATATCTTTTATAATTTACGCCTCTTCGTAATCGTTGTGATTTGTTAATGCAATCAAACATCAGCAATCCATAGACGCTTGGATCTTGTACTCAGCAAAATGGCGGTCGCTATGACACGGATGTACACACGTTTAGGGCCGTCGTTGTGCTTTCCTAATAACTATTACATCAATAAGACAATTATTTCCAGCATCCTTTGGTTATTTATGTTCTTACCTTACTCAAAATAAAATGTTTTGACTTGTATTAATATGTTTATTGTCGTATCATTTTGACATATGTGGAATTTACGAACAGTACGTGTTTCATTACGTTATTTGCATACTAATGTACATATAGGCCTAATAATTACGATCATAAGCTAAATTCAATTGTAAATTGTATCTTTTGTTTTACATTTGTATGCTTTTAAAACTAAGAAAATAATGAGTTAACATAAAACACAATTTTAATATAATTTGTTTTTATAGTTACATGTACTGTACATTTATGTGCATCAGGCAATCGTGTTGATTAGATAATGTTTATTTTATCATCACTAAAGAAATGAAGAAGAATACTATTGAAATAAATCAATTTATCAAGATAATTGTGTGTTTTCATAGTTGGACTTATAATGTTGGGGATTACCGGGTTTTATTTTGTAAAAAAACACATGGAACTTCGGTCTATCAACAGAGGCCGTCTGGGACCGTTGATTGTCGTTAGGAACGAGCTAGCGTGACGTAAGTCTCGTTCACATTCGATTGTTCTCGTAATTTAGAATATTTTTACAGGTGCGTGGAATGCAAATATATGCGACATATCAAAGCTAATAATGTGCATCTTTATGAAGAATGCACTTATTCATAGCGATTTTTAGACATTGCAAAGGTATTTTGAAGATATTAAGCGATCACGAGCTCATGAATATTAATGAGCCCAAACTTTTCGAGACATCCGTCAGACGACTTCCGGCAACAGATGAAAATGTCTACATCAACAAGTGAGTCTTCGGAATCCGGGTCTGACTCGGATTCAGATATATCCTTGCCCGAGTCAGACCCTGAAGAGGACATGGACCTCGGGGCTGATGGTGAGTACTTTATGAATAATATTCGCCAATTATTTCAGTCAAGAGTCTTAAAAAAACTTTTCTAACCTAGCTTTCCGACGAGTTGATATTTTGACAGCTGTCACTGTCAGCAGACGACAGGCATATAGAATCCCTCACATTTAAATAAATGATTGTGAACATTATGTCTGTTATTTCATATATAATAAATATGCGGTTAGATTCAGGTGGTTGATTCAGTTTATGTCTTGATGAAATTTTGTCCAAAGGATACTGTATGGTAGAGCGGTAGGTAAAGCTACAGACGGTGGACAAAAGTGCCTAAAAGTATTTATTTACACGGTGAAAGTATTTCCATAGACTTACATGTTAATTAACTATATGATAATTAATTTCCTTAGATAAGAATTTTGTACGATCAAATTCACATTTATCAAGTTTGTGGGGAATCATCTTAGCTACAACCTCATAAGTTATACTTTTGTCTATCGTCTGTACGCCCCTAACTTCAATTATTGTTTATTCTTTTGGAAATTTGAGAAGATATGGCATTGTTTGTAGCAGGTGAAAGTTTTTAGAATTATGTTTATTGACAGAAATAGTGACAAATTACGTAAAAAGTAGGATACAAACATCACACCGATTAAGAATTCATAAACCATTTTGCACTCTTACATACAAAATATCAAAGGAAACCAAAATACCTCATCTACCACCTACTAGTCCTTTCACAGAGATCACTTTAGGCAGGGATTTGGGTATATTTACTCATTGATGTACCAAGATATCCCATAATAAATGCTGACAAGGGAGAAAATCCCATTGCAAAAATGTAAATGATTGTTAGTATTTAGAAATATCCCATTACTTTATCTGAAAATCCCATTATGTAAGGCAATTATTAGGATATTATTCTCCCTTTGACACTCTGCTCCAGGCTGATCCCTGCTTTCATCACCTTCTAGAAATACTTTAAACATTTATATAATTAACAAAAAATTTGGAAGTGTGTGATGTACTCAAACTCTGACTGCATATATCCTTAGCCTACACTTGTTGACCTGTTTAAAATGGGTGATATATGGGTCATTTTCAAAAAATGTCAGAATTTCTGTCCAGACCTTTTGGGATACAATATTTCCTGAAATGTCACTAACTAAATGTAGTGTTAAAAATATATGTGTTGTGTAATAAGTTTATTTATCATTCTCACTGGAATATATGAAAAATCACATTAAATATTTTTTAAATCTATGAATAAATATCGGAGGTGTGTTAATGTTTGGACCCCCCTTTTCAAATGGTTGGCCCTCCCCCCCCCTTTCAAAATTCCTGGATCCGCCACTGCTGTTACCATTCAATTGTGGGAATACCGGTATATCTTTGTCTTAGCTAAATACTTGTTCACCCAAATAGTACATCATGTGTAACCACTTTAGGTGTGAAAATATCTGTTTGGGAATATGTCAGATGAAACATCATTTTTGGAATATTGTCTTGTCACAATTGTTACAGAAACTGTTTGGTTAATGTTCAAAATTATTGACAAGATGATATGATTCGTTTTTACCTGATGTAAAAACTGTTAATATGGAAGGAAAAGGAATTCCTTATAAAAACATAGTTATCAGTTATATGAATTAATTACCTTTTATACAAACATTTTTCAGTTTTCTTTTAGTTGTGTAGGTTTACCCGACAGCACTGTTTATCAGTAAAATATTTCACATGTGAAAAATCTATCTCAAGATGAATGTTTAGGCTTTTCGTAATCACATTAATGTAGAAATTTAAGTAGAATTGCTTAATGCATTGACACTGGAAATAATCCTAAGACCTCATACTATTTCCATGGGTCAATAAGTGTTGACTAAATATGCGCAGTCAGAGTTTGACTGCATCATACACTTCCAATTTTAAGATTAAACTATAAATGTTGATAGTATTCCCAGAAGCGGATGAAACTAGTAGAAAGTAGTAGAGGTATTTTGGTTTCCTTTGACATTTGGTATGTCCTAAAAAATGGCCCATAGTTAAAGCTATCTTTCCCAATCCCTGCTGTATACCAGTACAATATTTATTTCACATGTCTCCAACTGATTCATTAGGCTAATATGTAAAAATAACATTAAATTTATTGATCAGCTTCAAAATCCTAAGTCAAAAGACTGAGAACTTGAGAATATAGAGTAATAGTAACTATTATTATAGTAAGTCATTTGTGAATGTAATAGGACAATGGCCTATGGCCTACAGCAATCTGAATCCCTGGTTTTAGTAATATAAATATGTAGAAATATAAATACATACACCCTACACCATTCATTTATCTCACAAGTTTAACATACATTGGCAATTTCTTTTTAAATGTAACTAAAATCCAAGTGACTGAATGCATACATGTACAGTTATCACAGGGTTTTAAGTAAGTTTACTAACTTAACAAATTGTACCTATGACTTCCTCCCATTAAATACCCCATTGACCCAAAGCCTGCTCCTTACCCTGTCAAACAAATATTAAATAAATCTAAACCAAACTAGGATTGACGCGTCAATACTTAGGTCTTCAAGACTTCTGCTTGACCTTCAGCTCCATGTTTGATAGAAGAATGTCACTTTATTTTGCCTGGAAGTTTAGCTAATTCAGTCCTTTTATAATAATCATATAATAATAATAGCACATTCTATATATGCTAGGTTTAACCTTTGAGGGGAATTCACTTATATTTTAAAGTAACATTGTTCATAATACATACACAGCTCTAATACATAACTTTTGTCTTTTAGATGCCACTGATCATCAGCCTAATCATCGCGGGCCGATGGTTCGGGGTCCATGGTTCCCAGTGCTGGACACTGAGAACTTCGAGCATTTGCATGGAACTGGCTTCCATGCAGAGTGTGGTCCTGTCAACCCTCCAGGTAATTCAAATTCATAATTCAATACATAGTTATTGTCCAGTGGCATATTAAGTTAAAAGTACAATGTTTATTGATAAAACAACATGCCTTCAAATTAAAGAATTTCCAAAATTAGAGCCATTGGCTCTTTAGCCCCCACAGTACTAATGATTTATTATCTTAGATAGAAGATCTAAAACAATAGAGCCATTGGCTCTGTAAGCCTTTTGCTTGATATAGGTATTTTATCATACAAACCAAGGGTCACACAAAAAGATAACTATAAGTAAGACAAAACAGACCTTATCTGAGCTTTGCTCAATTTTGTCCTTTTTGAGTAAAAAATATTACCGGTAAGTGAAATTATACTTCATTAAATTGAATCTTTAACTAATATAACATGTTTTAATAATTTTTTTGTAGGTGTGGAAGAGCTGCCTATTGCCTACTTTGATAGGCAGCTAGGAGTAGGAGACGGAGGTGTTGATTTGTTCGACCTGCTGGTCAGGGAGACAAACAGGTATGCAGAGCAGTACCTGCAGGACCACAGACCAACTGCCCACAGCCGGGTCAGGAGCTGGACTCCTGTCCACCGAGAGGAGGTGAGGGCGTTTCTGGGACTTCTTCTGACCATGGGACTCGTCCGGAAGCCGACCATCGAATCTTATTGGAATGAGGGGATCAGGACATGGATGACCAGGACATCATCATTCGGGGAAGTGATGACGAGGAACCGCTTCCAAGTGAGTATAGTTCGAAATACTGATATTTATGAATTGGACAAACTTTTGATCTGTAAACTATAACAATGTTACTTGTGTTATGGTCATGTAAAAATTTATAATTTTGAATATTTATTAAAAAAAATTGTACACAAAAAAAGCTACAACTTAATTTTTATTCTTAATCATAAATCGCAAATAATAATTACTACCAGATTTAATCCTTGTACGATATTGATGATAAAAAAACAACCCCAAGAAAATAGAGCCATGGACTCTGTAGCTCATGACTATTTTATTATATGATGTTGAAACCAAAATAAATTGTTCAAGATAATGCAATTACCCCTCCAAAACTATAAATTTTGTCAAGGTGTAGATATACAGGAAATAGAAACAGTGTTTCCAAAAACTCTTTGAGTTACAATTTTTGAAGTCATTTATTCTACATTTTGAATATAATCATTCCTTGTTAAATCACACTGAGGAGTGAAAAGCTGTATGATCTGTCAGGCTCTTGCTGTTGATGAAATGTGATCTCTGTAAATACAATTCCAAACTTTTAAAATTCAAAATTATTTTTGATAATGTAAGAAAGTAATTGAAATCATTATTTTAGATATCCATTTGATTGAATCTTTTTTAAACGTAATATAGATATATATGGTATAAAATAATTGAATATTAATAGATTTCATTAATCTAATTATTTTAGTAAATGACATTTCATCGATAATAAACACATTTCAGCATACTTTCCGTCCAGTCACTGTTGAAGTGCCTCCACCCCCAAATCTTGTGCAATAATTTCATAATTTGTGAAAAGGGTTCTATCAGGGTATTCAGCAGAAAAAATTATCATACGTTTTAACTTGTAATGCATTTTCACTATTCAAATTGTTCATCAAATCTTAAAATATTGATTAATCAAAATATTTCCATCCGTTCTGTACCAACTGACTTGAGCTCTAAATCGTTATGACATAATTATTGTAAACTGGTATGATATTCCCTCAAATTTGTTTTCACAAAGAAATACCCTGATAGAACCCTTTATATTAAGAATGTAAATATTTCAACTCCGGCTATGATGTAGTTGGGGTATATATATTGCTCTGTTTGTCTGTCTTAAAAAATTCCAGAAGAAAAGTCTAAAAGTATAATTCTATGCAAAAAAAACTGCAAATTTTGCATGAACGTAACCTATATAGATTATTGTATAAATGAATTAAATGGAATTAATTTGTTAAAACTACAAGCAGAGAGTATGTGAGCTGTGCTCACTGTATATACATGTATACATGTATATATTATTATATGTTTCCTTTTTATTCCTGATGAGCTACAGAGCCCATGGCTCTGTTTTTAGCTCACAAGGCCTGAAAGGCCCAATGGGCTTATGGAATAGAATGATGTCTGGCGTCCATTCATTTGTAAACTTTTTGCTTTTTCGACTTCCTATCCAGAACCAATAACTCTAGAGAGCTGAAATTTTATGTGCAGAGTCCTTGTCCAATGGGGATTCTAAATTGTAGATTTGGTGACCCTGTGACCTAAAGACCTATTTTTATCTTCTTCTTCAATCTGAAGTGCTCTAGAGAGCTGAAATGTTGTGTACAGACTCTGTAGACAATGGAATTCTAAATTGTAGAACCTATTTTCGACTTCTTTTCGAGTATATATCACTTTATTTTGGTTTTGCAAACAATACAGGTCCTGATGAGCTACAGAGCCCATTGCTCTATTTTTGTAAGTGCGCTGGAAGCATGAATAAATGTTTGTATACATATTCTGTCTTTGTTTTCAATCTTGTTCATTAAGGAGAAAGAACTAAATGCTAATGGCCACAAAAGCAACATATTTATTGTTTCTCATCATCATGATGTTGTATTATATATTTTAAACGTTAAATGCATAATTATTTTATTGGAGAATATTCAATGTTTCGCCAAATTTTCTATTTATTTAAAGTTATGTCTGATTTAAAAGTGTTATACTGGAAAAAGGAATGGAAATGATAGATATGATCACAGGGATTCAGATTGTGGCAGGCCATAGGCCATTGTCCTATTACATTTTCAAATGACCTAATAACTTCTCTTGACTTAGGACATTGAGACTGATCAATAATTCTAATGTTATTCTACATATTAGCTAAATGAATCATGAATATTTATCTTCACCTATCAAAGAGTGATTAATCTGTGAAAGTTTAAAAGTTGACTAAACCTTGGATACAAGTTGCAACATTGAAATATAATTAATATTTTTAGAATAATTTTATTAGATTTAAGTATTTGAAGAGTTTCAGGCCAATGGCCTATTTGCCACTCAGGACATTTAATTGTCTTATTCACATTTCTAGGCTTCAAAATCACTGGATTGGTGTGGTCTTTTATATATAAAAAAATTAAATGCATTATTATTTTATCACAGAAACCATGTTAATTGTTCTAAGACTAATGTGTCTTTCAAGTCATTTAAACAAGTTGACCTAGTATTTAAATCACAGTCATGTTATCTAGTCAAATCATCTCTCTATTTCATAATGGACATTCTTCATTTTCAAAAATAAGAAAAAGAATTATGTTCTTGCCTTGCAGATTCTCTACACAATTTGGAAATATCATGTGACATGAGTTTTCCCAATTTGGAAAAAATCAAAATGTTAAGTAGAAGTAAATGTTGATAATCTTGACTTTTCTAATCAAAACATTTTGCCCAAAGAATTCTGTAAACAAAGTATTTAATCGTTGTGCCCTATGAATATATATATATGGCCATTGTGTACAGTAAACAATCTTCACACAAAAATATAGGCCTATGCAGTATTTGCATTATGTTAAAAATATGTAAATATTATCAACAAATATTTCAATTTTAATGGAAAATGAAAATTACTGAATAATATAAGCTGCATGTCATTTTGATGAAAATAAATTCATTATAACAATAGAATAACATTACAAACCGTCCAATTCAATATTTAATATCAGAATGTCCGTTCATGGTGTAGGTGGAGATAACTCTAGGCAAGAGGGGCGTGGCCTCAGCAGTAGTCGGACGTTACAAAGGTGGCCAAGACAAGAGCGATCGTGCAATTTCAATAATTTAATTTAGTAGCATGAATGTTAGAAATGAGTAATCCTTACTCTATAAATTGTTTATAGAGACGCAAGTGACACCCGAGAAATAAACATATGCAATAGTCATAAATATATTGTTCGGAGTCCAGATGCATTTCCCGCACTATTTATAGCGCCAGAGAGCGCGAGCAGTCGCAGCGGGCGGGCGGGCGAGTTGGCCGGTCGCTGCAGTAGTCTAGCGCTCAGTGACAGACTTGGCGAGGCTGTTTCCTTGATCGCGTGTCACGGTGTGTGTTAAGTAAGATTTATTATACAAATCATAAATAATAAGATTTTTAAAATTAAAAATAACACTTCTGGTTTACAGTCAAATTTATAAACATTGCTTTCTGAAGATATTAAATTTATTAGCTGACAGTGACTTGAATCGAGTCGGTTGTCGGTAAACTCCGGTGATTAATCAGATTGGGGATTTTAAAATAAGCATTACATAGTCAAATAAAACATTGTATTTTTAATTATATGTAAAATATGAAATAGTTCACAAATATCCATGGATTTAACAGATGCAATCGATTTCTCGGCGGACGTAACAACGGTCTTGCAAAATGGCGGAAAAACCATGACGGGCTGAAACAAGGTCATGTATTTAAAAATTGCACTGTTCGATAATCCTGCCCGCTTTATTAAATATGAGTCATCCCTGTCGGCAGTTGAATTGATAAACATTTCGAATTCAGGTGTTAAAATTTTATTTATATGCAAAAAACTTTTTTCAAAGTATATTTCATACACTGTGTAAACAATTGTTTGTTTGTCGAAACGTAAACAAAATCGTTTCATGGTAACTCAATCGCTTCACATAATGCTAAAACACGACACGGATAAGCAAAACCGCTCAAAATATATGAAAATGAGGGAAATTAAATAGTTGTTGCCTCATAGAAATTTGGATGTGATAACAAATCAAGGTACGAAATAAATGCCATTTTTGTGATCTTCATTGGATTCAGACACAAATGCGCAACGTCAGCGCGCGCCCGATATTGTGATACAGAGTGTTACATTTTTATAATTTGACCGCGTAGACTTCACAGGCGTCGCAAAAATTATTTATTAATATCAAAATAAAGCCTGTCTTTTATAGATTTACACACTGTTTTCAGTTTTTTGCTATGCCCAATATAGAAACATCATCATCGTAGTTCCCATGCATTGTCGCTTGTCAGCAAGCCGTGATTTTTAGCGTGTTTGCCGTAAAAAGACAACGCTCTACTTTGGAAGCACTGACAGTCGTCGTTTATAAATAAATATTAAAGTTGTTCACATCTGGTAATAGGAAATTAATCTGTGAATCTGTCTGTATAATTTGATGATTTAATTTTGCCGGACAAAAAAGATACAGCCATTTTAATAAAATGTATACATTTTTCATGACGTCACGGCAAATTAATGTGGCACAGGGATACCCACAACGTTATTAAATGAAGCACTAAGGGGGTTAAATACCGGGATCTATCAATGAAAACAAACCGTGTTATCAGTCACTAGTAAAAAAAACCAATGGAAAGTGTTAACAGTCGCTAGTGAATAGAAATAAATAGAAAATGTGTCTTTTCATGACAAATACCATATTGGTCTCATCTCGTGAGGTTGAAAAGATATATATTTTCACTCGTGGCTGCGCCACGCGTGAAAATATAACCTTTCTACCTCACTCGATGAGATAAACATGGTATTAGTCAAGAAAAGGCAAATATCCTCTAAATCTACGACATCAACACGGTAAACTACCCAAGAACAAAAATCTTAGATTTGCTCTAAACCATTGTGACAATGACGCTATAGCATTGGGAACGGTTGTTGATCATATACTCTTTGTGAAAGGATTTCCCCATATAAACCACTATTGTTATGTTACATTTATTACCGTACTTACTTGAAATTAATAAACTCACAAACATAAATACGACACCTCGGCCCGTAATATTATTTAGCGAATATAGAAATTGGAATAGTTATTGGTTATTATTAGTCCTCGGAAGATATTTCTTATATCATAAAACGTAAATTCAGATCCAACAATCACGGTAATATTTTTTAATAAGTTGGTTAGCACAGACGAAACAGAAAGTATACAAACGTGTATTGCAGTAATATATATATCTAAGGTTACGGCGTCATGTGTCTGTTACGATAGCACCGGAAAATAATAATAATTAAGAACATTCATGCACAATTTAAATAATTATCATTTACTGGTTCCAAAATCGTATAAAAGTTATTGAATCATATCTATATAATCAAATAAAAATGGATATTCAGTCGGAATCAGTCAACAGTGCTCTTTCTTGCAGGTTTTGCAGTGGAGCTTTTATTCGACACACAGTTTATGACATGTGGTTGTGCAGTCAATATTTTAGTTTCTTGATTCTGGACTTTACCTTTGTTTTTGCAAGCGATACTCAAACTGATTGAATTATATAGTCGAGACTAAATATATAGTCAATATATAAAGTAATAAATACGTCAAGAGAAAATAGCAGATTCAAATGTTACTGCACTGAACGTACTTCAAAAGTATTAACTAATAATTTACATTAACTCCAACATCAGCTATAAAGATTAATAAGTTTAGGAAACAACGAAACTGTCGGCGTACTGCTTCCCCTATAACATAATATATATATATATATATATATATATATATATATATATATATATATATATATATATATATATATATATATATATATATATATTCTCGTTTTCCTGTGTTTTCTGTGTTTTCATCGAACTATGCTATTTGATTTTGTGAAAACTATTGATCATGAACATAATTATAAACAAAGA
Source organism: Gibbula magus (assembly GCA_936450465.1). Lineage (NCBI taxonomy): Eukaryota > Metazoa > Mollusca > Gastropoda > Trochida > Trochidae > Gibbula > Gibbula magus. The sequence continues at coordinate 27,330,682 of OW388306.1, forward strand.
AGACCAAATCAGAGACAAATACCAACAACAGTTCATTTGCGTTATTTACATCAGACATACATGTATTCGAATGACATATGCTAATGAGCAAGACCCTTCAGAGTAAAATGCCTCGATATGTGAAATTACCCTGTCGACATGGCCAATTAAAGATGAGTTTTCATTGGTTAAGAAACAGGGATACGGTATGAGATTTCTCTTTCCACTCTAGGGAACTTCGTTTCTGCTCTCGATTTCAAGCGAAAAACAACAGAGGGTAGAACCGGAAAATTGTAGAGACTAACCTCTGTGGGAAGAGAATGATCACCTGGTTAAAATACATCATTTGATACGATTTCTGACCAAAAATCAATTATTCGTCATGGCAGAATATAATATAATAATACGAACTCTCCGCCACAATATCCCGTTGACATGCTATCATAATCGTAATCTATATCCCCAAATCCTTTTGTTAGTAACTTTCAAGGAATTATTTGAGCATATGATTGATTGATATGATTAAATATTTAACGATTTCAATAGTCTGTAACTGTAAAAAAAATACCCATCCCAAATAATATTTCGACAGTTTCATTCTTTAATCCCTTTAGTAATCGTATTCAACGCAATGATTCAGTTTTAAAAATATTACCGACTTTGAAATGTTAATACAAAGAAAAAAATCATTAATGTTAACTCCATCAAAACTATAAGTTACAGTTGTGATAAAATATTTCATTAACGAAATCATCGTAATCAAAAGAATGTAAGTCGATCTGAACGGTCGGAAATGTACCTGTTATTGTAGAATTTAGAATGAAGTTGTAAAATATCAAATATTTCTGAATAAAACGAATAAATTCCCATGATTTAAGACAACGTAAATTATTAGATAATTTTATTTTAAAAGTCTGATATGGACACGAAACGCCATCATACAGAATATAAATAGGCCTATTTTTCAATCGAGTACCTGCACGATTTAAATTGTTTGTATATATCTTTGCAACTGAATTCTTCAAATAAAAACAAGTAAGGGATTGATGTTTTAATTAACGAACAAAACTGTTTTAAATAATAGTTAATAAGTCATTCTTTAAAACTAAGCGATAACAACTTGATATAGTCGTATAGTAATGCCAGTTACTGACAAGTCGCCGTCGTTCTAGCCGTTAATTAGGCTAATATTATTTAACACATAAGAAAATTTAGTTCTTGAATTGCATTATAAGATATGTCTCCATATTTAAAATCGGTAAAAACATCTTAACTATTTAATATAGTTTTTAAAATCAAAGACATTGCTTCCGCATTGCAAACTGCCCATGCTTAACGCCTCTAACCGGAAGGCTCTTACTCGCATTGTGCGCACGCAGATCGCCGCCATTACAATTTTCCCAAACCGTGATAGCGTGTATAGAAAAATAAAATGTTGAGTCGGGCCAGATCTTGTGTATAAGTTCGCGGTGGTTCGCCGGAAGTACTTTGCTGGTAATCATTGCTAATCATCAACATAGGCAAATCAACCAATCAGAATCAGGATTCACCAAAATCATATTACAATTCAGTTTATATGACGTCAGATACCCTTAATGCGCTTTACTCGAAGGGGTACTTCTCTTTGAAATCAATTTTTTACATTGTCGTGATATGAACATTATTTATCATATGTCATGTTGTAGATGAACGATTTCTCTAGGGATTGGCGTTATAAGTATATATGCTCCACAACTAATTTTGTATTTGAAACACTAACACCCTCAATGTCTCTTTAACAGATCAAAATCGAAAACAATGAGTATCTGTATCACTAGTTATCCGATTAACATTCTTTTACTCGGACTTTTTCAAGCTAAATGAATGCAGTCAAATGATTTCAAATTGTGCTGCTGTCATATCTTAAGTAC